>CM023484.1:14142429-14183550 GCA_013339685.2 Hyalomma asiaticum
TGCGGCGCAATGGTTTCAAGCAGATGCTTCTTTGTCTTGGTTTTCGCTGCTGGCGCTTTTTCATGCGGTCTGCGAAGAGTTTACTTAGCGTCTTACATTCTGGGCAGGTGGTGTTTAAGCTCATGGCAGTACATGTCTTCCGTCTCCACGTCTCGCCGTCTCTTGTGGCAACCGTTGACGACTCGATTTCTGGATACAGTTTGGCAGGGATACCTTGGCACGGTTTCATTTGGTCAATGTAGCTGAGCAGACATTCCAAGTCACAAAGTGAAGTCATTTGGACGGACGCACTTGTAGCATAGATGGTTGACGGTACAAGTAAGCCGTTCGCACTAACAGTTAGCTTACGCTCACTTGATATTGTCACGGCTTTTTCAATGCAAGGAATAGCATTTTCCAGTACAAGTTTGAGCAGAACAACCGTATCACCAACTGCTTCCGCTGACCATCCTTGCACTCTTTCGCGCGCTCTAGCGATGGTCGAAAGCTCGTCGAAGAGCGATGCACGGCTTTCGATGGCAACCGCGTCGTCGGTGGCGTCGGTGGAGCACACTCGTTCACCAGGGTCAGAACCATTGGGCACTGCGTTTTCATTTTCACCTCCATTTCGTTTCTTGCGGCGCTTAACATCAAGAGCCGGCCGCACAGTGGGAAGCTTGCGCTTCTTCGAGGGCTTTGATAAATATTTCGGACAATTGGGAAAGAGACGTGGTACAGCGTCTTCTTTTAGCGTCCACTTATCACGTGGTATGGTGACCACTTCACCATTGACGTTGTGGATGAAATCTTTAACGAGGTCTTCTGGCTGGAAGTGCAGGTCACACACGACACAGGAGCTGGTAAGTTCTTTGTCGAGCCTCGGAATGGCGCGCTGCCATTCGCGAAGACGTGAAGCAGTCTTCGGCGGCCTGAAAAAATGCCTCTTCTCGCTCGAAGATCGCACTGAGTCATAGCCACTCCTGCAGCCGGTCACAAAACACCGAGGCATATTTGCTCACAAGGCACGCGGCATTATCCTGGCGCATAGCTAGCTACCCAACACGAGCAAAAAAAGTGCGCGCAACGTTGCTCGCACCGCTCGCCCTCGGGCCGACAGCGCTGCGCGCGCCGCTCCGCGGGCGCGACGGAAAGGGGTCAGGCGCCGCGGCGGAGTTTGACAACTGAAAGCATCTAGTAACGTTGACTAGACCACCGTGGCGGGGCTCGTGTTACCGTGGGCAACACGCAGTAATTTGAATATTTTTACTCTTCCCATCTGAGGAGAGGATAGGTGAATGAGTGGAATAAACGTTTGTTTCCTAAACAGTGTTTTGAGCGTGCAAGCTCAGGGTCCTTCCCCTGTAGGGTGGAAGGGTGCCTTATTCCAGGAACCCTCTGGCCTACATGATTACATGTAGAGGTACTTACTAAGTCATGTAATCCAGCACGCGCACAGCCTTTGCATATGCGTCGAGGATGGATGGATAGTCAGTTTTGTATTCATCTCGCATGTAAAATGGATACTCATGGCGGTAGTCCATGTTCATTTTTGAGATAAGAGTACCACTGCAAAAAAAAAAAAAAAACGCACCTTGCTTACTGTCACAAACTTTGACATCTCACTTTTTTTTCTTCAATATAAATACACGAACACAAAGTGCACATAGCAATAACCATTGAGCCTACTTTAAATCAGAATGTTGGAAGGCACATTTAACACAAGCCATAGGTGGGGCGACCGAGGAACACTCAAAGGCACAACATGCGATGAATGAAAAACAGGTGATACCACCAGAGCTAGTGCTTCGACAAGTGGACTTGTCTTCATCAGGATGCATGGGGCAATGTTTAAGTCAACTCGTCGAAACACTGCCTGCCAGCGAAATTTTCAGTTTATTATAGTTTTCAACTATCTGCTTATCACTTCAGACCTCATTATTTCCCTGAGCTTCTGTTCCTGTTTTGGGCAAGTACTACGTGACATGCACAGTCGAATCCACTATAGCGATCTATCAGCTATAATGTCTGCACTTAGGTGCACTTACAATTTTCTTGTGCCACCCACTGAAACTGAGCCCAGATATAACAAACATCCTAGTCTTACAACAAACATTTCATGCACAACCACTACAAAGATAAGGCACACACCAAAGTAAAAAAGATATCTAAATGGGCCCTCGAAGCTCCGTGCTTGCCTTGATCGCACGATAGCTAAATGCTGTTATGTATCATGAAAGTTTTGATAATGGGAAGCTAATTAAGAAAGTCTCGGAAGCTTGTATTCGAGGTCCCACTTTTTGCCTATTCAAACTTTTCCCCGTAGACTACTACAGCTGCGGATTCACACTCTCTCTGCGCGCTTCTGCCAATGCCATGAACGTGGTTCGGTTTCATATTGTGTGCTTACGAGCAGTCACTTTTTGTGCTTTTTTTTCACTGCAAAGAAGTGTCTGCTTTACGTGCAAGTAAAACGCATAAACTTCTACGAAGTCTAGCTGCCTGAAGAGTTCAAGCATTGCTATCACAGCTGTCATTGTTCACACAGTCCAAGTGGGCACAAATGTGGCACTGCGCAGTGGACAAAGGGTCGGTGTTTACTAAGCTACTATCGAGAGATCAGTGACAGTTCATTTGGGCAGTTGGCAATATTGAACCATGATGACATTCAACTTTTCAAATGCCCCACCCTCCTATGAAAGCGACAGAGCCCGTGGCTTGCTCAGCCTGGCACGGTTGATGTGTAGGAAAAAAAAGCTATTACGGTAAGTGGAGTGGTTCATTGCAAATGCAGTTTAGTCCCCTAGTAAGCACTTAGCAGGCATCGCTTCATAAAGAGAAAAGGGCTAACCTCTCAACAGAAGGTTTGTTAGAGCTTTGCCCAGCTTTAGAGCTGGGCAAAGAAAAAAAGAACTACTTGGCTGCTGATTTACGCAATTTTTGAAGGGCAAGTCCATATACAACAAACTATTGACATGACCACTTTTCCCTTTCAAAATTGTTATATATGAGGTTGACAGTACTATACTTACATCACTGCAGGTAAACCTATGTTATTCAAATTCAATGGCTGTGGTTCGACTTGCAACTGAAACCAACACATGTACTCCCAACAGAAAGAAACAAATCGGGGATGTTATGGCGCAGTTACAACTTAATGTTTGCCTTCTGCTCTACCTGTGGCATATGGTTATTCGGTGCACTTGTTCACATGATGACTTTTACAGTTTTTATCATCAGCACTATAGTTTTGACTTCAGGCAAACATGACACTTGCGAGAGCATCTATCATTGACGGAAGGGCCACTGTTCTAAACAGCAGTCGCACTCGTGATAATGAATGGCAACAACTTCTTTGGGTAGCAACAATAGTTAATGAAAGAGCTTCTCTTTTTTACTCTTCCACAAATCTTTCTTCTTTTGAAGGCTGTCTGCTTGATCATCGTGCTTCCTTGTCATGAGTTCTCCGGACCCAAAAGAACTTACGGTACTCTCACAGCAACTTTCAAGAGGCCTTATATTCTCCAGGCCCAAACATTAAAAAATGCAAGGCAGGATGCAAGTTCACGGTTTATGAACACGATGCCTTCCAGAGCTTGTGGCATACAGTCGATCCCAGATATATAAAACTCGGATATATCGAATTATTGGCTATATCGAACAGTTGAAAAATCCCTTTCAAAGTTCAATGAGAAATATAGGGATGGCGCACACGTATATCGAATGCCCGTGGACCGCTGCATATGATATATCGAACTTTGACCCACGCCAAACCCCTCAATGCGCTCCTCCTTATAAGTTCATCATGTTAGGGGGGTTGCACAGTGCTGGTCAGTGCACCAACTTCTCTGCTTCACCAATTTTAGATCATCACACACAAAAGGAAGATATTTGAAAAAGGCTAACAGGCAAAGGCACCAAATGAGCTGGACACAAAGCGGCTCTGCCTCTGGCATACTGCACCGGCAGAGTCGACCTGCATCGACGTGATGTGCGCATTCTGATGGTTGTCTTTGCACTACCGCTTAGTAGTTCGCAAAAGCATAGCCTTCGAGATTTGGGGGCGCATGACGTCATCTACGCCATCTCTACGGTACCAATCTCGAAGACCATGTTTTTTTTAGTTGTGGTTCGCATACCTGCCATGTATCCCAGGTTACCTGGGAGACTTCTAGATTTTGACCATTTCTCCCGGCTGTACGGGTAACGGGAAAGCCTCCCGGAAATTAAGTTGCACCCCATTTCTATTCGCTTAAAAAATTTAAAACTGACTGATTTTAAGTATGTTGTAGGCTATATTAACTGTTGATATTTCATAGATGATGCGTTTGTGTCCCCACAAATCTATTCCACCATTTATCTCACCTTCTAAATTGTGTCAGTACTGCTTTAAGTGGAGAGCGTCTGTCGAGATAGAGCACGCGACCGCCCATCTCCACCGGTGCCCCTTCCTTTGCTTGACAAAAAACAGTCTGGGAGTTTCCTCTCTCTTTGAGAAGCAAGCGACGATAAGTCGACAGGCCTCGCACGCAGAGCGATGTTATCGCATCAGCCGGTCATGTGACAGAGACGGCTGGGCCGTTTCATCTCTGCTTCAACCGCATTTTCCCCCAGTGTTAGCACACTATTACTCACTCGTAAGACGTACAATGCGTAAGCAATGCTATCCACTTGGAGTTTGTACACAGCGGACACTGCAAAAATCCACTGACAGAGTCCACATAATTGCTATCAATGCTTTTAGAATCTAAAAGTGTTGATTGCTATCGTAATAACCCCCCCTTCCTACCGTTGAATAAATCTTTGGAATTCTGTTTTTCCAAACTTGGCAGTATGGATTTCAAGCGAAGGCATAAATGCCATTGTCATGATCAGTGAATGTTCGTTTTGGCATTTTGGTGCTTTGCGTACTTGTTGCGTGCTGTTATGGCGCAGTTACAACTTAATGTTTGCCTTCTGCTCTACCTGTGGCATATGGTTATTCTGTGCACTTGTTCACATGATGACTTTTACAGTTTTTATCATCAGCACTATAGTTTTGACTTCAGGCAAACATGACACTTGCGAGAGCATCTATCATTGACGGAAGGGCCACCGTTCTAAACAGCAGTCGCACTCGTGATAATGAATGGCAACAACTTCTTTGGGTAGCAACAATAGTTAATGAAAGAGCTTCTCCTTTTTACTCTTCCACAAATCTTTCTTCTTTTGAAGGCTGTCTGCCTGATCATCGTGCTTCCTTGTCATGAGTTCTCCAGACCCAAAAGAACTTACGGTACTCTCACAGCAACTTTCAAGAGGCCTTATATTCTCCAGGCCCAAACATTAAAAACTGCAAGGCAGGATGCAAGTTCACGGTTTATGAACACGATGCCTTCCAGAGCTTGTGGCATACAGTCGATCCCAGATATATAAAACTCGGATATATCGAATTATTGGCTATATCGAACAGTTGAAAAATCCCCTTCAAAGTTCAATGCGAAATATAGGGATGGCGCACACGTATATCGCATGCCCGTGGACCGCTGCATATGATATATCGAACTTTGACCCACGCCAAACCCCTCAATGCGCTCCTCCTTATAAGTTCATCATGTTAGGGGGGTTGCACAGTGCTTGTCAGTGCACCAACTTCTCTGCTGCACCAATTTTAGATCATCACACGCAGAAGGAAGATTTTTGAAAAAGGCTAACAGGCAAAGGCACCAAATGAGCTGGACACAAAGCGGCTCTGCCTCTGGCATACTGCACCGGCAGAGTCGACCTGCATCGACGTGATGTGCGCATTCTGATGGTTGTCTTTGCACTACCGCTTAGTAGTTCGCAAAAGCATAGCCTTCGAGATTTGGGGGCGCATGACGTCATCTACGCCATCTCTACGGTACCAATCTCGAAGACCATGTTTTTTTTTAGTTGTGGTTCGCATACCTGCCATGTATCCCAGGTTACCTGGGAGACTTCTAGATTTTGGCCATTTCTCCCGGCTGTACGGGTAACGGGAAAGCCTCCCGGAAATAAGTTGCTTCCCATTTCTATTCGCTTAAAAAATTTAAAACTCACTGATATTAAGTATGTTGTAGGCTATATTAACTGTTGATATTTCATAGATGATGCGTTTGTGTCCCCACAAATCTATTCCACCATTTATCTCACCTTCTAAATTGTGTAGTACTGCTTTAAGTGGAGAGCATCTCTCGAGATAGAGCACGCGACCGCCCATCTCCACCAGTGCCCCTTCCTTTGCTCGACAAAAAACAGTCTGGGAGTTTTCTCTTTTTGAGAAGCAAGCGACGATAAGTCGACAGGCCTCGCACGCAGAGCGATGTTATCGCATCAGCCGGTCATGCGACAGAGACGGCTGGGTCGTTTCATCTCTGCTTCAACCGCACTATTACTCACTCGTAAGACGTACAATGCGTAAGCGATGCTATCCACTTGGAGTTTGTACACAGCGGACACTGCAAAAATCCACTGACAGTGTCCACATAATTGCTATCAATGCTTTTAGAATCTAAAAGTGTTGATTGCTATCGTAATAACCCCCCCTTCCCTACCGTTGAATAAATCTTTGGAATTCTGTTTTTCCAAACTTGGCAGGTATGGATTTCAAGCGAAGGCATAAATGCCATTGTCATGACCAAGTTAATGTTCGTTTTGGCATTTTGGTGCTTTGCGTACTTGTTGCGTACATCTCTTTCGTTTGTGGTCAACCTGTTTGGAAGTTAAATCCATTGAACTAAAGATGGACTTTCTCAGGATGAGACAAATGATGACTGGTGCTTCAGGCCTAGTCAAATGAAGCTTCGCAGTGCGAAGTGGTGACATCACTTGGGTCATCGCGGCTGACAACGGCATTGGATGCCTCAATGAATTTCGTGAGTTATCAGCATTCCTGGGCGTCCTCTCACAGCAAGCGACTTAATTAGCACTGATGACGATGTACGGGCCATTTATGACTGCATCGAGATCGTAGCTGACGTTGCTGGGGGATCGGACTTGACCAGTGATGAACGCCTACGCTGCTGATAAACAGCTTTGTGCCGTGCTCCGTGAGCTTGCACCAGCGTTTGCAGTCATTGTTGTGGCACAATGAAAGGCGCTGGATTTGCTGATCTGCAAGTCCCCAGGATGGCTCAAGGAACTTGGTGGCGTACAAGATGCTTACATATTTCTTTCGTACGAAAGAAAATGTGACTGTTTCCAAACGCTGATCTGTTGCGTATTGTGGGCAAATCTGTAATCTACTGCTTGCTACAATCTCGGGAAAAAATTTTGAGACGTGTGCTGTTTTTTAAAACGAGCTTCAAATAGGCATATTTGGCATTTCGACTTATCGATATATCAAACTATTTAGCGATCCCCTTCGAGTTCGATATATTTGAGATCGACTGTATATGGCCAAAATACGCAGCCAGTCTCTACTGGTGATACAAAAATTTTAAGTATAATTGCCAAGGATGCACATCAAGGCCTCCAGGGCCCGGCCATTGGTGTTCATGAAGAGGGCTGGCTCAACAATAAATAAATGCCCAGCAAATATTTTTTTCAAATGCTGCGCGACACAGGGATTGTGTTTTCCATACCAAAACCAGTTATGATAATGAGGCACACCTCATAGTGGAAGAGTTTTTTGACCACCTCGGTTTTCTTAACATGCACCTAGATCTAAGCATACGGGTGTTTGCCACATTTCACCTACATCTAAATGCAAGTGCCGTGGCCGGGATTAGATCCTGTGACCTCGAGCTTCCCAAGCCACCAGCCAAACCACTAAGTTACCATGGTGGGTGTGCAGTGTAGGGAGCTAACATGCAATATACACAAAGCTCAACTTTCACTTATGATTGTGTAAATATTGTTTAACACAGATATGAGACGAAGAATGGCAGAACTGACCAGTAGTCACTGAGGGTTCCAAATGAGTACTGGAACAAAAAAAAAGGTGGTATGAACTGTGCCTGCAGTGGGGATCGCTGCATCACGCTGAACTGTGTCGGTAGCTGCGAGGGCCATCGTTGAACAACGCCTTGTTGACCACGAGGTGGGCCATGGGAGGGCCCAGGAGCTACAGGATTCTGTGGCTGCCCGCCAGCCACACTGTTCTGCTGCCTTACGGTGTCAGTGCGAGGCACACCACTTGAGGGCGACCCAGTGTCAGTGTTAGGCGGGGGAAGGGAGCAGGCCAGATTTCGTGGGGTGCTGGACTGCCTGCATACAGAACACAAAAACTGCCTCTGATACAGCCCTCACACCTCACAAAGAGCAAGTCCACTGAATTTCATATCTATCAGAGCCAGTCGAACAAATTCAGTGGGCACTCTCCATACAAAATGTAATACGAGGAGGTCCAACAAGGTGTGTCCCTTTATAATGCTGACAAAATGCAAACAACCAAATTTGATTTGGATGTGTCCTCACGTCGTGAGGCTTTTTTTTTATGACACACACATAGTCCTAACCAGCACTACTATCTGTACCATTAGTACAGACAGTGGAAGTGATTATTCAGAACAGGTGACTATACACGAGTGTAAAACCCGTCTAGCACTAGAAATGTCACTATTTGTATTTCCCTTGTCACGGCACAGCAATATTATTTGGGAAGATTAACCAGCAAATTTGTTAGCAGTGGTCCCGAATTTGATTATACAAGTCAAATGAGACTACTGCCTCTTCTTCAGTCTTATTTATTTGAATAAGCTGCACATCAATTATACATGCATGTTAGAAGGTATACAATACATACAAGAATGTGTTCCCCTTTAAAACTGGTTTATTCCATTTTCAACCATTAAATAAAAAACATGTTAACCCTTTCACGGGCACTGAGGCATACATGTTTCACATACAGCCATGTGCAAAATGTGCCTAAAATGCACAGAGGTGGGACCACAACACAGTGTCGACAGAAAGACATAGCAATTATAATTTTTAGTTTCTATATAAACTGGCAAGCGGCACTAGCAGCTAGAGCTTCTTGTTCTGGCTGTTTTATTCTTTATTGTTGTTTGAGCTGCTAGAGCTTTTTACTCTGAATGTTTTCTTTTTTATTGTTCAAGAATTAAAAACTTTTGATATTTGCTCACTACTGAGGTTAAGCGCAATTAAAATGTTTGCGGGCGTAAAGTGGAACCAACTCGCTCAGGAGAGGGTGGAGTGGAAATCAATGGGAGAGGCCTTCGTCCTGCAGTGGACCTAAATAGGCTGATGATGATGATGATGAGGTTAAGCGCGAAAGTGGTTTCTTGCACTCATGTAATGTACTTTAGAGGTGCTGGACACGAGAAGCAAGCCACCATTTTCAGCTACTTGTGAATATAGTGAATGCAGTGGTTGAAAATTAGGCCTGGGAAGCCTCTTTCACGCTTGCTTTGCATCCGCAGGCACTGTCACCCCAACGACGGGCGTGCCACCGCGATGGCGCTCCCGTCGGCGGAGAGTTACAAGTGCACCATCCCCATACATCAGGCAAAGCTGACACGTGTCTGTCCGCTCTGTCAGCTGCCGTGTATTTCAGGACCTGTAGTAGTTTCCAAATGCTCACCGCAAGAAAGCACCGGAATATTTTCTGCACTTCGGTAAAAAAGAAAAGGCCTTGTAAAGGGCAATACGGGCAATATTGTTACGAGTAAAGGGGCGCGCACACTACCGGCAAACTCGCCGTAACGGTACGCCGGCCTCCGGAGGCCTGAGACGGCAGCCGAGCGAGCGCTGTCTACACTGCACACCGGCGCGTTTCACCGGCGCGGCAGTCACGTGAAACGAACAGACGGCGAGGTTTTGCGCGCTCCGAGTCTCGCACAATCGCTGCTTGATCGTGCGAAGGCGACGTTTCTCTCGCTTTGCGTTGTCTACGCGTCGATGCCGCGAACTTACAGATGCGGACGGCGGCGACGCTATGCCCTCTGGGTAGGCAGCCATTCTTTTGTCAGAGGCGGCCGCGGAGTGTAGTAGTGCAGTCGTGCGTGAGAGCGTTGGAGTAGCGTGCAGGTGTGATCGAGTGTGAGCGTGACGCAAATTTAACTCCAAGCAGTGCCCCGCACGATGTCAGCGACACGGGAAGACTACACTGCAACGCTGTGCCAAAAAGACCGCGAGCGGTACGAAGAAAAGATGACTCGGCGGACTGGCCCCATTCACGCTTCGTGCGGTTGATTGATTGACTTGTGGGGTTTCACGTCCCTAAACCACCTCTGATTACGAGAGACGCCGTAGTGGAAGTCTCCGGAAATTTCGACCACCTGGGGTTCTTTAACGTGCACTGACGTCGCACCGCACACGGGCCTCAACATTTCGCCTCCATCGAAATGCAGCCGCCGTGGCCAGGGATACACACAGACGCTTCGTGCGGGCGACTGTGTAAGCGACGTGGACTTGCGGCCGCGCGTCGACAGCTCCGATATTCACGAATTTCTCGTTGGGAGGTCGAGTTTTATTACCCGGGAGCAGTTGAAGTCGAGAAAGGCCCTAGAGCGGCACAACATTGTGACGAGTGGCGGGGTGCGGGAGCCGTGGGTGAAGAAAGTCGCCGCCTACACCGTGATCGTCGTCACTCAAGTAAGACGTGTTAAGTTATTTGACTTTGTTGTAGATGCTAATGTTTGTTTCTGTCCAGGTTAACCTCTCCCAGAGCGTTAACAAGCCCCCCATCGGCGTCTGCACTGCGAATGCTCTCGGCGCCAACACATGCTCAGCCGGTCAAAGTTGTAAAGCTTGGCATTTTTTGTTTAATATAAACCGATAGCTTAAATGATATCCGGTAGAGTAGACTGATTCGTCATTAAAGTGTTCACGTACCTGACGCGTGGTGGCGAGAACAGACGAAATAGTTGTCGGCGTTAGCTTCTTGAATGCCGCGTACGCGACAGCCAAGCCGCCAACGCTTCGACAGCTTCTTCGCCTTCGGGCACTCGTGAAGGCGCATCTTTGGGAATTTGGAGAAACTGTAGTATTTCGTATGGCTCTTTAGCTTCTTCGGCCTGCTCTGGCTGTAATTATTGCAGCCTAAAGTTACGCAGTGCCGACGCCACGAAAACGACTGCACTCGCCGGTCGGCTCTGACAAAAAAAATGGCTGCCTACCCAGAGTGCACAGCGTCGCCGCCGTCCGTGCAAGCTCCCTCCCTATGGGGATGGTGCACATGGCCAGGCGGCTCCACCGTCGCCCCTTGCGTTCAGCGCCAATGCAGGCGCTCCCGTGTCGTTAGGGTGATAAGGCACTCTCCCGCACCGCGTGCGCACCTGCTGGTGCGGGGGTGGCGTCGTCTGCGTGCGTTCCGCCGCACCTTCGTACTGGTTTTTAGACCGAAGAAGGTTTGAAAAAATTCTTTCGTAGGGCTAATATTACTAAAGGAAAACTTTTATACGAGGCAGGCCATGTGCATCAAGTTAAAGAAAGTGTGCGGACGGAAGCATGGTGATTGGCCGATGTGTCTCCCAAACGCGGGAGACAAAATACTCAAAAATATACTCCAAAAGTTCTAATAGTGAATAGACCTTTTTCAAGCTATCCCAGAAGCCACTGCGAGCGCGTAGTGCAGTATGGGAAATGTGTGTAGATCGGCGGAGGCAAGCTCGGTTTAAGCAAGCGGCCGACGCAGTGGCAGCTGTGGGATCGAAGCTACGACGCGATAAGAATCGAATCCGAGTTTGGTGAATGCAGTCTGTCGACGTAGCCTATTCATCCGCATCGTGAAACGTGCGTAACATTTACATTTGCGCGTCAGAAAACGATGTACGTACACAAAACAGGCGCATGCTCAACGTGGCTATACTCTGCTTTGCTCTCGAACATTTTCAGGGCAGCATCTTCAGAACAACTGATGAACTGCATCGCGTGAGCTGCAGCAATGACATTTGTCACTTACATGACAGCTGTGATCGTAATGTCAACAATCACAAAACTCGACAAATAAACACAAAAACTAAAATTCACACACTCAATCTCAGTACTGCAATAAAAATGTTCAGGCAACAGGATAGTTAACGCATAACATTTCAGAAAAAGGAGATCACACACATGTTCACACATCAGTCCGTGTGAACATCTAGGCTCTCGCAAATCTCTTCTTCGTGCAGCAGTTAAGATAACAGAGCATCGAAGGAAAGTGTACGCGATCGCATGTGCGCTATTTCACCGACACAGCTGGACATGGCACGTCGGCGGAGCTAGCATACATCAAGGACCACTGTCAACAAAATGTGGTTTTACTAAAGTGAAGTTTTATTGAAAAGGGATCGAATCAAGCGGCGGGAACAGAGCCCAGCGGGACAGAAGAAAAGTACATGCACCAAGCACGAAGGGGTACCAAAATGAGCCGGAATAACCCACGCTGTAAATGGAAAACCGTACTCGTTTAATTAGAAAACAATGAATTACAGTACCTAGAAAGAGATATCCGCAACAGACTTCGTTCACGCACTGCGCACAGTTCGTTCGTTTAGCACACACTGCCCGTTGGTCTACTTCGTCGTCGCAAACACATTGCTGTTTTGCAGTTGCCTGCGTAGGACCACACTGCAATGCCGACACAAACACGTACACAGGAATACAGCGTCCACACCTCAGTGTTTTCCGCACACGTGGAGTGGAGATACAAGCACATGGTCACTCGCAAACGCACGTGCACTGCCGAGACTCCGGGAAACTACGTTGACGAGACATGCCAGCGCACACCCCGTATGACCATTCCGACCCCCTTGCTCCCCTCCTTTTTCATTGTCCCGTGCAGCTGTGCGCCTGCTTACAAAAGAAAACACACAAAAAATGCGTTTAGCCTTGCTTCCATGTCACTCACTCGGAGCGAAAGATGCGCTTGGAAAGGCTGGGCTTCGCTAGCTTCGCTCTGCTGGGCGGCTGGATGTACACACATTTCCCAGAAGCACTTGCGCGCCCACGGGTGGCGCTGCGGTGCTTGAAAAAGGTCTATTCCACTGGCGGATCTGGAGCGGTGTGCCGAATCCATGACGGAGCAACAAAATCCGTCGGGGAGCAATCCGATCCCCATCGGCCAGCGGAAAATAAACTCGCTCCGGCAGGGATTACAGCGGAAGTTGTCGAACGCATCCGGTTGCCCATGTTACCAACCTTACGTTGGACTACGTTAGACCTCGCACAAAAGTATGCATACCTCTTCCTCCGAGTATGCGTGCACTACACCGACGTAGCCGAGCATATTGGGGCGTTTGTACGGGGACTCTGGAAACAGCTCCTTAAATAACGTTTCGTACAGCACGTACGACTCTTCGCTACTACTGCTGCTGCTTTTCAACGTAGTGTCGCTCATGCAGAGCGAGGAGCAGTCCCCTGTAGGGTCGAACGATGCCATTCCAAAATATGTAAACAAACGCCCATGGTTGTCAGACAGCTTCTAAAAAAAAACGCTGAAAAAAATTGCCGTGCTCGGCTGATCCGGAAATGACGACACCGTATAGCTGGAGTTCCGGCAGAATCCGGCTCTACGAGACGGATCAATGCGGAGCGCTCCGTCGCGGAGCAAGTTGCCCCAAATCGCCCAGTGGAACATGCGAACTTGCTCGGGATCCGCCAGTGGAATTCAAATTCTCGGCCGCGGAGCAAAAAAACTTGCTCCAGATCCGCCAGTGGAATTCACTATAAGATTGCCAGGCTGGAAAGCAAAAGTGATTTTTATTTGATCCCTGTTAATTTGTAATTATTTGTTATCGATATGTATACACTATTATCAATATATTAGTCCCATAAAACGCTCCACAATAAAACAGCGAAAGACTGTAGCTGTATCCATCACGGGTGAGCATAGTGCTTGTGTGCGCGTGTTGGAAACAGAAGCTGTGAAGCCACGGACTGCAATACCTGATCTGTTTATTTCCGTTAATCGTGCTTATACTAAGTGAGAAAACGCGGGGCCGGTGCCAACCGTCTACAACGTACGTCCATTTATTTATTTCTAAATAATGAAGGCTGAACTAAGCAATACGGTTCTAACTCGTTTTGAACTATTCTGTTAGAAACCGAAAAGAAAGAAAGAAAAGAGCAGGACGCCTACCAGTGGCTTTTGTTATCCGGTGCCTCAACTCCTTCATGCGGCGTCTAGGCCGGCAGGCGCATGCAAGAGGCACACAGCCCGTTTTTAACTAGTTTTTCTTCTTTTCTACATTTCCTTTTTTTTTTGCAAGGGCACTTCAGTAGACGGTGATCCTCGTTAAAAACAGCGCAAACCATTGCAAATTGACAACACATGTCATCTGCTAGTATAGAAGAGCGTTGCCGGAAAGTGCGCACCAACTCCCTCCCTTTGACAACCCATCCTTCACGCACTCCACGCAGAATGCCGGGGACATAAATTCCCGTTACATTGCAAACTAGCACCACATGTCGTCTGCTGAGTAGAGAGAGTCGATGAAACGTGCACGCAGGCGACCGCGCTTCTCCTTCCGCATTGAGCTTACTGGAAGCCATAAATATTTGTCCCTGGTTATCTGATGTAAGTATTGTTATGGCCGAGCACAAAGAAATCTTGTTGCTGAACACTGAGCCGTAGTACAACGACCTTTGGAAGAAATTAAAAACCGCAGGTAAACGCGAATAACTCGGTTCTAAAGCTACCACCAGCCTTGCGACCAGAGCTTCTATCACCCCGACGGGTGTGCCGCCGCGATGGCACTCCCGTCGGCGGAGAGTTACAAGTGCACCATCCCCATACATCAGGCAAAAGCTGACACATGTTTGTCCGCTCTGTCAGCTGCCGTGTATTTCAGGACCTGTAGTAGTTTCCAAATGCTCACCGCAAGAAAGCACCGGAATATTTTCTGCACTTCGGTAAAAAGGAAAAGGCCTTGTAAAGGGTAATACAGGCAATATTGTTACGAGTAAAGGGGCGTGCACACTACCGGCAAACTCGCCGTAACGGTACGCCAGCTTCCGGAGGCCTGAGACGGCAGCCGAGCAAGCGCTGTCTACACTGCACACCAGCGCGTTTCACCGGCGCGGCAGTCACGTGACACGAACAGACGGCGAGGTTTTGCGCGCTTCCAGTCTCGCACAATCGCTGCTTGATCGTGCGAAGGCGACGTTTCTCTCGTTTTACGTTGCCTATGCGTCGACGCCGCGAACTTAGTCAGGGCTGCTTCTCTGTTGACAAATTGTGAAGCTGTGACGCCTAATAACGGTACGAACACGGATATATCGCAATGAAGGTGGATGTATAATCACCTGGTGTGCTGCCTCCTACTACGACATCGACGCCGCCGAATGGTTGAAATGGAACCAAGCTGGATGTATCGAAACATCGACGACCATTCAAGTTTAGTTTGTAGGGGTTTTTCTACTAGTAACTACTACTAGCAGCGGCATTGCCGCTAGCAACCCCGTGCTGTGGGTTCGAGCACTCGACGAGCAGAGAATGTGGCAGTCGCGTTCGCGCTCGCTCATCTTAGCCATGCATCGCCGCGCGCATCAGCCCGCGGCCCGTCTCGAGGCAGGGTCGCACGAACTGTCGCACGCGGCGAAAGAGGAGAACATTAGGCGTAACTCTCCCAACATGGTAATTTAATAAACACGTTAAACAAAACAGACAAAACAGGGCCGAATCTAAAGTCTAGTTCAATATAACGGATAACAATGATAAACAACACACGAACACAAACAAAGGACAATAACACTGAACAACACGCGAACACACAGTAACACACAAGAACCATGCAGGAAAGAAGCTCCTAACCCCCGGCCAGCGTACCCGTCATCGCGTGCCCCTGGAAAGGGAAAATAGAAGGAAAAGAACATACAGAGATGGATGACGATGGCAAGCTGCTGCCGGGGTCACTGGGGCCCGCAGAGGCGCGCCATCCGACCGATGGCCTGGTCGGCCGGAGGACCACAAAAGTACGTGCACACCCTTCCAAGTCCCAGCGAGTTCTGTCGAGCATCTCCAAACCAGAAATGGGCAAACGTTCGGTGCCCATTTTTCGCTGCCCAATGGCAGACTACTAGTTAGGACCACATGGGGCAAAGCGGGCAGCCCTCTGCACTGATGGACCGCCGGTCTGTCCAGCTGGGAGAGGGGGATGTGGGGCATTCCTGACAAAATATGGCGTCGCACGGGACGCGTCTCACCCCGGTGATCCCCACAAGTTCTGCTGCTCAGCTTGATTGATAATGTTGTCGAGGTAGCACATGCAGATGTTCCACCTCAAGCCACGCAGGATGGTATCCATGAATCTCGAATGTTGCTGGAGCGTTGCATAGTCCAAACGGCATCACGTTAAATTCAAACAGCCCATCCGGGGTAACAAAGGCGGTCTTTTCTTTGTGCTCAGGATGCATCGGGATTTGCCAATAGCCTGATCTTAAGTCTACTGAGGAAAAGTAAGAAGCCGAATGGAGGCAGTCAATTGCATCATCAATTCGTGGGAGTGGATACACATCTTTTTTTGTTACGGCACTCAGTCGTCGATAATCAACACAAAATCTCCAAGATGCATCTTTCTTCTTCACAAGAATTACTGGAGCTGCCCATGGACTCGCTGACTCTTGTATTACTCCTTTTTGCATCATTTCATGAACTTGCTCGGTAATGACCTGGCGCCCTGATGGTGAAACACGATATGGTTTTTGCCTAATTGGAGCTGCTGAACCCATGTTGATCGTATGGCGTTTCCGAGATGCAGGTATCGATGACTTTGCCTTCTTTTACGCGAAGTCGAATGCGGAGACGTGCTTCGATAGCACATCCACTAACGTTCGGCGTTCACTTGCGCTAAGCGACTTATTCACCATAGACAAGAGGGCCGTACCCAGCTCGTGATTATTAGGCTCTTCCGGCGCGTCAGTAAGTGAAGCCACTGACGTGGACGCGTGTTCTCTGACGAAGGCCAGTTTCAGGTCGTGTGGCAATACCACGGGCTCCGTAGAACAGTTTACCGTCCATAGGACGGCACGTCCACTTTTGACGGACACAACATAATGTGGAACCAGCACGTCCTTCTTCATACAGTTAACATGCACCGGCTCTACGGTGGAGTCGAAGGTGTTGCAATCCACACCACAACAAACAGCAACACGAGCGGTAGACGATGGAGGTACGACAGCGTCGCCACAAACACATAACGTAGTTTCGTCTACGTGGTTCTCCAGTAGTTCGGAGGGCTCTCGACCACTTATGAACACCTGCCCTGCGCGGCAATCCACGGTGGCACCACAATCCCGCAAGAAGTCCATACCCAGAATAACATCATGTGTGGACCTTGCAATAATCGCAAACTATGTCGTAACAACATGGCCACCCAAAGACACGTCGGCATTACATAAACCAATAGGCTGCAACGGATCGCCGCTCACTCCACAAAACCTTGACGTTTCGTCCCATTGAAACACAACCTTTAGCCTTAACAAATCCTTAAAAGAGGCACTCATAACTGAAATTGTTGCCCCTGTGTCTACCAGGGCCAACGCAGGCACATCATCAACAAAAACACACACTTTGTTCTTGAGCATCACCACCGGAGGTATTTCAGACAGTTGCAACCCCCCAGCGGCTTTCGTAGAAGGGCAATAGAAAGGCAATAGAGCTGTAGAAAGCTTTCGTAGAAAGGTAATAGAGCCGTAGAAAGCTTTCATGTCGTTTGCTATCACTGCAGTGGGGCACACTTTGGCACTCATTTTTTGGTTGGCCTCTAGCGCTTGCGACGCGACGCGCAGCACTCTCCACTCTGGACGCTCTTAGGCTCATGCGTGCGAAACTGTCAATGTGCGGCCGAGTAAGTCTAAATTAGCGAGAGTTCAATGCCAATAAACGAAGCATGTGCTTGCAGGGACAAGAGGACAAGTCGTAATAATCATATTTTCCGAACTTGTCTGGTATTCTAGATGAAATTTCGCCGCAACGAAGTTCCGCGACTACGAATTTTTCGCACGTTCGGTCAGTTTTTATGGAGCGAGATTTGAGTGTACACAGTTTTGGTGGTTTCAGAGCGTTCGTCACGTCAAAAAGTCCGGAAAATGCTGCCAAGGTGTCTGAAATATCGGGCATGTCTGAGAAATCGGGCATCCAGAAAATTGGTTGTTGACTGTACCTGAATTTCTTTGTGAACAGGGTGGTGGTGTAGATAATTTTGACATTTCAGACATTGTCAAGCACTTGCATATCATTCCAACTAAAAAAGTTGTTTGCCATTAGTATCTTGACAGAACGAAGGAATTTATAAGGCTTGTTATAGGTATTGGCAAATGTTTACAAAACACATTAAAGGAGTGCTGGCACGAATTCTTGACATTCTCATATTGTTGCTGTAAATAAATGCATTGGCGTGGAGAACCCTAAAATGACCATTGTGGTGCAGCGAATAAATTTTGAATATGGCTCCCTTGAAAGCACACTTTCGGTTTCGATGCTGAGGGCCGGTTTCCTAGTGATGTGTCAGTACAGTCAGATGTATGTCTAAGTCATGCGGCAACAGGAATTTGCGATGGCATCGCTACAACTTTCTCAGCTGGGTCAGTGGCATGTGGGGCACGCAAACTACGATGATTTCACAGTTGTCTAGCAACTCTGACAGCATTATCGGCAATTATCAAGAGACTGTGTTTATATGTCATCATATTGTCCATTGCGCTGGGGCTGGCTTGCAGAAACTTTGAAATCAAACTAAGATACTTTGTACGTGTTTCATGGCTTTAGTGTGTGGAGAGCGTTAACACTGCATGACTAGAAAATGAAAAATCCTTTTTACGCTGCGGCAATATCGTGTCAGTGCTCCCTTAAAGGGCCCCTAAACCACCCCCGACATTTTTTTGAACATTTCAAGTTAGCACACGCATCAAGTTGAAAATGCCATCACGATGAACGATGTCAAATGCGGCAGCGCTACGTGCCGCGGCCGCGCCAAAAACTCGAAAAACAATCCTGTGCGCCTCTCCGGCCAGTTCCGGCATACCAAAGTTAGCCGTGACGACACCGTGGTTTTTGTTGACGTCAAAAGAGTCCGAGCTGCGCTTATTGGTCGAAGGAGAACGTCGAATTCCGATTAGTCTGCTAGCAAATGCACGCGCTCCCTGCCTGTTTGTTTTCCTCGTCTTGTGTCGTTCGTGTGGTGTTCACGTGTGAATTCGCAAATGCGCTACGCTACGCAAGTGCAAGTGAGGTACAGCCGACTAGAAATTGCAGCAACTGTCAGAACACAACGGATAGCGCTAACAGAGAGCGTTGGCACAGCGCCATCAAAACACTTGCGCGAACGCGGGAGCCCGGCGGAGGCGCGTCAACCGGATGCGCGTCATCGGCGATGTATGTCACGTGACATTCGGAGGAGCACTCGGCGAGGAGGTGGCACCGGCCAGCGGCTGGTGGGCGCAGGAGAGAGCGAAACAGGCAAGCGCCGCGTTTTAATAATCAAACCCATGTAACTCGGCTATTTCGGCACCGTTTCGAAAAATTCTTGTGGCTACGTGTTCGTTTCGGACACCGGCACAAAAGCAACACTACAACTAAATTTCGACCTCTTGGTGGTTTAGGGGCCCTTTAAGACACAGATAAGGTAAGTTTGACAATACGTGCCCAAATTTCAGCCATTTGTTTTTTGGTCATCCACCATATGGGACCACCTTCTTTTGTTTTTTGGTCATCCATCATATGGGACCACCTTCTTTCAGAAACCATATTTACCATATTTATTCATGATAACCAAATATTTTGAGCAGCTTTAGTTAATGTTCTTTAAATGAAACCTTCTTGCCTTGTAACTTGAGCACATATCATAATCAAAGCCTGTTTCTTGCTTTATGTTTGTAATCTCACTGCAATTTTCTGCATTATCGGCCCTTTGAGATGGGCTTTTTATGATATTGCAAACTCAAGCTAATACTGCATATTTAGAAGCTCTTGTGCTTTTGAACATCTCAGCTGCCTTACTCTTTATATTTTTTTGGCTTGTTTACTTTGACTCACTCCCCTCCTAATGCTCTTGGTCTTGAGGGTAATTAGAAGTTCCAAAATGAGCTGGGCTCGTTAACATTCCTTTAATTGATGATTTGGTGCAGGCTTGTGAGACTAGCCTACGTCTAAACATAGGATGTACTTGAATGCACATCAGTGTCTTCTTGTCTGTATCAGCAGTGCACCAACGGCCAGTTGGAGGTGACCCTTCCTTAAATTCTGTGAATGTTGGTAGGCCCGAGTCTAACCTGTTATGATTTTAAGTGTTCAGACAGTTTAGGTAACAGGCATTCAATAACTTATTGCCTGAAGCCGTTCAGCAGTGCATGCATTTTGGTGGGAAAAAAAAACGAGGTGGTAATCAAGCGATGAATGCCTGTACATTCCTTGTTTTGTGAAGTGGAATTGCCTCTACAACCCTCAAATTGGCTGAAAGGTGAAGTTTTCTTTAGTGACAACTGCTTGTGCTCTTCAAGAACTTGCAGATATGACCTCTGATCCAGCAAAGAAACAAGTCTAAGTTAACTAATGATGAGCTAAATGCCATGCGTATCTGTTATACTTCAGTGAGTGTGAAAGTTATTCTTAATCTTGGTGAACAATGGTGAAATGCTTGAAACTTCTGAAATTAACACAAGGAAACGAGACAGGGCAGATGATAAAATAACAGAATAGCACCTATCCTGTCTCTTCTTTGAGTCTATCTTGAGTTTTGTGTCCAGACTTTGCAATATGAGTACATTTGCTTATGTCGTTGAGGGGTGCCGTACATCTCTGGTTTATGCTGATCAGCAATTGAAAATGAAGCATGTGGCCACAGAAACTTTACTATTGGCGTCTTTGAAATGAGGAACTGCTGCTCCATTGCAAAAACTTGCGCTCCTAAGTGCAGTGCTATTCTTCATCCCTCCATGCTGTGTGCAGGTGCCAGGAAACCAAACCATGGCATAGGATGTTCAGCTTGTGAACATCAAAACTATAAGATGTTAATGGTTTGCACATGCTAAATCACACTAGGGGAAATGAACACAGAGCAAGAACAAATCTGCTATATCAGAATTATCTGTGCAAGAAGAGCTAGGCAAGTCGCTGAGGCACAGTGAACAAACTCCACTTCTGCAACTTTTATGGTAGTGTAATACGGTGAAGACTCATGTGCTTTGTCCTATTCTGTGGCTGTTTCACCATTTCACACATAAAGGGATGTTGTAACGTGCCCAAATGTCCTTTCTTCTTCATTTATCTGCCCTCACACCATTACAGCTGTTAAATGTGGCAATGCGCAGTCTTAATGGGAACATTATGAACCGATACCTGTGGCAGGAACAATGCAATTGAAGTTACATGTTGTGCAGTTTCGCTGTAGACTGTAATTGTGGTTAAGCATTCTCTTTCTTAGCACTTTCATATATTTGTATTGATGTGCACCTGCAGATGAAACAATTTATACCATTTTAAATGTGTTAAATCCCAGTGCACTGTGCACTGGGATTTAACACATCCCAGTGCACTGTGGATCCTCCCAATTCACTGGCCAAGCATCTAAGCATGCTTATGAACAGTTCTTTGCTTAGAAATTAGATTCATATACCAGTTTTACCAAAAAACCCTACTGCTGGCCTCCCGAGCTGAGACTCCTGTCCTGGGTCTGTATTCTGAGATGTGTCGCCAAATGCGACTCATGTGTCTCCTGTTATATATGTGTGTTGTATGCAGCCACCCCCCCATGTGCTGTTTTATCAAGAAGCTTGCATTCAGTTTAGTACAGCAGTTACGACGAATTTGTGGGATCTTCAGAAAACAAGCACGCGAAATCTTTTTCAACCACTCCACATCTATAGCAATGCACAAGAATGTGCATGGTACTCAGCGATCCATCAGGGAGATGGACAAAGTCCCTCTCAGGCACTGTAGAGATAAAAGCATATTGAAAACGTTGTGGCAGTAGCACCTCTAGACGTATGCAAAGGGAATGTTTTAATAACACAGGGGTGAGACAGCTGCTCATATTGCACAGTTGTGATACAATTCCGTTCTCTTGCACCGAGCTGCTCCAAAAGAGCCTGGAAAGCAAGTGTTTTGGTGCTCACGTCAGTTTCAGGGGGGAGAAAAAGTGGAGTCGCGCAACATGCATCGCGCGATTGAATCTCAGGCATCTGAGATTTGCTGCAGACGCTTCAATTTTTGTGTCGGCGCACGTTGACACGAAAATCAAGACACGTGGAACCAAGACACGTCGAATGCCATTATCTGCATGAAATTGGAATATATTCCACTATTAGTTGGCACCACTGTATTGCAGTGCATGTTACAATAGCGGGCAATGCACTGGTGAAAAGCTCAGATGAGCTTCTTTGTAGTGGTGGGAAGCAGAAAAATCTTGACAAAATTGAAAGTGATCAGACTCCTGACAAAGGAGAACACTACCTAACCTAGCTAGGGATCTTTCAGAAGCTAAAGAAGAAAATTACAAAAAGTCAAAGCAGTAGTCCGCGAAATCATGTAAGTGGTCTTAACTAAAAGACTCGTGTGTCTACAATTTTGGTCGTATTAATACAATCAAGCTTTACTTTCAGTGTCAAAAAATTACCTTGATGGTCGGAATAAAATTATGCATGATAAATCATTAGATAGCTCTGCATTTTATTCAAATATGCATGAAGTTATAAAAGGGTATTATTTTTTTTAATGGGAGAAATATTTTTTTAAGTGTATTATCTGCAGCGGCCTTCGTCCATCACAACGTAAGCTGCACTCAGCAACCGCAACAGCGCATCTGCAGCAGACACCCACTCACCAGCAATGCAGATGGTATACTTTGCATAGTCTTCAAAGCAGATGAAGAAAAAGCACTACTTCAGTAAACAAAAAAATTAGCCTTGATGGCACAACTAAATATATGCCTGATATGTCATTAGACAGATCTGTGTCTGAACTAAACATGTGTGAAGTCCCTAAAGGTACTTTTTAAATGCAAGAAGTTATTTTTCAAAATCTTTGCACTCTACTCATGCAGGCAGCATAAGTACATTATGCCTTGTACCGCATGAAAGGCACATAAGCTAATGAAGTCACCCCCAGCGAAATTATTCAGCAAGGCGTTATCAGCTTTTCTTTATGGCGAGGAAAACAATACAAGACATATTGAAAGGCGGAAGCTTGACTCTTTCTTTTTTATTTTTCACTGCATGGAAAAGTGGATGCCTACAGTGTTTGAGAGCAATCATACTACAAACTACATGGCTCAAGGAGCAATTCTTTATTTTTCTTTATTCAAAGGTTACCCCGCTTAGCCCATAGGCGCTGCAGTAGGGGGGTTACAATGTCAAAAAGAACACATCTTACTACAAACTATGTGGCTCAAGGAGGTTGAGCAAGACGAATACAAATTTTACCGGAGAGCAGGTATGTTCTCTTTAACAGCAGTAACGTTCACTGTACTCGACAAAGACGTGAAGCCATCTTTCAGTACTGAAAGTGAAACCGGCTTAAAGTAGTGCAGAGATCGTGTTCCATTAATTTTGGTATCACCATGTACATGCCCTGTTGTAAATATAACAGTGGTCGCATGGCCAAGTGCTCCAGAACTCGAAGTGGCGCTCTGTTCATATCATATCACTAAGTAAAGTAAAAAACCATTTTCAGACTCGAAGACAAATGTTGAGTGTGACCACAATGGGTCCAGCTTCAGCACACTTTGTGGCAAGTGCTCTACCTCATTCACAAACTGCGAGATTGTCCATAGCCACTTTGAGGTCATTTCCTGTGATTCTATCCTTTAGGAGGAGGAATATTCCATTTACAAGAAGGCAAAAGTGGTCACAGTACTCAGCTGGCAAAATGTCATCCAGGCATGGAAAGGCATAGAATAGCAGCCACCACTTCCATTCGCTAGCGTTCAACGTACTGCGGTCTTCAAGTGTACATGGCAACCTGGTAAAGAATTGCGGTGGTTTCAAGCCTAGAAGCCATGATGTCACACTTCGAAGTTTAGATGGCACACCTGTATATGTAGGTGAATGGACAGAGCAGAACCAAATGTCAGCAACTTGTTTTGCGACATCTTCCAAGACACAGTGCATTTAGTCAGGGCACACACCCCACTCCAAGTCAAACTTGGGAAGCTGGAGAAGGGGTGTAAATCCCTTGACACCATGAGATGACATGCCTATAGAAAGTGCCAGCTGCATATCAGCTTGTACTTGGCTCGTGGTACGTACGGCAGGAACTTCACTCAGAACAGGGTACTTGACAGATCCTGCAGCATTAAAATGTTTTTACCAGTAAAAAGATACATATGGCACCGGGGAAATATGAGCACTCATTAAACGGAAGCTTCAAATAAAATAGCTGTCACATATTGACATTTGGAACCTCAACAAACTTTAAGCAACGTCTAGCGTACTTTTGTGCCTTGCCCTTTTCTGGAGACAAAAGCTGCAGCCGAAGTACTCATTGAACTGCTTGCTGTTGAGCACTGCTGCATGTGCTAGTGCATCAACACAGCAGCAGACTACGTCAATACTTGATGTCAGTTCCTTTTCTTCAACTTTCCACCTTTACCTGACTTGTTGCAAAAACTTCCTTGACAAAGACTTCCACAAACTTTGGCACACTGGCTGTGGCGGCAGGCTGTGCGCACACGCGTACTCAATTTCATTGCATCGATTTTTGCAAGTGGCTTGCTAGTGCGTCCTTTCTTGACCCTGGCCCCCTTTGGAAACCAGGCCGACACTTCGCTTGTGTTTCCTAATTTACCAAGCCTGTTTGCTTCTTCTGCCTGCTGCAGCCTATTCATCGACTTATCTAAGTGGTGACGCCCGTGCCAGCAGTTCCTGCTGCTATCGCCGACTGATGCTGGCGTGCCATCCGCCTACTTTGGCATGACGTATGTGGTGATGTTTTCCCGTGGCTTCCTTCCTTGCTTTTGGTGGACGTTTCTCACACTTTGGCATCGGTGACAGGATGATCGCACACACATACTCAAGCTCACTGCACCGATTTCTTTCTGCTCTAGTAACAGCAAATAAGTCCTCTCGCTGCTGCCGCTGACAAGGCTGTATTGCTGATATTGCCGCATGTGTATTGCCTGTTCATGTCACCCTTGTGATCTTTGGTGACATTAATAGATGTTTCTGAATTGGTAGCTGTCGCTATCAATTCGGAAAGTATTCCGTAGCTTTAAGCATATACAAGTCAAAAAGCGAAGCCTGGCATAGGTCGTGGCGATGTCCGACATGCAAATCAAAAAAGTCTAAATGTGTTCAGGGCTGCAAATCTAACAGCGACGAGGTAGACTTTGCAAGCTTGTTTTTGAGTGTGAATGAAAAACTTGATGGACTGTTGGGACTGAAGGACACGGCGGAAAGCATTGAGAAATCGGTAAAAATGATGTTGGGTCAATATGATGAAATTCTTAACCACATCCATCGTAAGGACAAAGAAATTGCGGATATAAAGAACAGAGTGCAGATACTGGAAAACCACAAGGCAATTTCTGCATCAAAAAATGTCACACAGGAAATCAAGGAACTCGAGTGGCACGTTAGAAAGCTAAAATTCCACGTGATCCCGGTTTCAAAAGACGAAAACACATTGCAGAAGGTCAGTGACATAGCTCAAACAATGGGTCTGCCTCAGCTCACCGTGTCCGACATTGTGTCGAGACACCGACTACGTGCTGCTCGTGAAAAAGCACCCGGAATTATAGTTCACTTCGCAAAGCAGTCAGTGAAGGAGGAATTTCTGAGCAAGCGACATGTACTGAATCTAGGGTACAGAGCTACATTTTGGAGAATCGCACCAAAGCTAAGAGAATTCTGCTAGGACAGACAAAAACCTGGGCCCAAGGACCATGGCTACAGGTATGAATTGCACAAGAATGGCAAAATTTCATCAGACAGAAGGATAGAGACAGAGCAGTCATTGTGCGTGATGCTGCTGATTTAGAGAGTGTAGAATCAGACGCTTTGTATTTCAAGTGTTTAGTACTACATTCATTTGAATTTCGATCATGGCAGCTCCTGACCTTACGGAACCAGAAGAATTTCGACAGTTATATAGACATGAGCAGGCTAGCTCTATCAAAATATTTCATCTGAATGTACAGTCCACTGTAAAGAAGGGAACGCAATTGGAGGTGCTGTTCCACCAGCTAGAAAAATGCATTTGATATAATAATGTTTACGGAAACATGGAATATCGAGAAGAGCAATATTTTCAGTATACCTGGGTATCAAAATTTTCTGCTAAATAGAATTGATAGCACTAGGGGCAGTGCATACATGACGGTGAAAAGCCATATTGTTTGCGATATGTTACCGGAGTTCTGTCGCATGAACACTGACAATGAATGTCTGTGATCTCCAACCGATCCTTAGTGGCTGTTGTTTATCGACCCCCAAGCGGCAATTTTCAAAATTTTGTGTTTCCTCGAATCCCTCATCTCCTATGTAGGTGAATATAAATAGGATGTCATACTAGGAGGAGATTTTAATGTTGTCAGCTGCTCATCACAGGGACGGAAAGTAAGCGTATGAGTTCTTTCCAGGTTTGCCGTTCCATGCAACATCTTTGTCACTGTCATCATCATCAGCACATCTACGCCCATTGCATGGCAGAGGCCTCTTCCATCGATCTTCTGTTGTCCCGGTCATGCGCTAACTGCGACCAATTTATCCCCGCAAACTTCTTGATCTCATCTGCCCACCTAACTTTCTGCTACCCCCTGGCACGCTTGCCTCCTCTAGGGATTCACCCTGTTACCGTTAATGACCAACAGTTGTCTTGCCCTCCATTTTGCTCATGTCAGTTGTCTTTCTCGTGTCCATTTCTTCTTCTTTGCCACGTATGTACTCGCAGATGTTCCACAGATAAAAAATAGTTCGTACAGTTGAATCTCGTTACAAAAGACACATGGTCTTAAGTAGAAAATGGTTTGATTAGTTTTCCTATGTTTGCAAAATTAACAAAATTCCATACAAGAGACACCTTTATTACTAAGGGTGACTTTGTCATTCATTGTTTCGAAGGGGCACAACCCAGACACATTCATGTTGTGCTGTGCCTTGAAGAGATAAAACGTCACACAATCATCACACAAGTCAATTGGACTAGAACACGAGGTCAAAGAGGACAGCGCAGGGCAGAAATTGTCGGTAGTTGAAACTGACATGCCTTTAAGGCCGCCTGAAAGATGCTGCGAGCAGCAAGAAGGCTCGCAATGTGAAATTCTTAACCTCCAGAAGATGGGAAGGAAAGCTAACACAATCCTCAGTCGCTGGGAAACAAAATGCTGTGAATGCTTTCATGAAAGGGCGCCTAAACCACACAGTCGTCAAAATTTAGTTCAGGTGTCGAAGTTGCACACAATACGGTATTGAACACATATCAAAGAGAATTTTTCGAAACAGTGGAGTAATGGCAGTTACACATGTTTCGTGATCAAAAAGTGGTCTTCACTCATTTCGCTCCCTCTGCTACACGCCATCTAGTCGGTGACTTGTTTTCCTCGCCGAGTACTCGCCCCGAATGTTATGCGACAGGTTATCGCCAATGAGCCCTGTTGTTGCCGTGGTGGCCCGTCATCCTGCGAAGAGTGCCGCTAATGACCTTACCAAAACAATGGAAGCGTATGGTCACTCGCTGTGCTGAAGAACCTCACAGGGAGACTCTTCTGTCGGCGTTTCTGTTTTTGGTCTGCACCGGCTGCTCACAATGGCGTGACGAGCAATGCAAGGAGCAGGAGGGAGCTCGTGTAATTGTTTGCAGACCTTGCCGGCAGTCGTATACTTTTGGTCAACCAATCGACAGCTCCAGAGACTGATCAAATCATCAGAGACAGCCTGCCGAAGGTCAGGAGGAACTGGGATCTAGTATGGGAAATGTCCGGAGAGCTGCTGCGTTCGGCATCGTTCATCGTGACGGCTTTTGGATTTCAAGGCGCATGTTTAAGTGTTTAAAAAGATTGAAGGGGTGATTTGAGCCAGCCTGAGCAATTATTCCTTTAGATATACCTAATGGTACCTTAGTGATAATGCATAATAAAGTGATCTACAGTGAAACACAACTCATGTCTGCAGGAAAGCCCCTCCCACGCCCTTGTAACTGCCAGCCACTGTACCTCCGCGAAGCCTCAAATAGTCCCTTCTTTGCACTTTCCATTTTACTAAAATATAGGGATTGTGCAACAATAATAGATAGGTGCAGGTGCATAAATTTTCAAGTCTTCATCCGTTTATTAGAGTAAAACATAGAAATGCCAATTCTTTACTGAGCTGAAATCAAGCGTTTGCAATGCAATAACCCGGCGCGCCAGAAGCTCTGCCACACGAGTTCTTCAACTCAGCTCAGTGAAGTTTCATGTGTAAAACGGGCTTGGAAGCAAAATAAACCATACCGCGGCTTTTTGAGGATGGAAACTCTGACACTTCACATATTTTTGTCCATGCTTTTTCAGCAAATCATGGCTTGTAACGATGAAAGGACTCAAGAACAGCAGATGCTCTGCAGGTGCCGAAGGCATAAACACGACGCCATTTTGAAAAGGTCGCATGACAACGACTTTGTTTGCTTCTGTAATTGGCTGGCGGAGTTACACAAGCGCGCCGGCCCATCGGCCCTTGTTGCCAACTGCTGTTTCTTTTTTAAATTGTATCCTGCTATAGTCCGGCTCCTCACTGTTCTTAATTTGTTTTTTTTTTCTTTTGTTTTTTTTGTTTCGAGAGACATGTTTCCCAGGCTGCTTGAGTCTCTTCTAATGACAGTTTACTATAATATTAAAGCACAACTGTGTAACTTGTGCTGCGAGTCTGGTCATTGGTGTGCAAACGCTCTGAATGGTTTTGATGTCCGTACTTTTGAGAGCTATTTGTGTTAATTCAGGCCGTTCTTATTCGTCGTTGGATGCAGGAGGCAATGCCTACAAAATTATTGGCCCTGCTGACGAGAGCCCTCAAAGGGCAAACTGGCTGTTGCAGAAGTGAGCCCGATACTGAAGTCATCATGGCAGATGACACAGCTGCAACAGATACTGAGACTTCCCTGTCTAATGAAGCTGCAACTTTGTACGAGGCAAGCAGCAATGCGTAAGCGTCAGAAGGAGTGTCGGAAGGAACCGCACCAGGCCTAATAGGGCCACATGCATGCTACCGTGCATTGTGCCTTCTTTTGCAATCCATAGACCTCGTTTGCTCAACATACCAAAGATTTTCACCACGACTGTGAGCCAGTGTTCCTGTGCAGCAAGTGCAAGGCTACGTTTGGTTTTATAAACCTAATACAGTTTCTGCCTCTCCAGACAGCCCGCATAGTGACAACAATGCGGAGTGCATTGGTGGGACACACCTCTCCCCCATTACAAGGCAGAAAAACTAAGTGTTGTTGCTAGACTAACTGGTTTTTGTACCCGACTAGGAAAACAGAGATGTCACAAGACTGTTGATGTTACGGTTGAATAGGTAAAAAAAGATATTTGATGCAGCTGGAGTGCCAATTGCTCAATCAAGTGACTGCCTTAGAAAGGAACATTATTGAAATTTGGGTATCCGTGTGCCACCAACACTGGCAAAGCTCAGAGGGAATGCAAAGGCATCCAAGCACAGTTTACAACGTAAAGAAGCCCTTCAGAATGCAGGCTGACAGTGTACTTTGACTCCTTGGATGGAACAATGTGTCATTCGCATTCCATTTTTTAACTAACGCAAAGGAAATGTTTCTTCTCAGCCTATTATAATGACGTAGAGTTTGCCAAATGGACTAGTAC
Source organism: Hyalomma asiaticum (assembly GCA_013339685.2). Lineage (NCBI taxonomy): Eukaryota > Metazoa > Arthropoda > Arachnida > Ixodida > Ixodidae > Hyalomma > Hyalomma asiaticum. Next base: position 14,172,078 of record CM023484.1, read on the forward strand.
AAAAAAGAGGTAAATTAGGAAAGCTCAGTGTATTTCATCTAACAATCTTAAGCTAGCCACCTTCTCAGCATTCTGACTGTTTAGCATCTTTTTGATAGAGGTTGATCACGGAGCTGACTTGAAGAAGCATAATGCCCGGTTAAGGTTTTTCGAAGATTTCTTTCAAGTGTTGAGAGTGTTGGCCAACGTAGGAATCGTTTTTGACAAAGGCAGAGATCGTGAAAGATTTTTCGGTGCTGTAATTGCCATTCCGGAAGATTCCTTGTCCACTCATTAGCAGGTTTTCAAGAATCTTTTGGCCTGACTGTGTTTCGATCCTGTCGAACTTGGCTTGAACCTTCTAGCCTTCTAGATATTCACAACGTGATCGACATGGAGAGTGTAACCTGAGATCGGAGAGCAAAATTAATTGCATATGCTAGAATTCAAACAAGCAGTGTCACTTTCAGATACGAAGAAGCTTTCCAAAGAATTTGGGGGGCAAGGGAGAGTCAGTGCTGAATTCATTATTTTTTGTCGTCCTTGACAAGAGATACCTTGCTTGTATGACCCGATGCATATCCTGCTCGCGGATATTATCCCAAAATAGATACAGATGTTCTTTAAGGCTGCAGTCAGGAAAAAGCAGTGTAACTTAAGCAGCTGAATGACGCTGTCTCAAATTTTGAATTTCGCCGCTCAAGTAAGTGTAAGTGACAAGCCACGGCTTTTAGAAAGTGACCTTGGGTTTCATCAGCAAGGTCTTGTGTTGATGCTCCACCTTCCCCTGGTATTTGATGAGTATCCTCGAAAAGGATCACCTCATGTTAAATGCCTAGCATGTTTGGCTCAGATTGCGCTCCCCGATTCGTACATTTATACGGCGTTCTGTTTGCCCGATGTATGACCTGCCACAGGAAAGGGAAATATCATAGACCACACCTGTGGCACATTCTCTGTATGTTGTGTCATGTGTTGTCCCGTATCCCTGCTTGTCAAAAATTGTCAAGCATGATTTTGCTATGCTCTGCCAGGATCTGCCCTCAAGAAGTCAAGTACACACATGATACAGACTTCTTTTGACAATCAGATACAGCGGCTTAAGACTGCAAGCTTCCCGGGCTCATTATTGACAGTTGTCACTGAAGCGCTTTTACAAAAAGTAAAAGGTCCGAGAAGTGCCACAAGGAAGCATGAAAGAATTGGACTCCTAATATCAGCAGCGATTCCTTATATCCATAAGTTCTTCCATAACCTAGAAAAGGTGGCAGGCAGGTATGGAGTGCCAACTGCCTTTTCGGCTCCCGCTAAGCTGGCCCAGCTTTGCTCGAGAATCACCCGTGAGGTGAAAGGCAGGCAGGGATGAGGGAAAACACATGACACAACACGCAGGTGATGCGCCACAGGTGTGCTCTACGAAATTCCCATTTCCTATGACAGGTCATACATCGGAAAAGCAGGACGCTGTATAAATGTACTAGTCTGGGATCACCATATAAATCTAATAAAGGATGATATGCTGCTCCTAGTACAGCAATTAAGGACCCATGGCACGTCGCCATCACTGGACAAGGAGGGTGGAAGTAAAAAATGTAGTTACCAAGTCCAAAATGATGTTTAACTTCAAAAATGTCTCTCACTCAGCGAGCGAATATCTGCAGCTTAATATATCCTGTAGTCTGTGGAATGATGATTGCAGCCAAAGGTCACTGCATAAAACCACGAATGTTCAATTTTGCGTGTTCTTGTTCATCTTTCTTCAATTTTCTATAACACTGGTTTGCCTAAATGCCATGTGGCCTTGCAGTACAAAAATATCAGTGACCAATGTAGTACTCGGAGAGCACAACATTATCGCTTTTGGAATTGCTTCTGCAGCATATCAGCCATAATCTTTTTCAAGGGCCTAGTCTTCTTGATGTGCCAGGTACAGACTACAGCTGTATATGAGGAAAAGATAAATGCTTTTGTTGATAGCGACACCTGTCATGAGGCTGTCATTGCTCCAGAAAGGTTGTACTTTCCATGGCCTGTTTACTGATGTGCCAGAAGTACAAAGGTACTTCGTATTCCGCAGTGCATATAACTGCAGCATATGTGCAAATCTGGACAGCAGTTCTTTTTCCTGCTTCAGTAAGGCACTCTTGAGCACCCACATTGGTTTAACCTGTGAAACGCTTTCACATGCCCAAGCGTAGAGCTCAAATGGTGTCAAAATTTGTCTATTGAAAGGCCTCTGCAAGCTTGCCTTGGCAGCCAATCGCTTGAGTGTGCCACCGACTCCATTGCAAGCACTTTTCCCGTGTGAAGTAGCAAAGAAATGCCATGCTACATCCAAATTAAAGTCTTCTTTGTGATGACAGAGGTTAGCAAAATTTTTTGTTTTTGTACTGGGAAGCTACACCATCTGAGAAGTTGTGTACACGTTTCAGCAAAGGAAGTTCTGGTTTAAGTTCGTTCAAAAGCAGCTGCTGAGATGTCGCAACAGCGGCAGTTGTGTGGTCGAGGCAGTCCGACATCATTACAGATGACTGCACATGGAGAGCATCGGAAGGGTCAGTCGGGGTAGAGTAGACTACCATGGTGTTGCCTGCGAGTTGTCCCATTGAGGGGCTGTGGTGCATTCTGGGTGAGAAAGGTGTAGTTTTCAGAGAAGTCCATTATTACTATAGACCCTTTTCATAAACTGTAAAGCTAACTCCCCTGCCATGAAGCTTGCCCTGTTAATGGCGGCATTGGCAATCCGGCAAACAACGTGTGCAAGAGGAATTTGCTTGCACTAGGGCATGTAAAATGTCGACGCAGCCCTTCTGATGTGAACATTCCGGAAAAACGAGCTGCAGCATGTGCAACTTGAATTTTGACAGCATTTAAATAATGACAGCTGTCGCCATTAGTAGGGCAAGCTGCATTGCAGGGAAGCTAGCTTTACAGATCATGAAAGGGTCTATAGCTTCCGCAGGCGTAAAAGCCGTCTTTGAATTGTGAAGATGCCGAGATTGGACTTTACTGATGGACCTTGATGAGAGATTTCACATCCTTTACCATCTCAAGGAGACGGTCCACGAAGTCCTCAGTGGTGAGAAGCATTGTTTCTAATCGGCAACAAACTCCACTTGACCAAAATTGTCGCCAAATCTGGGTCCACTGCAGGAGAACTTATTATCAACGATTTTAGTGCTGAATTGCCAGGGCAACTGTTGCCTTTGCTGGTCATGCAGCTCTCATTGTGCATGTCGCACACAGTCATCTTGAGAAGACATTCAATTGATTGTGGGATGCCCAACGACCGCAGCATCAATTTTAAGTTTTGGTGGCACATGCAGACGCAAACGGAGTGTGTTCCCAGAGTGCCAGCAAGTAAGCAATACGCAGGTATAAGGGAGGCAAATTTTGAGTTAGTTCTTTTCCATTCTTCATGTGCTTCCTTGAGATTGACCAGTAACAACCTCTTTTGCTTACCTCGGACAATGTCTTCCTTTCCGGCGAGGCACACAGGTATAAGTTCATCTTCGTAGAACCTTGTTATGCTTTGTTTGCTGTTCTCATCTAGCGGTCTGTTGACCTTAGCTGGTGGAGAGTACAAGATTCCTCCATGATGCCTAATTTTCCCAGCAATACGGACTTGATGTTCTGAGGCACCAAAGTACTCGGCAACTTTGTTTCTCGGCTATGAAGGAGGTGCCAGTGTAAGAAGAGAAATTATTTTCAATTGTTTGTTTTCTCGTGCACACTGTTCTCTTGAATTTTCAAGAAGCTCTAAATATTCTTGTGCAAATGTCACTGAAGTTGTCTTTTTGTGAAGTACACCGCAGGTTTGAGCGTCCGTGCCATCGTTATGGCGCCTGGTAGTTTCCCGGAGAGCTTCATCTTCGTGGCGTGTGCGTTTCCTGCTCAAAACCATTGCACTCATTTCTGGAGGCGCAGCGTAGTGTGATGGGTGAAACGCTCCCTTAATACTACCTGCCACTTTATTACCTCTCTCTGGTGGTGCCCGCATTTGATAACATCGAATCATAACTTGGGCATAGTCTTTCTCCCGGCACTAGCCCCAATGTGGGTATTGCTGCGGCGAGGTGGAGGCTTATCACAGACGTTCCGCAACGGTTTGGACCGTGGTCAGAAAATGGGTCTGAACACATCTTCAATGCACACAGTGTGACGAACTTCTTAACGGAGATGTGATAATGGTGTGCACAAACAATTTCAGATTCGTCCTTGTGAATTCTGGAAGGCCACACCAGAATACGTCGTTCGTGCTCGCTCAGGGCTTTGTTCCTCAATATGAATGTGTCCTTTACTTGGGTAGTCTTGTGGCAGTCCTTTTGTCCCTGGTAGTAGGGCACTAGGTATTCTGAAAGTAGGAAAAAGTTCGGCAAATATACTACAAATGTTTTTACCAATGTACTGCGTGAATCATGCCAGCGCTCTTTCTCGCTTGTCTACTACATATTTAAAATAATTTCTGCTTATGTACGGTATATAACGCACCTTGCACACTGCCAGAATTCCATGACGAAGGTAACAGGATGTGAGTGTTTATCACTGACGGCTCCATGGCTCAACTGTAGCACATGAGGCTCTCGTCACATTGCTCGTACTGTACGTCCATTTGCAATGAAACGCAGACGGCAACCTCTCCTTCTCTATTTTTTTTTAATCTGCTTTGAAGACTATGTAAAGTATGCCGGTCTTTATCACTGGTGAGTGGTCATCTGCTGCAGACAGCTTACGTAGCGACGGACGAAGGCCGCTGCAGATACTGTTACATCAAAAAAAAAAAAAAATATATTTCTCCCATTAAAAAAAATACCTTTTGTAACTTCACGCATATTTAAATAAGATGCAGAGCTATCTAAGGACTTATCATGCATAATTTTATTCTTACCACCAGAGTGATTTTTTTTGACGTTGAAAGTAAAGCTTTCTCTAAAAAATGTCAACATTGCAATTTTTTTTCAAGACAAGCTTTTAAAGCTTGATCACCCAAAATATTTTTCTCTTGTAGTATGTTACACAGACCACTACTTCCTGTTTCATGTGTTCTCTTTTTAACTGGCATGTTTCTGGAACAAAATATTGAAATCAGCAATTTCAATCATTTTTGCTTACACTATAAAGGCTATATAAGCATTGATATACTTGAACAATGCCTAATTTTCATTAGCTTGCCATAAACACCACTTTATTGACTGCATCACATAATGGTGAATTGCAAAAAATTTTTGTTTGATGCCCTCCAGCTCAACCAGTCCGAAGCTATGAACTGTCACAAATAAGTGGCAAATTTTTTCCCATTGAGAACAAGTGGGCAGAATGAGTTTTAAGCTTCCGTGAAAACGTGGAAATTTTTTCAGCCATATTTATGATGGTCTGAAAAACGTTGGATGATTTGGCATAGAATTTGGTAATAATGACTCACAGGTTGGTTGCTGCTAATGTCATTGCTCTGATACTGCACCGTAGTCTTACCGGTTCTTAAATATGATGAGTCTTGAAAGGATGGATCGCACTTTATCCTTTGTAATAGAGCGATTATTCTCTCTTTTGTGATATGCTGGATCCTGATTTTGATGTAGAGCTCAAGTGTATCTTTGCAGAGCTTTGTAGACATGATCGTCTAATGCGTCACAGTCCACGAGATGCTGATTCAGTTCAGAAAACCATTTTTTATCAGGCAAAATACTCAAGACTTTCAATACCAAGTGCTTCGATTTTGAATGGACTACTTGAATGCTTTCCAACTCTGCTTGCAACTGGCAGAGTCCCTCCTCTGCCATTTCACAAAGTGAGCCTTTGAAGGTGATGCAAATCCACCTCGGCTTTCTTTTTTTACCAGTGCTGGTTGTTCTTCATTCAGCATAAACAGCTGGAACACATTCATCACAAGTACTTTTTGCGGCAGCTTTTCGGGCTGCAAACCCTGCACTGTAGGGCACAACAAAGTCAAATGGTGAGAGGCTTTCTGGGAAGTCAACTGTATGAGTGTAGTCGTGGTCCTCAGCCTTCAATGTGGTGTGCCTTTGCATCACAGTGCAGCTGTTGTTGCGCTTCCTTGTGATACAATAGCAGGTGATCCAAGACCAGACACAAAATCTTGCGAACAGTTTCCAGATTCAGAAGACTTTACGTCTGTCTGCACAAGTAGACGTTTGTAATACTGGTGTCACATGGGCGTTTCAAAGGCCTTCGAACCGATAGTCACTCGACTCAAAGGTCAAGTTTGAGCTGCTACACGGGCGGCTTCAATGGCCGTCGAGTCAATAGTCTATCGAGTCAACTGAGCAGCCCACAACTCCTTTGAGATTTCGAAGGCCATTGAACGACGGAAGCGGAAGCGGCGCGAACTCCGAGACTTGGCGCACCGGCAGCTCCCGCGCGCGCTAGTTTCTGAGGCCATGGCCCTATTTATGTCGTATCAATAAGTAGAATCTTACACCTGTGAAAAATATTGGAACGTGCCGAGAGGCCAATGCCCTCACAACATTGCATTAGTTCTAGATCGAATACGCCGTCACTGGTATAAAAAACAAACACCATGCAGCTGGTGGGAAACACTACGTGTAGCGCCATCTAGTGCCTATGAATCAAACTGCTTTTGAGGCTCACGCTATGGACTTAGGCTTAGCAGTGTCAAAATCGGCACGTTTTCTGAATAACGACTGCAAAACGTCGCGCATACTTTGTCCCTTTTGGTGCATGAGATTAAGAAATGGCTCAATTTAAAGTTTGTTTCTTGCCGTCAGTGTGAATAGCAAGCAACTAGTGCGAATTGGAATTGAAGCGGGTGCTTTCGTTGCCGCCATGTTGTTGCGAAATCACTCGGCGACTCAACGGCCATTGAAAACTGCCTTGTAGCAGCGCCAGAATGTATTTTGAGTCGATAGAGTTGTGGGCTTTTCAAAGGTCATCGGCTCGAAGGCCTTCCAATGTGCCCATGTGACACAGGTATAAGAAGCCACAAACTGAGCCGCTGTTGGATTATTGTTGAATGCACCTCACCTCACCTCTATGCAGCCAAAAAAAGTATCCGCATGATCTTGGCTCAACTTGTGAGTCAGCAACTTCTTCAAAGGGCCTCGATGAACAAGCCATTAAAAAGCGTTCTCGGTGCTCTGCATGCGTATTAGAAAGCCCAGGAAGCCAGTTTTTGTTGCACCTTCTAGAACAAGCCATCCCATCGGCCCCTTGAGAGCTCTGATATATGCCTGAGCTTCACAAAAAAACTCCCTTCAGCAGGATTCACTTTAGGTTCGCAGAGGAGCCTTGTACAACTTTGCGAAGGGATTCCTGGAATTCAAGACGTCGAACAAATGGTCGAACAACCACACAAATTTGGCGGTAGCGCCGGCACCTCTTAATTGTGGGAGCTTCAATACCTGCTCACAAAAATTTAGAGTATCGGCGACCGAAGCACTTGGTGCTTGGACTGCCAGTCGGACCTTCATTTTTTGTTTCTCCCGCTTTGTATGCGTTTTTGTTAGCTTATTCCCAAGCCTAAGTTCATCACGCTACAAAGCTTCCAGTGCTTGTATGTAAGCCCACTTTACAGACTGCCCATCAGCATCAATGAGATGGCGCACATTTGCTAACGAGTTTCTGATTAGCCCGATCATATGGTACGCATCTAGCATAATATTCACAGTAAATTTTTTGATCCGAACTTTTGAGGATTCAGACAGGTTCTTGGTGGCGAAGCAACGCCGGGCCCGAGCTTCGTGATGGAGATCACCACCGTCTTCGAAAGGTTGCTCCGGAAAGAGACGCCTTTGCCGCTGAACGTTTTAACAATGCAACTTTATGTATGGAGCTTTTTACAGAGTTGCCGTAAAGGGTACGACCCGCGAAGGGGCCTCAAACGATCATGCCGGTGTCCAGCCGGCAAGCACTTATAGCAGAAAAAAGACCCTCTGGCTTGCTCGAGCGCTCCTTTTATCCCCCTCTCAGTAGCTGCCCAGGGGGGTCTGCCCCCGCCGAAACCGGCCCGGCAGCTACCTAGAGGGAGTGGGGGAGTCAATCTCACCCGACGCATGTGCAAGCACAGGGGGTGATAGTGCCGTTTTCCGACTGGCAAACATGTCAGTCAAAAGGGGTGGGTGTCACGGCAAGCGCGACCTTACACCTGCTCCCCCAAGATTCGTTCATCATGAGGAAGGTGTAACGAATGAAACAATAATAAAATGGTTTGCGCCAAAAGCCACATCACACAAGAAATGTACACATCAGAAGAGTACTCTCAAATTGCAGTGAAACAGCACATATGTCCGCACAGTTTGTTCGCTTCACAACACACCATCTGCACGAAAGGGCAGAGAACCCTCCCCACCACAAGACCCTAGGTCTCCAATGGTGCCCGGGCTGGCCCCTCACCCCAACACTGGTTAGGCAGTCGGGACAGCGCTTCAGCGTTGGTGTGAGCGCTGCCCTTGCGATGCTGGATTACGACGTCGTAGCGCTGAAGCGCCGAGGCCCAACGCGTGAGCTTTGCGCCCTGGGGCATGCTGCAGGTGAGGTAGGAGAGCGGGTTGTGGTCGGTGATGATGGTTACCTTAGCCCCAAAAACCCACACTTCGAATTTCTTTAAGGCCCAAATCACCGCAAATGCCTCGCGCTCAGTCGTAGCCCACCGCATCTGCGTCGGTGTGAACCGATGACTAGCGAAGGCAATCGGCATCTCGGAGCCATAATCTTGGATTTGCGCCAAGCACACACCTGCGGCTATTGTGGATGCATCGGTGCAGAGCACGTGGGGTTTTTGGAGGTTTGGCGTGGCGAGGGACATGGCTTCGCACAAGGCCCGCTTCAGGGATCTGAAAGCCTCGTTGGCTTCTTCAGACCAAGGTATTCTAGAGGGTACCATTTTGCTAGTGAGCTGCGTCAGCGGCCGGGCTACCTCAGCATAAGTAAGGACGTAGCTGTGGTAGTATCCGCAGAGGCCTAGCGCGCTCCGAAGTTCTTTCTTTGTGACGGGAGCTTTCAGTCCTTTAATGGCCTCAATTTTCTCGGGGTCTGGGCCATGCCTACCGGATCCCACCACGCGTCCTAGGTAGCGTATTGACGGCATTGCGACCTTACACTTGTCCACACTTGTCCAAGTTAGCTCGCAGGTTCGCTGCTTCAAGCGTGTAGAATATTTCATGCAGGTGCTCAACATGCTCCTCAGGTGTCTGACTAAAGACGGCAATGTCATCGAGGTACGCGCACGCGAAACTCTCCCGACCTGCCAGTACCTGGTTCATAATCCTCTGGAAAGTAGCTGCCGCATTTTTCAAACCGAAAGGCATCACTCGCCATGCAAACTGTCCCAGGTAGGAGACGAATGCCGTGGCTAGCTGCTAATCCCGGGCGAGCGGCACCTGCCAGCAGCCCCGCCTAAGGTCGATGAGGGAAATGTAACATGCTGATCCCATGCGCATGATGAGCTCCTGCGGGCTCGCCATCGGGAAGGCATCGGTTTCCGATACCGCATTTAGTGCACGGTAGTCTATGCATAGACGCACCGACCCATCCTTCTTGGGGGCGCAAACAATCGTGTGCATGTAAGGGCTCTTGCATCGGTATATGAGGCCCAGTTCTAGTAGCTCGCCTATCTGTCGGCTAACTTCGTTTTTGAGTGCCTCTGGGACCCGGTAAGGACGACTACACTTGAACTTGGCCCCGTCGGTAATCTTTATGCTATGCTCCCCAACATGGGCTATTCCTGGTTCACCTACGAACAATGCCTGGTGGCCCCTGAATACAGCGTGCACGCATTCGGCTGTGTGAGCGTCCAAATGTTCGGTCTTTTCTTGGCTAAGAAAGAAGCCCTCACTGCATGTGTTTGGTTGGTGCTGTGTCAGTGCTCTGTGCTAGGGCTATCCGTCGTGTTCTGACAGTTGCTGCAGTTCCTAGTCGGCTGTACCTCACTTGCAGTTGCGTAGCGTAGCGTATTTACGAATTCACACGCGAACACCACACGAACGACACTTGACGAGGAAAACAAACAGCCAGGGAGCGCGTGCATCTGCTAGCAGACTAACTGGAAGTCGACGTTCTGCTTCGACCAATCAGCGGAGCTCGGATTCTTCTGACGTCACCAAAAACCACAATGTCGTCGTGGCTAACTTTGGTATGCCGGAAATGGCCGGAGAGGCGCACGGGATTGTTTTTCGAGTTTGTGGCGCAGCCGCGGCGCGTAGCGCTGCCGCATTTGACATCGTTCATCGTGACGGCACTCTCAACTTGATGCGCGTGTTAGCTTGAAACGTTCGAAAAGATGTCGGGGGTGGTTTAGGGGCCCTTTAAGTACTCTGCAGGTGCATCTGCTAGCCTCGACGGAATTTGTCTCTCTCCAGCTGTCCAGCTAGCTTTGAGAATGGCGAGTGGCCCGGCCCGACCGGGTCGCGGCCGTGTAGCATGCGGAAAGGCGACACGCCTGTGGTGTCATGGGGGACTTCCTGGTATGCCCACAGTAGGAAAGAAACGAATTTGTCCCAGTTTCTTCCATCCTGCCTTATCACATGGAAAAGCATGTTCTTAAAAACTCGGTTCCGCCTCTCAACGGAGCCGTTGCTCTCGGAGTGGTCCGGCGTCGAAAAACGAGAATAGCCTAGGCGCTCCAGGAACTCACTCGTCAGCGTGGCTGTGAAATTCGTACCGCAGTCGGAACACACAACTTCAGGTACTCCTGTTCGGCTGAACACGGAAAGTAGCGCTTCGCATGTTGCCTTGGCCGACAAAGACTTCAAAGAAACCACCTCCGGCCAACGCGTGCACAAGTCTGTAATACACAGGGCGTAGCGGTGCCCCCTTGCCGATGGTGGGTCGATCGGACCGACTATGTCGACATTGACCTTTTGGAAAGGCAGTTTGGGTCGTGTGAGCGGGACGATCGGTATGCGGTCGGCTATACGCTTGTCCGACCTGACCTGGCAGCTGTGGTAACGATAGCAGTGGTCACGGATGTCCTGTTCCATGTTCGGCCAGTAAAAGCTGTACTTAATTCGCGCCTTTGTTTTACGAAAGCCTAAGTGACCGCCCCAGTATGACTCATGAGCGAGTGTTAGAACACCACTGCGGTGCGTCTGAGGAAGCGCTAGCTGCAACACACTTTGGCCGAGAACTTTATCCTTATGATATAGGAAGCCATCAACGATGCACATGCCCGCTTTACTGGCTTTCGCATTCCGCCAGGCGTTACTCAGTCCTTCATCGCCGCGTTGCTCATTGTGCAATCTTAACGCATCACTTCTTTGCTCCGAGCTCTCCGTCTCGTGCGTGCTCTCCTCAACCTGAGTAGCGGTTACCCTTTCCCTTGCTGACTGGTCATCTGTCGCGGGCTCGGCACTAACCGCAGCGGGTGGGCAGGCGCTCGTTTGTTCGTCGGCGTTTTCTCGCGATCGTGTCCCCATCGTGGCCACGTGTACCCCCCTGTTCTCCTCGTGCGAGGCGCGCAGCTGCTCTAGGTGGCAGCGGATATTAAGCAGTCCGCGTGGGCCAATCTGTTTGTGAATGC
>CM023484.1:14183650-14282500 GCA_013339685.2 Hyalomma asiaticum
TTACGCAGTGCCGACGCCACGAAAACGACTGCACTCGCCGGTCGGCTCTGACAAAAAAATGGCTGCCTACCCAGAGTGCACAGCGTCGCCGCCGTCCGTGCAAGCTCCCTCCCTATGGGGATGGTGCACATGGCCAGGTGGCTCCACCGTCGCCCCTTGCATTCAGCGCCAATGCAGGTGCTCCCGTGTCGTTAGGGTGATAAGGCACTCTCCCGCACCGCGTGCGCACCTGCTGGTGCGGGGGTGGCGTCATCTGCGTGCGTTCCGCTGCACCTTCGTACTGGTTTTTAGACCGAAGAAGGTTTGAAAAAATTCTTTCGTAGGGCTAATATTACTAAAGGAAAAACTTTTATACGAGGCAGGCCATGTGCATCAAGTTAAAGAAAGTGTGCGGACGGAAGCATGGTGATTGGCCGATGTGTCTCCAAACGCGGGAGACAAAATACTCAAAAATATACTCCAAAAGTTCTAATAGTGAATAGACCTTTTTCAAGCTATCCCAGAAGCCACTGCGAGCGCGTAGTGCAGTATGGGAAATGTGTGTAGATCGGCGGAGGCAAGCTCGGTTTAAGCAAGCGGCCGACGCAGTGGCAGCTGTGGGATCGAAGCTACGACGCGATAAGAATCGAATCCGAGTTTGGTGAATGCAGTCTGTCGACGTAGCCTATTCATCCGCATCGTGAAACGTGCGTAACATTTACATTTGCGCGTCCGAAAACGATGTACGTACACAAAACAGGCGCATGCTCAACGTGGCTATACTCTGCTTTGCTCTCGAACATTTTCAGGGCAGCATCTTCAGAACAACTGATGAACTGCATCGCGTGAGCTGCAGCAATGACATTTGTCACTTACATGACAGCTGTGATCGTAATGTCAACAATCACAAAACTCGACAAATAAACACAAAAACTAAAATTCACACACTCAATCTCAGTACTGCAATAAAAATGTTCACGCAACAGGATAGTTAACGCATAACATTTCAGAAAAAGGAGATCACACACATGTTCACACATCAGTCCGTGTGAACATCTAGGCTCTCGCAAATCTCTTCTTCGTTCAGCAGTCAAGATAACAGAGCATCGAAGGAAAGTGTACGCGATCGCATGTGCGCTATTTCACCGACACAGCTGGACATGGCACGTCGGCGGAGCTAGCATACATCAAGGACCACTGTCAACAAAATGTGGTTTTACTAAAGTGAAGTTTTATTGAAAAGGGATCGAATCAAGCGGCGGGAACAGAGCCCAGCGGGACAGAAGAAAAGTACACGCACCAAGCACGAAGGGGTACCAAAATGAGCCGGAATAACCCACGCTGTAAATGGAAAACCGTACTCGTTTAATTAGAAAACAATGAATTACAGTACCTAGAAAGAGATATCCGCAACAGACTTCGTTCACGCACTGCGCACAGTTCGTTCGTTTAGCACACACTGCCCGTTGGTCTACTTCGTCGTCGCAAACACATTGCTGTTTTGCAGTTGCCTGCGTAGGACCACACTGCAATGCCGACACAAACACGTACACAGGAATACAGCGTCCACACCACGGTGTTTTCCGCACACGCGGAGTGGAGATACAAGCACATGGTCATTCGCAAACGCACGTGCACTGCCGAGACTCCGGGAAACTACGTTGACGAGACATGCCAGCGCACACCCCGTATGACCATTCCGACCCCCTTGCTCCCCTCCTTTTTCATTGTCCCGTGCAGCTGTGCGCCTGCTTACAAAAGAAAACACAAAAAATGCGTTTAGCCTTGCTTCCATGTCACTCACTCGGAGCGAAAGATGCGCTTGGAAACGCTGGGCTTCGCTAGCTTCGCTCTGCTGGGCGGCTGGATGTACACACATTTCCCAGAAGCACTTGCGCGCCCACGGGTGGCGCTGCGGTGCTTGAAAAAGGTCTATTCCACTGGCGGATCTGGAGCGGTGTGCCGAATCCACGACGGAGCAACAAAATCCGTCGGGGAGCAATCCGATCCCCATCGGCCAGCGGAAAATAAACTCGCTCCGGCAGGGATTACAGCGGAAGTTGTCGAACGCATCCGGTTGCCCATGTTACCAACCTTACGTTGGACTACGTTAGACCTCGCACAAAAGTATGCATACCTCTTCCTCCGAGTATGCGTGCACTACACCGACGTAGCCGAGCATATTGGGGCGTTTGTACGGGGACTCTGGAAACAGCTCCTTAAATAACGTTTCGTACAGCACGTACGACTCTTCGCTACTACTGCTGCTGCTTTTCAACGTAGTGTCGCTCATGCAGAGCGAGGAGCAGTCCCCTGTAGGGTCGAACGATGCCATTCCAAAATATGTAAACAAACGCCCATGGTTGTCAGACAGCTTCTAAAAAAAAAACGCTGAAAAAAATTGCCGTGCTCGGCTGATCCGGAAATGACGACACCGTATAGCTGGAGTTCCGGCCGAATCCGGCTCTACGAGACGGATCAACGCGGAGCGCTCCGTCGCGGAGCAAGTTGCCCCAAATCGCCCAGTGGAACATGCGAACTTGCTCGGGATCCGCCAGTGGAATTCAAATTCTCGGCCGCGGAGCAAAAAAACTTGCTCCAGATCCGCCAGTGGAATTCACTATAAGATTGCCAGGCTGGAAAGCAAAAGTGATTTTTATTTGATCCCTGTTAATTTGTAATTATTTGTTATCGATATGTATACACTATTATCAATATATTAGTCCCATAAAACGCTCCACAATAAAACAGCGAAAGACTGTAGCTGTATCCATCACGGGTGAGCATAGTGCTTGTGTGCGCGTGTTGGAAAGAGAAGCTGTGAAGCCACGGACTGCAATACCTGATCTGTTTATTTCCGTTTTATACTAAGTGAGAAAACGCGGGGCCGGTGCCAACCGTCTACAACGTACGTCCATTTATTTATTTCTAAATAATGAAGGCTGAACTAAGCAATACGGTTCTAACTCGTTTTGAACTATTCTGTTAGAAACCGAAAAGAAAGAAAGAAAAGAGCAGGACGCCTACCAGTGGCTTTTGTTATCCGGTGCCTCAACTCCTTCATGCGGCGTCTAGGCCGGCAGGCGCATGCAAGAGGCACACAGCCCGTTTTTAACTAGTTTTTCTTCTTTTCTACATTTCCTTTTTTTTTTTGCAAGGGCACTTCAGTAGACGGTGATCCTCGTTAAAAACAGCGCAAACCATTGCAAATTGACAACACATGTCATCTGCTAGTATAGAAGAGCGTTGCCGGAAAGTGCGCACCAACTCCCTCCCTTTGACAACCCATCCTTCACGTACTCCACACAGAATGCCGGGGGACATAAATTCCCATTACATTGTAAACTAGCACCACATTTCATCTGCTGAGCAGAGAGAGTCGGTGAAGCATGCGTGCAAGCGACCGCGCTTCTCCTTCAGCATTGAGCTTACTGGAAGCCATAAATATTTGTCCCTGGTTATCTGATGTAAGTATTGTTATGGCCGAGCACAAAGACATCTTGTTGCTGAACACTGAGCCGTAGTACAACGACCTTTGGAAGAAATTAAAAACCGCAGGTAAACGCGAATAACTCGGTTCTAAAGCTACCACCAGCCTTGCGACCAGAGCTTCTATCACCCCGACGGGTGTGCCGCCGCGATGGCACTCCCGTCGGCGGAGAGTTACAAGTGCACCATCCCCATACATCAGGCAAGGCTGACACATGTTTGTCCGCTCTGTCAGCTGCCGTGTATTTCAGGACCTGTAGTAGTTTCCAAATGCTCACCGCAAGAAAGCGCCGAAATATTTTCTGCACTTCGGTAAAAAGGAAAAGGCCTTGTAAAGGGTAATACAGGCAATATTGTTACGAGTAAAGGGGCACGCACACTACCGGCAAACTCGCCGTAACGGTACGCCGGCCTCCGGAGGCCTGAGACGGCAGCCGAGCGAGCGCTGTCTACACTGCACACCGGCGCGTTTCACCGGCGCGGCAGTCACGTGAAACGAACAGACGGCGAGGTTTTGCGCGCTCCGAGTCTCGCACAATCGCTGCTTGATCGTGCGAAGCGACGTTTCTCGCGCTTTGCGTTGTCTACGCGTCGATGCCGCGAACTTAGTCAGGGCTGCTTCTTTGTGTGACAAATTGTGAAGCTGTGACACCTGATGACGGCACGAACACGGATATATCGCAACGAAGGTTGATGTATGTTCACCTGGTGTGCTGCCTCCTAAAACGACATCGACGACGCCGAATGGTTGAAATGGAACCAAGGTGGATGTATCGAAACATCGACGACCATTCAAGTTTAGTTTGTCGGGGTTTTTCTACTACTGACTACTACTAGCAGCGGCATCGCCGCTAGCAACCCCGTGCCGTGGGTTCGAGCACTCGACGAGCAGAGAATGTGGCAGTCGCGTTCGCACTCGCTCATCTTAGCCATGCATCGCCGCGCGCGTCAGCCCGTGGCCCGTCTCGAGGCAGGGCCACACGAACCGTCGCACGCGGCGAAAGAGGAGAACATTAGGCGTAACTCTCCCAACATGGTCATTTAATAAACACGTTAAACAAAACAGACAAAACAGGGCCGAATCTAAAGTCTAGTTCAATATAACGGATAACAATGATAAACAACACACGAACACAAACAAAGGACAATAACACTGAACAACACGCGAACACACAGTAACACACAAGAACCATGCAGGAAAGAAGCTCCTAACCCCCGGCCAGCGTACCCGTCATCGCGTGCCCCTGGAAAGGGAAAATAGAAGGAAAAGAACATACAGAGATGGATGATGATGGCAAGCTGCTGCCGGGGTCACTGGGGCCCGCAGAGGCGCGCCATCCGACCGATGGCCTGGTCGGCCGGAGGACCACAAAAGTACATGCACACCCTTCTAAGTCCCAGCGAGTTCTATCGAGCATCTCCAAACCAGAAATGGGCAAACGTTCGGTGCCCATTTTTCGCTGCCCAATGGCAGACTACTAGTTAGGACCACATGGGGCAAAGCGGGCAGCCCTCTGCACTGATGGACCGCCGCTCTGTCCAGCTGGGAGAGGGGGATGTGGGGCATTCCTGACAAAATATGGCGTCGCACGGGACGCGTCTCACCCCGGTGATCCCCACAAGTTCTGCTGCTCAGCTTGATTGATAACGTTGTCGAGGTAGCACATGCAGATGTTCCACTTCAAGCCACGCAGGATGGTATCCATGAATCTCGAATGTTGCCGGAGCGTTGCATAGTCCAAACGGCATCATGTTAAATTCAAACAGCCCATCCGGGGTAACAAAGGCGGTCTTTTCTTTGTGCTCAGGATGCATCGGGATTTGCCAATAGCCTGATATTAAGTCTACTGAGGAAAAGTAAGAAGCCGAATGGAGGCAGTCAATTGCGTCATCAATTCGTGGGAGTGGATACACATCTTTTTTTGTTACGGCATTCAGTCGTCGATAATCAACACAAAATCTCCAAGATGCATCTTTCTTCTTCACAAGAATTACTGGAGCTGCCCATGGACTCGCTGACTCTTGTATTACTCCTTTTTCCATTATTTCATGAACTTGCTCGTTAATGACCTGGCGCCCTGATGGTGAAACACGATATGGTTTTTGCTTAATTGGAGCTGCTGAACCCATGTTGATCGTATGGCGTTGTCCGAGATGCAGGTATCGATGACTTTGCCTTCTTTTACGCGAAGTCGAATGCGGAGACGTGCTTCGATAGCACATCCACTAATGTTCGGCGTTCACTTGCGCTAAGCGACTTATTCACCATAGACAAGAGGGCCGTACCCAGCTCGTAATTATTAGGCTCTTCCGGCGCGTCAGTAAGTGAAGCCACTGACGTGGACGCGTGTTCTCTGACGAAGGCCAGTTTCAGGTCGTGTGGCAATACCACGGGCTCCGTAGAACTGTTTACCGTCCATAGGACGGCACGTCCACTTTTGACGGACACAACATAATGTGGAACCAGCACGTCCTTCTTCATACAGTTAACATGCACCGGCTCTACGTTGGAGTCGAAGGTGTTGCAATCCGCACCACAACAAACAACAGCAACACGAGCGGTAGACGATGGAGGTACGACAGCGTCGCCACAAACACATAACGTAGTTTCGTCTACGTGGTTCTCCAGTAGTTCGGAGGGCTCTCGACCACTTATGAAAACCTGCCCTGCGCGGCAATCCACGGTGGCACCACAATCCCGCAAGAAGTCCATACCCAGAATAACATCATGTGTGGACCTTGCAATAATCGCAAACTATGTCGTAACAACATGGCCACCCAAAGACACGTCGGCATTACATAAACCAATAGGCTGCAACGGATCGCCGCTCACTCCACAAAACCTTGACGTTTCGTCCCATTGAAACACAACCTTTAGCCTTAACAAATCCTTAAAAGAGGCACTCATAACTGAAATTGTTGCCCCTGTGTCTACCAGGGCCAACGCAGGCACATCGTCAACAAAAACACACACTTTGTTCTTGAGCATCACCACCGGAGGTATTTCAGACAGTTGCAACCCCCCAGCGGCTTTCATAGAAGGGCAATAGAAAGGCAATAGAGCTGTAGAAAGCTTTCGTAGAAAGGTAATAGAGCCGTAGAAAGCTTTCATGTCGTTTGCTATCACTGCAGTGGGGCACACTTTGGCACTCATTTTTTGGTTGGCCTCTAGCGCTTGCGACGCGACGCGCAGCACTCTCCACTCTGGACGCTCTTAGGTTCATGCGTGCGAAACTGTCAATGTGCGGCCGAGTAAGTCTAAATTAGCGAGAGTTCAATGCCAATAAACGAAGCATGTGCTTGCAGGGACAAGAGGACAAGTCGTAATAATCATATTTTCCGAACTTGTCTGGTATTCTAGATGAAATTTCGCCGCAACGAAGTTCCGCGACTACGAATTTTTTGCACGTTCGGTCAGTTTTTATGGAGCGAGATTTGAGTGTACACAGTTTTGGTGGTTTCAGAGCATTCGTCACGTCAAAAAGTCCGGAAAATGCTGCCAAGGTGTCTGAAATATCGGGCATGTCTGAGAAATCGGGCATCCAGAAGATTGGTTGTTGACTGTACCTGAATTTCTTTGTGAACAGGGTGGTGGTGTAGATAATTTTGACATTTCAGACATTGTCAAGCACTTGCATATCATTCCAACTAAAAAAGTTGTTTGCCATTAGTATCTTGACAGAACGAAGGAATTTATAGGGCTTGTTATAGGTATTGGGCAAATGTTTACAAAACACATTAAAGGAGTGCTGGCACGAATTTTTGACATTCTCGTATTGTTGCTGTAAATAAATGCATTGGCGTGGAGAACCCTAAAATGACCATTGTGGTGCAGCGAATAAATTTTGAATATGGCTCCCTTGAAAGCACACTTTCGGTTTCGATGCTGAGGGGTGCTGAGGGGCGGTTTCCTAGTGATGTGTCAGTAGTCAGATGTATGTCTAAGTCATGCGGCAACAGGAATTTGCGATGGCATTGCTACAACTTTCTCAGCTGGGTCAGTGGCATGTGGGGCACGCAAACTACGATGATTTCACAGTTGTCTAGCAACTCTGACAGCATTATCGGCAATTATCAAGAGACTGTGTTTATATGTCATCATATTGTCCATTGCGCTGGGGCTGGCTTGCAGAAACTTTGAAATCAAACTAAGATACTTTGTACGTGTTTCATGGCTTTAGTGTGTGGAGAGCGTTAACACTGCATGACTAGAAAATGAAAAATCCTTTTTACGCTGCGGCAATATCGTGTCAGTGCTCCCTTAAAGGGCCCCTAAACCACCCCCGACATTTTTTTGAACATTTCAAGTTAGTACACGCATCAAGTTGAAAATGCCATCACGATGAACGATGTCAAATGCGGCAGCGCTACGTGCCGCGGCCGCGCCAAAAACTCGAAAAACAATCCTGTGCGCCTCTCCGGCCAGTTCCGGCATACCAAAGTTAGCCGTGACGACACCGTGGTTTTTGTTGACGTCAAAAGAGTCCGAGCTGCGCTTATTGGTCGAAGGAGAACGTCGAATTCCGATTAGTCTGCTAACAAATGCACGCGCTCCCTGCCTGTTTGTTTTCCTCGTCTTGTGTCGTTCGTGTGGTGTTCACGTGTGAATTCGCAAATGCGCTACGCTACGCAAGTGCAAGTGAGGTACAGCCGACTAGAAACTGCAGCAACTGTCAGAACACAACGGATAGCGCTAACAGAGAGCGTTGGCACAGCGCCATCAAAACACTTGCGCGAACGCGGGAGCCCGGCGGAGGCGCGTCAACCGGATGCGCGTCATCGGCGATGTATGTCATGTGACATTCGGAGGAGCACTCGGCGAGGAGGTGGCACCGGCCAGCGGCCGGTGGGCGCAGGAGAGAGCGAAACAGGCAAGCGCCGCGTTTTAATAATCAAACCCATGTAACTCGGCTATTTCGGCACCGTTTCGAAAAATTCTTGAGGCTACGTGTTCGTTTCGGACACCGGCACAAAAGCAACACTACAACTAAATTTCGACCTCTTGGTGGTTTAGGGGCCCTTTAAGGCACAGATAAGGTAAGTTTGACAATACGTGCCCAAATTTCAGCCATTTGTTTTTTGGTCATCCACCATATGGGACCACCTTCTTTTGTTTTTTGGTCATCCATCATATGGGACCACCTTCTTTCAGAAACCATATTTACCATATTTATTCATGATAACCAAATATTTTGAGCAGCTTTAGTTAATGTTCTTTAAATGAAACCTTCTTGCCTTGTAACTTGAGCACATATCATAATCAAAGCCTGTTTCTTACTTTATGTTTGTAATCTCGCTGCGTTTTTCTGCATTATTGGTCCTGTGAAATGAGCTTTTTATGATATTGCAAACTCAAGCTAATACTGCATATTTAGAAGCCCTTGTGCTTTCAAACATCTTAGCTGCCTTACTCTATTTTTTTTTTGGCTTGTTTACTTTAACTCACACCCCTCGTAATGCTCTTGTAGTTAAGAGTTATTAGAAATTTAAAAATGAACTGGAGTTCTCCTTAACATTCCCTTAACATTGATGTTTTAGTGCAGGCTCGTGAGACTAGCCTACGTCTAAACAGGACGTACTTGAATGCACATCGGTGTCTTGTCTGTATCAACAGTGCACCGATGGCCAGTTGGAGGTGACCCTCCCTTAAATCCTGTGAAGTTGGTAGGCCCGAGTCTAACCTGTTATGATGTTAAGTGTTCAGAAAATTTAGGTAACAGGCATTCATGCACTTGTTGCCTCAAGCTGTTCAACAGTGCATGCATTTTGGTGAGAAAAAAAAAAACGAGGTGATAATCAAGCGATGAATGCCTGTATATTCCTTGTTTTGTGAAGTGGAATCGCCTCTCCAGCCCTCAAATTGGCTGAAAGGTGAAGTTTTCTTTAGTGAAAACACCTGTGCTCTTCAAGTACTTGCAGATATGACCTCTGATTAGGCAAAGAAACAAGTCTAAGTTAACTTATGACAAGCTAAGTGCCGCTTGTATCTATTACACTTCAATGAGTTGGAAAATTATTCTTAACCTTGGTAAACAACGGTGAAATGCTTGAAACTTCTGAAATTAACACAAGGAAACGAGACAGGGCAGATGATAAAATAACAGAATAGCACCTATCCTGTCTCTTCTTTGAGTCTATCTTGAGTTTTGTGTCCAGACTTTGCAATATGAGTACATTTGCTTATGACCTGGAGGGGTGCCGTACATCTCTGGTTTATGCTGATCAGCAATTGAAAATGAAGCATGTGGCCACAGAAACTTTACTATTGGCGTCTTTGAAATGAGGAACTGCTGCTCCATTGCAAAAACTTGCACTCCTAAGTGTACTGCTATTCTTCATCCCTCCATGCTGTGTGCAGGTGCCAGGAAGCCAAACCATGACATTAGGTGTTCAGCCTGTGAACGTCAGAACAATAAGATGTTAATAGTTGCAAATGCTAAATCACACTAGGGGAAATGAACACAGAGCAAGAAGAGCTAGACAAGTCGCTAAGGCACAGTAAACAAATTCCACTTCTGCAACTTTTATGGTAGTGCAGAACGGTGAAGACATATGTGCTCTGTCCTATTCTGCGCATCTTTCACCATTTCACACACAGATGTTGTAACGTGCCCAAATGTCCTTTCTTCTTCATTTATCTGCCCTCACACCATTAAAGCTGTTAAATGCAGCAATGCGCAGTCTTAATAGGAACATTATAATCCGATACCTGTGGCAGGAACAATGCAATTAAATTAAAAAATTACATGTTGTGCAGTTTCGCTCTAGACTGTAGCTATGATTAAGCAGTCTTTTTTTTTAGCACTTTCATATTTGTATTGACGTGCAGCTGCAGATGGAACAATTTATAGCATTTCAAATGTGTTAAAAGATCTATCCCAGTGCACTGCAGACCCTCCCAGTTTACTGGCCATGCATCTAAGCATGCTTATGAACAGTTCTTTGCTTAGAAATTAGATTCATATACCAGTTTTACCAAAAAACCCTACTGCTGGCCTCCCGAGCCGAGACTCCTGTCCTGGGTCTGTATTCTGGGATGTGTCGCCAAACGTGACTCATGTGTTTCCTGTTATATATGTGTGTGTTATATGCAACCACCCCCCATGTGCTGTTTTATCAAGAAGCTTGCATTCAGTTTAGTACAGCAGTTATGAGCAAATTTGTGGGATCTTCAGAAAACAAGCACACGAAATCTTTCAACCACTCCACATATACAGTAATGCCCAAGAATATGCGTGGTACTCAGCGATCCATCAGAGAGATGGACAAAGTCCCTCTCAGGCACTGTAGAGATAAAAGCATATTGAAAGCTTTGTGGCAGTAGCGCCTCTAGATGTATGCAAAGGGAATGTTTTAAAACACAGGGGTGAGACAGCTGCTCATGTTGCAGTTTTGATACAATAGCGTTCTCCTGCTCCGAGCTGCTCCAAAAGCATGAAAATTGGGAAAATGGCTCCAAACTGCTCCAAAAGAGCCTGGAAAGCAAGTATTTTGGTGCTCACGTCGGTTTCAATGGGGACAACAAGCGGAATCGTGTAACGTGCATCGTGCGATTCAATCTCAGGCATCTTAGATTTGCTGCAGACGCTTCAATTTTCGTGTCAGCGCACATTGACACAAAAATCAAGACACGTGGAACCAAGACACGTTGAATGCCATTATCTGCATGAAATTGGAGTATCTTCCACAATTAGTTGGCATCACTGTATTGCAGTGCATGTTACAATAGAGGGCAATGCACTGGTGAAAAGCTCAGATGAGCTTCTTCGTAGTGGTGTGAAACAGAAAAATCTTGACAAAATTCAAAGTGACCAGACTCCTGACAAAACAGAACACTAGCTAACCTACAAGAAGTGCTAGGGATCCTTCAGAAGCTAAAGAAGAAAATTACAAAAAGTCAAAGCAGTAGTCCGCGAAATCACGTAAGTGGTCTTAACTAAAAGACTCGTGTGTCGACAATTTTGGTCGTATTAATACGATCAAGCTTTACTTTCAATGTCAAAAAAATTACCTTGATGGTCGGAATAAAATTATGCATGATAAATCATTAGATAGCTCTGCATTTTATTTAAATATGCATGAAGTTATAAAAGGGTATTATTTTTTTAATGGGAGAAATATTTTTTTAAGTGTATTATCTGCAGCGGCCTTCGTCCATCACAATGTAGGCTGCACTCAGCAACCGCAACAGCGCATCTGCAGCAGACACCCACTCACCAGCAATGCAGACGGTATACTTGGCATCGTCTTCAAAGCAGATGAAGAAAAAGTGCTACTTCAATAAACAAAAAATTAGCCTTGATGGCACAACTAAATATATGTCTGATACTTCATTAGACAGATCTGTGTCTGAACTAAACATGTGTGAAGTCCCTAAAGGTACTTCTTAAATGCAAGCAGTTATTTTTCGAAATATTTGGACCCTACTCATGCAGGCAGCATAAGTACATTATGCCTTGTATCGCATGAAAGGCACATAAGCTAATGAAGTCACCCCCAGCGAAATTATTCAGCAAGGCGTTATCGGCTTTTCTTTACGGCGAGGAAAACAATACAAGGCATATTGAAAGGCGGAAGCTTGACTCTTTCTTTTTTATTTTTCACTGCATGGAAAAGTGGGTGCCTACAGTGTTTGAGAGCAATCATACTACAAACTACGTGGCTCAAGGAGGTTGAGCAAGATGAATACAAATTTTAACAGAGAGCAGGTATGTTCTCTTTAACAGCAGTAACGTTCACTGTACTCGACAAAGACGTGAAGCCATCTTTCAGTACTGAAAGTGAAACCGGCTTAAAGTAGTGCAGAGATCGTGTTCCATTAATTTTGGTATCACCATGTACATGCCCTGTTGTAAATATAACAGTGGTCGCATGGCCAAGTGCTCCAGAACTTGAAGTGGCACTTTGTTTGTATCATATCACTGAATAAGTAAAGTAAAAAAACCATTTTCAGACTCGAAGACAAATGTCGAGTGTGACTGCAATGGGTCCAGCTTCAGCACACTTTGTGGCAAGTGCACAAGTTGGCGCACATTGAAAGTCCTGGCTTCTTGTCCATATAGGCGCTCTACCTCATTCACAAACTGTGCGAGATTGTCCGCTGCCACCTTGAGATCATTTCCTGTGATTCTGTCTTTTAGGAGGAGGAATATTCCATTTACAAGAAGGCAGAAGTGGTCCCAGTACTCAGCTGGCAAAATGTCATCCAGGCATGGAAAGGCATAGAATAGCAGCCACCACTTCCATTCGCTAGCGTTCCACATACTGCGGTCTTCAAGTGCACATGGCAATCTAGTAAAGAATTGCGGTGGTTTCAAGCCTAGAGGCCATGATGTCACACTTCGAAGTTTAGATGGCGCACCTATATATGTAGGTGAATGGATAGAGCAGAACCAAATGTCAGCAACTTCTTTTGCGACGTCTTCCAAGACACAGTGCATTTAGTCAGGGCACACACCCCACTCCAAGTCAAACTTGGGAAGCTGGAGAAGGGGTGTAAATCCCTTTACACCATGAGATGACATGCGTATAGAAAGTGCCAGCTGCATATCAGCTTGTACTTGGCTCGTGGTGCGTAAGGCAGGAACTTCACTCAGAACAGGGTACTTGACAGATCCTGCAGCATTAAAATGTTTTTACCAGTAAAAAGATACATATGGCACCAGGGAAATATGAGCACTCATTAAACGGAAGCTTCAAATAAAATAGCTGTCACATATTGACACCTCAACAAACTTTAAGCAACGTCTAACGTACTTTTGTGCCTTGCCCTTTTCTGGAGACAAAAGCTGCAGCCGAAGTACTCATTGAACTGCTTGCTGTTGAGCACTGCTGCATGTGCTAGTGCATCAACACAGCAGCAGACTACGTCAATACTTGATGTCAGTTCCTTTTCTTCAACTTTCCACCTTTACTAGACTTGTTGCAAAAACTTCCTTGAAAAGACGGAAGTCTTTGTCAAACTTTGGCACACTGGTTGCGGCGGCAGGTTGAAGGCACGCTTCCGTGTTTTACTTAAGGGATTAGAGTGCGACATAACTAACGTCAACGCCGTCATCCGCGCATGTTGTGTGATACACAACATCTGTGAAGAACTTAACGACAGCTGTGATGCAACTTGGCTTGATGAGGTGCATTCTCGAGAGCAGGGGTTTCCTCAGCCTTTGTGCACAAGTAGCAGAGTGGAGGCTTTAGGTGTGTCAGTTCGGAATGCCCTGGCGAGTTACCTTGTTTCAAGCTAACTTTGCTGAAATGCCACCAGCGTGCTCTTTATTTTTCTCCACTTTTTAATGTGTGTGAACATTCACTGGCACTGCTCTATGTGGTTGCTACATAAAAATCAGTAGTTTAGTTCCTAAGTTGTGAAATATTTTGTTGCTTGTCAGAAGTTTTTGCACTTTTCAGTAATGCCTTCACAGAGTTTGCTGATAACTTGTGCCCCACCTAGAATGACATTATACGCCTTTATCGGAGTGTGAGAAGTATGCAAATTTCCTAATGGCATTAGGACGCAAACATGTCCACAGTGGTTCTAGGATTACTTTATATTGTCAGAAAGGAAACAACGGTAGACACTGAAAGATTGCAGTTGAAGGGGCCCTAAAACCTCAATTACGTATGCTGTTTACTAGGGGAGTTCACGATGACTGTGGCACTGGTGAAAGCAGCCAAATCGAAGTGTTTGATATCTTAATTTTTGCATGAGATTTCATTCAGCACCAACTACAGCATCGTAGATTGATTTCCGAGAGTGTGTGTAAAACTTTATGCTGTGGATGCTTATTGATTGGGAATGGGACATATGCTGTGCATGCCGAGTATCTACACACTCATGAATTTAAACGTCAAAGCTTATTTATGCTCGTTCAAGCTGCAAGGAAAACGCAGGTTTGTGCACTGCAGTCTTATTTTGTGTGCGACTCGCACAAGTAGCACTGCCCGATGGCCTGTACAAAGCACATCCTTCGTCAGTACACCACATTTCGTATTCCGGCATCATGTCAAAACAACACATTTTTCTATTACAGCATTCCTCACTATGGAGAATTTTATTTTACTGTAAGTACGCTTGTGTTTTTCTGTTGAGGTGATTGCAGTTTTCTGTTGTCAGTCACTTGGTGCAACAGCCTACGTGGCTCGCTGCAAGAAGGCCACAGTGTGTAGCAAGAATCCAGTAACGCAAGGTGTAAGCCGCATTTTGATTGGACCTGGCATAAGTGGTTGGGCGAGTGAAATTCTAAAGAGTATGCCGGATTCTGTAGTCTGCTTTTATTTCGAACTTGTAAGTTGAATTTATTTTCGTTTGCCCATGTCAATCTTCAAAATTCTTTTTGCATTCAACTCAGCACAATTCAATGAACACGTTGCAGCGCAAAAGTCCTTGGGTAGAATTTTGTTTCAGGGCCCTTTCAATAACAGTTGCCTTTGTGTCATCAATACAGTTGGCTTAATGACTGTTAATTGAGCTTCCAAGCGGAGAAATGTCTTATTTGTATGTACATGTATGAGCAAGAGACATTAGATGTGCGTACAATTCCAGAGCAATGGAGAAGACGGCATTTCTAGATGTGGTGTGCTGTGATATTTTGCAGTTGAACTCATTGTAATTTGCAATTACATTAATTTGGAGATGGAGGCTCTATTATACAGACTTAATTCGTGTTGAATTGATCGTGCTACAGTTTGTGTTGCAGTTCACGTTAACAGTACCTTGTTTCCCATGAATCTAGGGAGACATGTGAAGTATAAACGTTTTAGAGAACATACATCTTCCTGCATTGAAATATGAATAGGTTCTGAAATTGACGTATTGTATGCTGTAGCTGAGTGGGCTTTTTCATGCCAAATAAAAGCAATGAGAGAAAATTTATTTTTTATTTTGCTTTGATGCAAAGTATGTGTTCATTAGCTCAAGCATACTTTGCTGAATAGCGTTAGATTCTTTCTGAAGAGCAACAAGCTCCTTCTTCCGCTCAAGACTGTCTGACGCAGCCTTGGCCGCACGCTCTTCACCTTTTTGATGAAGTTCCAACAAGTCATGCAGCACAACACTTGCTGGGCGCTTCTTGCCCTTTTTGTTGCTGCTTCTTGGGCTGCTTTCAGGCTCCACGGATGGAGTCTCTGCTGAAGAAGTACCAGACACGGCGGCCTCCATGGTAGCACTCTCGCTTTCCTCGCTGTCATTCGTGGCCACAGCAGTGTCATTTGTGGCCACGATCTCGCACTGATCAGGTGCATGGTCAACTACTGGCACCTGTGCATGACAGGAAATAAAGCAGAATATTAACATGCACCTCTTAACAGCAACCACTGACCCATTGCATGCCGAAAAGCAAGAAACAAACACCCAACATAAAAGTGCATAATGTGACAGCTTCGTAGCAAGAAGCATCTTTAATTAGTCATTCACCTTTTGCAGCACTTCGTACAATATATGATTTACTTTAAATGAAGACGACAGTGGTCATGCCTGAGCATGAACTTAAATATAACAAAATGGACTCTATTGTCATTTCAGAGGCTCTGATGGGTTATGTACCCCAAATCCGGTACTCACTGGAGTACTTAGATCGGTTTTCACCGTTCCGTTCTAGCAACGTTGCATGTAATCTGATATGGTAGACTGAGGAGCATGTACGCTTATAACAAAAAGTAAGTGTATGGCTATAAGCCATACGCTTATATGTAGTGTAACGGTGGAAAGGGATGATTACCTCCAAACTTTCCTCGACAAGGTCACTGTCATTGACTGGCAGCGATCCAAGGAAAGCGTGGAGCTGCCAATAAAATGGCCACTCAATTCCTTTGGCACCCGTTGTTGTGCCACAACGTCTCAGCTTCCTGCAAAAAAAAAGAAAAAAACCTTTTTTGAATGCATATAGTTCTGCAGTACATAATGACATGCATCTGCAGTGTTGCTATTTTATCAAAGGTAAAATCATGAGAAACAGTCAAGCTGTCAGCTGCAATTAAAATGAGCGAAACGTCAACCTGGCTCTCAAGCTGGAGACAAAAAGCATTCATCAAAATAAATACAGTAGTGCATCTACACTGTGATGCACACACTCGGCACGCTATTTTTAGCGCATTAGGCACTTCCCAATGAATATATTTGCTTATTTTCGATATATTCATTGCTCCAGCGTACTTCACAGGGAAGGGTGGGGGCACGTTGGTATGTTCATAAATCATCAATACCGGAACAAGGGGTATAAAGGCACACACCAGCGAATTTGTATGCGTTTTCGTACTCGCCCGGTTCGTATTTTACGAGCACGTAGAAGGGGAGAGCGGGCCGTTGGGTTAAGACCGTTATACCTGTCAGTGAGTAATAGAATAAAGGAAAAGCCACAATTTGTAAGTTTACGTCTGCTTACTTACATGAACTACATACGACGTTTCTGCAGCAAGTAGCGATTTTAACTTTATTGAGCTAAACGCGAACGGTTGAAATAGCACTGTTTCCCACGTGTCGCCGCCGCGTCGGGAAAGCGGAGGCAATCTCCGCGCCATCCGTTATTTGCACGACAGAGAGTAATTGCCGACAGAAGTAAGGAACAACATCACTCACCTGTATTGCTTGTTCAAGTTCTCTAGCTTTTGCCGAACTTGCTTAACGTTGAATGGGCCTTCACCCGCCGGCACGCTTGCATTCAGTGCCTGAACCATTTCCTTATACAATAAAACCTCGATAATTCGAAGGCCGCCGGACCGCGAAAATTCTTCGAATTAAGCGAATTTTTAAGTTAACCGAAATGAAGAAAAAAAAGCGAACAAGTGCTACAAGATGAAATCGCATTTATTTTCTTTGCGAGAAAAAGGTTATTTGAAATAATCGGTGATATTGGAGTGCTTATTGCGGTAGTTCGCCGCCCCAAGTGCCATGTTCTCAAACCTGCTCACAATACTCAGCATTTCACTGTCACCACCGCTGCACTCGACAAAGCTGCGGAAGGTGTTCACGGCATCGACAACTGAAGCCAAAGCGGGCGCGCGGGCGGGCTCGTTATCGTCACCATCATCGCCGTCTAGCCCAGTGTCGACGACGTCCTCGTGTACATCAGCGTACGATGTTTGGACCCCCGCCTCAACACTGGAATACTCCACAAAGCCTAGTCCCTCGCCGTCGCCGGAGTCGGTGATCCGGGCGCACATCGAGTCTCCCTCGTTGTCTAGGCCGGACGAGCTGCAATCTTCATCAAGATCTTCGCCACCTTGTTTGCGGAACCCGGCATGTTCAAAACAGCGCCTGATCACCTTTGACTCCAACTCCTTCCAGGCAAAGGCAATTAAACAGATCGCACCAAGCAGATCGATGTGGTATTGCTTTCCACTGTCGTAGCAAAGCAGAACCCGCTTCAACAGGTGGTGGCGGTAAATCTTCCTCGTTTGCAGGATCACCCCTTGGTCCATCGGCTGCGATATGGCCGTAGTATTTGCAGGGAGGAAGACGATCTTGACGGCTTCCAGGTTTCTGATGTCCCCGTGGGCCGGGCAATGATCGATAACAAAGAGAACTTTCCGCCCTTTGGGGGCAAACTTCCGGTCAAGGAACCGCACGTATTCCTCGAATATCGCCGCCGTCATCCAGGCCTTCTTGTTGTGTCTGTACATGACGACATCCCTCGGAGGAAGGCGCGCGTTCTTAAAGCACCTAGGCTTACCCGCTCGGCCGATTACGAGCAGTGGAAGCTTGTCGTTCCCGGACATGTTCGCACCGAACAAAATGGATATTCTCTCCTTGGGCTGCTTTCTCCCCGAGACAGTGGTGTCCTTGGCAGCAAATGTTTTCGTGGGAAGCATCTTGTAGAACAAGGCTGCCTCATCCAAGTTGTAGACGTCGTCCTCTCCAAACTCCTGAAGCAGCGGTGCCAGCGTACGCATCTGCCAGTCGTCAACGACGTTCGTGTCGGCGCTACCGCTTTCCCCGCACACGGTC
This sequence comes from Hyalomma asiaticum, assembly GCA_013339685.2. Taxonomy (NCBI): domain Eukaryota; kingdom Metazoa; phylum Arthropoda; class Arachnida; order Ixodida; family Ixodidae; genus Hyalomma; species Hyalomma asiaticum. The sequence continues at coordinate 14,202,057 of CM023484.1, forward strand.
AAGTATGTAAGGTTATTTCGCTCTTTAAATCGGGCGAACCAACCATAACTGCACTTGAAGCCTTCGTGGCCAAGGCGCAGTGCCAGGTCATCGGCCTTCTCCCGAAGGATGGTGCCGTTCACGGGAAGATGAGCTGCGTTTGCGCGCTGCAGCCACTTCATCAAAGCGACCTCAACGTCCGGGTACGTTGGGAAGCGAATCCTTGATCGCTTTGACGAATGCGTTTTCCCATATGCCTCGAGCAACTTTTCTTTGTTCTTCAAGATGATCGAGAGCGTTGGCAAGGGCATCTTGTGCCTTTCGGCGAGTTGGGTCTTAGTGCACGTCTCGACTTCTCAGCCTCCTCGATTAAGGACACCTTCTCCCGCAGCGTCAGCGTCTTGTACTTCGGCATCGTGAGTCCAACAAGCGGTCAGGACTTCGCACGCGGCAAATGCAGGCGTAGGCGGCGAAGTAAACAAGACTAATGCAAGACGGCGAATGGTCCAACCACGCGAGCTACGTGAAAAACACGAAACGGAATGCGTGAAAAACGGGAAAACGCGAACGTGGAAAACACGAAACGGAAAACACATTTTAACCCGTTTCCGGTATTCCAACTACTATGACCTCCGAGATAAGCGTCGCCGGAAGGCTGTTTCACATCCGTTGCTGCCGGCGGGAATTACGAATTATCCGGATGAAACCCCGCGGGCTGTTCAAATAATCCGGTAAAATTTGCATTGAAAAACACGGGACCGCAGAAGTTTTTCGAATTAACCGAAATATCGAATTATCAGAGTTCGAATTAGCGAGGGCTTACTGTATATGCGCAGGTTGTGCGCGTGTTTGACCGCAAAGCGGGAAGCTTGTCCTCCCAAATGCGTATCAACACCTCCGTCGTTGCGACAGAGCAGTTGACACGCTTTTGAGAGGATCCAGCGCTTACAGCTGAGCTGCATCCGTCAGCCACGGGGGCCGCCATGTTGTCAGTTATGGAGTTGACTGAGCTCACGACTGAGGTTGCCTACCTCAGTTTGCGGAAACCACAGTTAGCAGAGTAACTGCGGTTAGGTCTACCGTGTGACTGGATGTAACTGCGGTTAGCCTTAACTGATGTCAAACTGAACTGAGGTTAGACTACTCGTGTGACAAGGGTATAATTTTCCCAGCAATACGGACTTGATGTTCCGAGGCACCAAAGCACTTGGCAACTTTGTTTCTTGACTATGAAGGAGGTGCCAGTGTAAGAAGAGAAATTCTTTTCGATCGTTTGTTTTCTCGCGCACACTTCTCTCTTGCATTTTCAAGACGCTCTAAATATTCTTGTGCAAATGTGACTGGAGTTGTCTTTTTGTCAAGTACACCACAGGTTTGCGCATCCGTGCCATCGTTATGGCGCCTGGTAGTTTCCCGGAGAACTTCATCTTTGTGGCGTGTGCGTTTTCTGCCCAAAACCATGCACTCATTTCTGGAGGCGCAGTGTAGTGTGTGATGGGTGAAATGCTCCCTTCATACTACCTGCCACGTTGTTATTACCTCTCTAGTGGTGCCCGCATTTGATAACATCGAATCTTATAACTTGGGCATAGTCTTTCTCCCGGCACTAGCCCCAATGTGGGTATTCCTGCGGCGAGGTAGAGGCTTATCGCAGACGTTCCGCAACGGTTTGGACCGTGGTCAGAAAATGGGTCTGAACACATCTTCGATGCACACAGTGTGACGAACTTCTTAACGGAGATGTGATAATGGTGTGCACAAACAGTTTCTGATTCGTCCTTGTGAATTCTGGAAGGCCACACCAGAAAACGTCGTTCGTGCTCGCTCAGGGCTTTGTTCCTCAATATGAATGTGTCCTTTACTTGGGTAGTCTTGTGGCAGTCCTTTTGCCCCAGGTAGCAGGGAACTAGGTATTCTGAAAGGCAAAAAGTTCGGCAATTATACTACAAATGTTTTTACCAATGTACTGTGTGTATCTTGCCAGCGCTCTTTCTCACTTATCTACTACATATGTAAAATAATTTCTACTTATGTACTGTATATAACGCACCTTGCACACTGCCAGAATTCCATGACGAAGGTAACATGATGTGAGTGTTTATCACTGATGGCTCCATGGCTCAACTGTAGCACATGAGGCTCTCGTCACATTGCTCGTACTGTACGTCCATTCGCAGTGAAATGCAGACGGCAACCTCTCCTTTTCTTTTACAGCGTAAGCTGTTATGAGATCACAACAACGTTCGTTTTTGCGCCGTAGTTGTCCGCCACCGCCGCCGGTGTCCGTAACCACTATCGCTGCAAATTTTAGAAAAAATAACCAGGACCGACGAGTATTCCAACTTGTCCTCTGCCTGGATTCGAACCCACACTCTCTGCGTGGCAGTCGAGTGTTCTACCACTGAGCTACGCCTGTGGTTGAAAAATCATCGCTAAAAGACCTAAACAGGTATAACGTCTGCCGCGGAATCGCATTAACAAACGTAATGTTACGTTGAAAATAGTAGTACGCCGCTACACGACGCGAAAATGGATTTTATAACGAGGTCGAGCAATCATTTGAAAGAACACAGGGCTGCATGCTTTGTAGCTCTGAACCCATTACGGAGGCACTTGTAATTATGGTGTAGTGGGTACTTCCCTACTTGGCAAAATGGTAAGTTATGGCGCAGGAGATACCTACCACTTCTACTTGCACTAGTTTCCTCAAGCGTTTAAAGTGGCCTCTAAGAAAGTAGCTCCTCCAGCTTACGCTGTCACTGTCCTGCGGTTCCACGCAGGCCTGGCTCTTTTTTTTTCATCTGCTTTGAAGACGATGTAAAGTATTCTCACCCGACGATGTAAAGAATCTTGAAGACGATCTTTGAAGACGATGTGAAGTAATCTCACCCGACGCATGTGCAAGCACAGGGGGTTACGGCGCCATTTCCCGACTGGCAAACATGTCAGTCAAAAGGGGTGGGGTGTTGCGGCAAGCGTGACCTTACACCCCCCCCAAGATTCGTTCATCATAAGGAAGATGTAACGAATGAAACAATAATAAAATGTTTCGCTCGAAAAGCCACATCACAAAAGAAATGTGCACATCCAGTAGCATAGATAAGTGGGCGAGTTGGTATGTAATCATGTTTAAGGTAACGGCGCAGCACATACAAACGCTATACTGCAGAAGAAGAGAACACCGCCGTTTGAGCAGGACGGAACGGGGTCAAAGAAAGAGCTGCAGTTGTAGCACAAGCTCCAGGCAATATTAATTAGTTCCTCGCAGAACACGCCTTTGCCAGTGATTCGAAGGACATGCACACATCGACAGGAGGCCTGTGCACATCCACAGATCTCAAAGAGCAGCTGTTTATTTGAACAGCAGCACAGAAACTTGCAGTGCTGTCAGTGCTAACGTTTTGATCATGGACTTTCAGATGATGCCACATACAGCCAATGTAGGTTGGGTTTTCCCAGGCTGTCATCTGTCGTTCATGAATTATAACAGTGCAGTGGTGCTACCCATTTCATATTATCTAATGTGGGGTTTTGTAAATTAAGCACAATAGATTAAATGGGCAGTGTCCATTGCGTTAAAGAGTAAGGAGAACTGGGTGATGTCTCCAACCTGTATTATTTAAAGTTAATGGCCAACGTTTCGGAGCCCACTTGGCTTCTTTATCAGCGGGTGACTTTGGGCTAGTTCGCTTGCAGCAGCGAGTAGTGAGAAAAGGGCTGGGGAAAGGCAGCAAAGTTAAAAGTGTGACAGGGGAGAGCCAGAGCAAGCTCACTGGGGTGCCGGATTATGTGGATGCCTTCGCTTGTTTTGTGCACTGCGTGAGGAGGAATGGAGACCTTGTGTGTACAGAAAAGGTACAATAGGTTTTCTTGTGAATGGTTAAGGTTGTCTGAAGTTGCTTGCATATGCCAGGCTTCCAGTAGACATCTTAAGTGATTTGTTTCAGTGGCAAGGACTGTAGTTTGTGAAAGATTGTGAAAGAACTTATCCTGTGGTCTGCGTGAGAATAGCTGTTTGGTGCAGCATTTCTCTCTTAGTGCAGTTCGGTGCTGTTCACGCAACACTTTGATCGCTGCATTTGCCATTCTGTACTGCAAGTTTTGCTTCTATGCATGGGCCGAACGATCAACATTTCACTCACACAGAAGGCTATGAAATGCTCGACAGATTTCATCCTCTTTGTCCGGCAAGGCCATATGCTAGTTGCAGGCTAGGCAGGAATTGGACAAATTTCAACATACAAATGACAGTCTTGTGGCAAGCACGCAGCTTGTGAAATGAACTACACATTATTGGTATTCACCTAAGCCAACGGAATCTAATTTTATTGTCACGGGGTGGGTCAGCTAGTGTGTGTGCACAGCAAACTTTGTGCAGAAAAAAAAAAGTGAGTTGGTATGTGGTACTGCAATTTTGGGGGGAATCAGGCTTAACCCAATTTTACTTTGATGTTTTGGGGGTGTGTAACGAGCCGGGTGGAGAGAAAGACAAAAAAACTCTCTTAGAAAGGAGACACTCGTTTTTCTGTTCGAATTATACCGATGACTTAACCGTCATCGGAGCAATAACGAAGCCGTTTACGCTTTAGACAAACAATGTATTTAGAAGTAAAATGATCGAACGATTAGATGGAGTAGAAAGAACAAAACATGCCAAAAGGAATGCAATATATGAGAAGCACACTGAAGGTCACATGGGCAGAGTAGTAAAACGGGAAAAGTTCACCAGCGGGCAAGTTGATCAGTCGCTGTGGCAGGGTCAGTGCAGAAAGGGGACAGTCAAAGTAGAGGCAGCGCTAAGGGCGCGATGTCCGACGCCGCGGTCAGGAATGCTGCTCCCTGTTGAGGCCGTTGACCTAGAGCGCGTTCGGCGTCTACGCTGCTTAACTCGGCGGGTGGCTTGCGATCGCTGAAGTGGCAGCCGGAATTGCCTGGCGGGAACGTCCTGGTGACGTTCCACCCACGCCAGGCCTGAAGTGAGAGGTAGTACGGTCCCAGGTGGGAGCCTGCTGAGATCTCGAGTCCGCAGCCCGACGGGTCTCTGCTCCCGTGCCCTGGTTCCTTGATGGCCCAGCCACGTCTGCCTGGCTCTCCTCCGGAAGCCTTGGTAGTCTCTTCTTCTCTTCCTCGTGTCGCCACACGATTCGCCGAATGGCTTCACGCCACCACGCGCCATGACACAATGCGTCGTCGTCTTTGTCGATGGCATCGGTGAAGCGCACTTTAAACATATTGCACTTCGCCCCGCACGGCCACTTCACTTCATCACAAGGTGTAAGAATGGGGTACAATGACGTTTGGCCTGAAAACAAAATGTCTATATTTATCTATGCCTGTACTTGCAGTGTGTCAAGTTTCATACCCTGAAATAAAAAAATATACTAACAGCAATTCGCTTTTTTTTTTCTTCTTTGAAGATGGGTGCAGGAAAGCATGAATACTGAACTAATAACTCTAATGGCTGATCAAGGAGGCCACATTTTGATGAAGGCTTAGTGGGAGAACACCAGTGCACTACAGTCGAACCTCGATATATCGAACAGCACGGCAATCGTGAAATAGTTCGATATATCCCCATAATTAGATCTAAAAAATCACATAAAAGATGCGTCAAGAACTTGTGGAAATCAACCAACAAACCAACCGTGGTGCAGTGAATACTCACCTGAAGATTCAAACAAAGTATTTATTGTTTTGGCTTGAAATACTGAAAAAGGGTAGCCTGCTTTTTGCTGGCAATGGCGTGTTTGATGATTCTATCCTCAACATAGTCCAGGCGATCCACAAGTGATAGGCCGGTGCATTCAATCACGGCGCAGTGGCGGCGCACAAGGGCCAAAGCAACTACAACCTCAGCTTTGTCGGGAGCAGGGCACAATCAGCGTTTGCGGGATCCACCTCGGCAGCGTCTTCATTTGGCTGCTTAGCAGTAGCTTCGGCGACGATCTCCACATCCGTCAGCTGCTTCGTTATACCATTGCTGTTGTCACCTTCAACGATGGTGGAAAAAGATGAGAGGTGTCTCAACAGCGAACAGCACAGCATACCGGTTTCGCATGCGCTTCCAGCAGTTTCAGACAGATGGCGCACCACAATGGGGGGCCACCAATTCAACACGCCGCATGGGACATCCGCTGCAAATGAGCGTTCTGTTGAGCAATATAAAGAGATCTTCGCGCCCATTGGCGTATTCTGTGTCCATTGTAATAATGCTCAGCTGCGTGCAGGCCCTTTAAGAATTGATATACAGTAGATTTTATGACTTGAGGAGCCCAAAAAATGCAAACAGAGGCGTCAGTCGTTTCTGGATATTTTTGCCTTGTAGCATGCGGTTGTGGTTACTCCGCAATGCGGTGGGCCCTATCTGGCACAAATAAATAAAAAGTCTCTGGCTTGGCACCAGTCGATGGCATTATTCACAAGTTACATTACTTAGTGTAAAAAAAAAATGAAAATAAAGAAGAGCTGGTCTCCTGTTTTGATTGACTTCCAGTAACCGGGAGTCAGGCCATCTGCTGTTTCATTAGCTTCATTAGCAAGTCGCCTCCGCATTCCAACACCACAGTGGTCTAGCGGTTATGGCACTCGGCTGCAGATCCGAAGGTCACGGGATTGAATCCTGGCCGCAGCTGCTGCATTTCGATGGAGGCTAAATATTGAGGCCTGTGTACTTAGACTTAGGTGCATTTTAAAGATCCCCAGCTTGTCAAAATTACCCCGGAGCCCTCCACAACAGCGTGTCTCATAATCACAGATGGTTTAGGGAAGTGAAACCCCATCAATCAATCAATCTGCATTCCAACACCTATTGAAGCAATTTTGTCATTAAATTCGTAGAATTTTTTTTCTCCCCTGGGCTGCTTCCTTCACTGAAGAGCCGCATCATGGTGAACTTTCTTAAATAGTGCATAACGATGGGCACGTGTAATTTGCTATTTGACACCTGCTGGCCAAGTGTCGAATGTGCCAGCTATGAGGAGCTTATATACCACGCCTATAACTTGCAGACATTCACAGATTTTTAGGGCTGGGCGAATAGTGGATTTGATGTTCGAAGTGAATTTGAAGCGATTAATGATTTGGTCGAGTAATTTCGAATCGAATAGTTCGAATAGTGTACTTTATTTATTTATTTATTTATTTATTTATTTATTTATTTATTTATTTATACAGTACTGCTAGCCTCTAGCTGAGGCTGTAAGCAGGAGTGGGAGTAACAGGTACAAAATAAAGTGAACAAATCAAGATACAACAATCGTGTCACTAGAACAAGCAAAAGAAAGAAAAGAAAGAACGCTCCAGACGAACAAAGTACAAACGTAATCGCAACTTTTCAAGCAGTGGTATGCGCAAACTGATTGCAGAAAGATATGACAGTACTTCTGTTTACGCAAAAAAAAAAAAAAAAACGTCGCATATTATAAAGAATACTTAGCATTTTTATCATGGCCTGACTAATTTACACAATTTTTTTAAAGAATTAGAACTCATGTAGGCACAGCATTTTGTGAAATTGAAAACTGTTAACAGTTGAATTTTATTCACAACTCTCACACTTTTTTTTTTGCTGCACTCATAAGTTTTCATGCAGAAATACCAGCGTCTCCACGTGGTCTGTAAGTGGCAGTTCCCACCGGCTGCTGACAACATTCCCTGCTGTTGAAAGCAGCCTCTCACTCCTTGCCTGTGTGGCAGGAATCGAGAGGTACTTTTGTGCCACCTTGGCCAGTGCTGGGTACAGTCGGCTGTCGTGGGTCTTCCACCACTGCGAAGGGTTTTCTGACCGGGGAAGCACAGGGGCGCCCGAGTATTCTGTCACTTAAGAAGGGACACTTTCGTGTGCGTTGTCTTGCAGTACATTAGAGGTTAATGAAGAAAAAACACTCCAAGGAGTGTTAGCTGGAGGCTTCTCCATGGCTGGGCTGACAGGTGCCCAGGCACAATCGTTTTAGGCTGGCATTAGCTCATTTGCTGCAGCTGCAAGTGTGGCTTTTGCCCACTTTTTTTCACTGTCTTCAGTGTAGCAAATGTCTTTGTAGCGAGGGTCAACTGGCATTGCATTTGCCGGAACATTTGCCATCTTCAAGCCAGGAAACCTTGTCGCATTACTGCGCAGAAGGCTCCTTGCAAACGATGCCGCTTCCTCGCCTTCAGACACATGCTCATGTAGCACCAGTTGTGTACAGTGCATGAGAGGCGTCACTTGGGAAAGTGTGGGATAGTGGTCCGTGCACAGCTCTGTCGTTGCTTGGTCCAGAGGCTGCAACACTTTTATGGCCGCAGCCATTACTTTCCATTCTCTGGAGCTTAAGTTGTCCACATCAGAATCGCAAAGTTCAACTGGAATTGGGGCACGAAGTTCAACGAGTCTCTCCATCATGGCGTACTCGCTGTTCCAGCATGTGGGAACGTCTTGAATCACTTCATGCTGGGCCATGTCCATCCTTTTGTACGTCCATAAGCCGTGCACGTGCACGCGCGCTTCTTTTGTAGCGACCTACAATCTATTGACACTTCGCACAAAGCTGGGAAAAACTTGCCACTTCCCTTTTAGCATCATTTATGCACAGCTTCAGGGTGTGTGCAAGCAGAAAAGTCCTGACCAGTTGGATTTGGCAACGGCTGAAACTAAGTTCCTTTCATTGTCGGTAATGACAAAAGTAGGGATGTTGTCGGGCGGACCCCGCTCTTCAATCACGTCTCAGAGAAACTGAACTATGTTTTCTCCAGTATGCTCCTGTGGCTTTGGTTTGCAGGCGAGGGCATGTGCATGCTGCATAAAGTCGCGATCATCATGTGGGCCGTAACACACACGTAGCTGGCGCTGGCCTTCGATGTCCATCCATCCGTTGATAAAGTGAAGCACTCAGCACCACTGTCGTCATATACGACCCTAACGTGCCTCTTCAGTTCATCTCTTTTTTGGCCGCGTATGAATCTGGAATGACCATTCGTGAAAAGGTCTTCCGCAACGGAACGACGTACTCCGGAATTGCACAGCACATCATCTTGATGAAGCTTGGTTCCTCGACCACGCTGTACGGCTGCAGGCCGCGGGCAATGAATGCTGCAATCTTCGTCATCTCTTGCGCTTTTACCAATGATGGCTTAAGTGTCGGCTTAAACAAGATGGTCACGGTCGGCTGCGATGACAGCCCCTTTGGTTCACTGTTCTTTTTCAGAAAACTGTAAAGTTGATGCAATTCCGAGTACTCTTTGTACTTGCCTGGGTATCTCTTCAAGTGGCTGACAAGCATCGTCGTGGTACCAATAGGCGTCTTCAAAACAACTCTGCAAGTCTCGCACTGCGCTTCGCCTCCAGCAGGCACTTTCAGGAAAAAGTTCCATATCGGATTCGTGCACGCGCGCTTACCGGACACGGGCTTGGTTGTCGCCATCTTCAACTGTGGAGGCAGCGGTTACCGAGGGCGAGATAAGCCAACACGTGTAAGCGCGGCTGAAGCTCGAGGAACACAAAGACCTATTTCCAGCCCCTTAATCCGCAATGTATGGCCTTAGAGATTTACAGATGTATGGCAGCCATGACGTGTAAAGCATAGCCTCAGAGATTTGTATTTGTACCGGCCGTCCGTGGCTTTTGCGGCCTATTCGAAAGCGCCGAATAATTAAAAAATATCAAATACCTGAATTCGAATCGAAGCGAATAATGAATAGGGCGGAATTCGATCGAGTATTCGCAACACCGAATATTCGCCCATCCCTACACATTTTGAGTGCAGTCAAAAGTCACTGGCCCTGAGGCACGCACAAAAAAATAATAATAAAAAAGAATGGGTCAGCTTAATTATGAACACAATTTATTTGAATAAAATCACACATTGGTGTATTGTTGCACTGTAAAAGAAGAAGAAAAATGACACAGTAGATTGCATATACGACGTCGCATACACACAAAGATGGATAACAATACAAGAAAGCAATTTTTATCAATGCCTTCTTGGACGAGCTTTGCCAGCTTCCGGAGCTCTTGTGTTTTGCCTTTCATTTTGTTTTCGTTTTCCTTGCAGAGCTGTCTCATGTGCATTGATAAGTATTTGCTCAAGAGGCTAGCCATAACTTCCTTCTTGTGCTCAGGACATGGAAATCTGAACGCGTACTTTTTCAGCATACTCTCCAATACTAGTTCATAAGGATTTTTTCTTTTTGCATTCTCTTGGAGTTCTGACTCTGCTGCCCGCAACAGAAGAAATGCGGTCCGTTGAGGGTGCAATAAACCACCTTTGGTCTTGCAGTCGACGAGAGCACTTTCAACTTGTTGAACTTTGGTTTCCTCCATGAGGCTCTCCCGACACTTTGCACACGTTGTATGCTTCAGTAATTTGCGGCACACAAATCAACACAAGTAGTAAATGATGCAGTTGACAGTCTCAGGAATTCCACGTGCACCGTCGAAAACATCATCGCTTTTGACTTCGGCAGAAACAAGACCATCAAGCTTCGCTTTTAACTGCTTAAGCAATGTTTCACTCTTGCCATGCTCTGTAAACACGAGCTTCAGGTCGGTCAAAGTGAGTACAGGTGGATTTTCAGAAGCTGAAACTTCACAGTTTCTGAATTTCGGAGGCTTAATCAAGCTGTACGCTGAGAGCATGTTGTATAGTTGCAAAAAAGTTGGCATGGAGGGGTGATCGTGTTGACCTACTGCCTGTCAGATGATTCCAGAGAACCGCTCAAGGATGTCCTGGTTGAATTTCTCAGACAGAATGTACTTAAAGTGACACTCTTTCAGAAGGTATCTGATAGTTCTAGTGTCGACAAAATGGTGACACGAAGCCCTTCTGCAGTCTGTGCAGCCAGAAAGCTGGAAGGAGGTATTGCTGCTGTAGTCTTCTCCTTTTCCCACTTGTTCAGCCAGCGCAACTATGAAGCTAGGACTCTTAAATCTCTGCTTCGATGTCGAATACCCTCCTTCGGTAGTCGACGATTGAGAGCATGAAACAGTTAACTAAATCTGAAACAAAATGCCACCGTCCGCTTCACACCTTGAAGTCCTTCTGTGCCCCTTTTAGAATAAAATTCAAGCCCTTTTGCAACACTGTGGCTAAGCATCTGGGCAGCAAGCTTAACGCGCGTCTTTTCAGTGGGGAAGGATTGATGTGCGCAAAGGTTATTTTCGGGCAAACACGTAGGTTTCCAGCTCGTTTCATGTCTTCAACGAATAGCTTGTCAAAGTGGGCCCAGTGCACCCGTTCACCACATACTCGCAACACTTTCCGTGCATACAGCTGGTTTTGGACGCACTTTATCAGAGGGGGTGCATCAGAGAAAACAAAGACATGTCGCTTATCAGTCAACAGGATGCGTGAAAAAGTGCTTAGTATATTCTGTACTGCTCCTCTCACACCAAATTCCTTCCACATAAGACGAATGGTGCTAGCTCCGTCACACACAATGGCACCAACAAAAGCACCCAGTTCCTCAGGCAAGAAAATAGCCTTTAAAATAAGCTGCACAAGTATCCTTCCTTTCCGTTGGCCCATTACTTGCGAAAACAGCGATAGGCTGGGAGTAGTGGTCACCGAAAGAGCGGAAAGTGAAAACGAGCCCGTGATCTGCAAGGTTGTCGCTTGGAGTTGCAGCGCCCCAAGGTCACTGAAGCCACTGTAAGTCATTGTCTTTGCATGGACCCTCATTTTCTTTTCGCACTTTTTTCTCATCGAAAACAAGTATTCTGTGTCGTTGAAACTTGTCTTCTGCTGCCATCTTTTTCTTGAATGCTGCAAAGAACCTTGTGTCAAAGCCGCACTTGATGTGCACCATGCTCAAGTACTTCCGCGCAGTTGTTGGACAAGGAAGTGGCAGGACATTGTTGTCTCTTAGGAAGGTGTATGCTGATGGGCTGTAGATATGTAACAGGAAACACATCAGCAGCCATTTGTTGGCATATTATTGGCTTCTTTTATTTGCAACTTTGGTAGCTTCAATGCACTCCTTGACTGTTTTAGAGCAGAACTCTTAGGCTCTAGGAGGTGGGCATTGTTCTTGCCACTGTGTTAAAAAGAAAAAAAAATGATGGCTGTCATTGAAGGTACATAATGAAATTCTACGTGAGGTACAGAAATTTTCACTGGGTGCCTAATATATGATGGTGCTGGCATCAATAACTAATGGTGTGTACACTCCAAAATACCCCCCCCCCTCCCCCCCTTGGAAACCACCCTTTCGCGTTGGCACTTGTTGTGAAGTAGAAAATCAAACAGGTGGCAAATCACGAAAGGTACCTTGTACTTTCATCTTCAACTTACATGACCCTTAGGGCCAAACAATGAAACGTTCCTTTCCTTCGGCCGCGTCCTCACCTTACGTGAGGCCTCCTTACAGCCAAGTACCGACGGAGGAAGCAAGCGTACTCTGAAGGCTCCCTTCACCCGTCCTCGCAGGAGGAATGGTTGCCGCGCTCCTGCGTTCGAGATTATCGAATATAAGCTTTGCTCACAAGCGTTTATTCTGTAAAAAAAAGTTGGGTCACCACATCACTTCCAAATTGAAGTGTTAATATAGAGACGCGTGTACGCTTTCTTCCAACTGCGATTACTAAATGTGAAAAGCCACCGTAGTCTAGCGCAAAACGTGGTGCGGTCTAGGAACACTGAAACGCCCGCCTCTTTAAACCAGAGTTCTTCAATCATACCAGTTGCGAAACTGCATTCTGAAACCCGGACATGCCATTGGCCGAGTTTGCGGGAGCCAGCAGATTGTCGCGCCATCTGGGAGCGGCACGCAACGCTGACGTCGTTGCACGTTTGTTGATTTGCTTTTTGCCCGAGAGATGACACCACCATCAGCAGACCCCCGTGATTTCGGCCAACGGCGTGTCCGGATTTTGATACATGGAGCCTGTGGGGAGTTTTGCAACTTGTATGATTGAATAACTCTGCTTTAAACGCTGTCAGTCTATACGCGCTTCACGAGTCAGACATGCCTGCGAAAACACCCTTCTCCGAAGACGAGAAGGATCTCATCCAGGACCTTGTGCTGAAATACAAGACCGTCATCGAAAATAAGTGTACGGATGCAATATCCTTCAATGCAAAAGCCAAGGCATGGGAAAAACTGTGCACGGAATTCAACAGCAGGTCCTTGTGTGCCCCCGGGACGTCAAGCAGCTAAAGAAGCTGTGGGATAACATGAAGCAAAGGTGGAAGCAGGAGAAAGCGAAGCAAATCCGTGACGTCCTCACTCCAGGTATGTTTCCCTTCTCTGTAAAAGGTCGCCGGTGCTACGAGCTTTGGGGTATTTGCAGGAGGTGGCCCCCCACCACCGCCTATGGACGAAAGGCTCGCGCAGATCGAAGCCATCGTTCCGCACCTGACCACGCGGGTAACAAATCCTTTCGACAGCGACCGCCCGCATTGCCACGCCAGCAGCCCAAAGCGCGTCGGAAATTCTGAACGGGAATGACCTGTGAAAATGGACCAGCTGACAGTGATGAAGGTATGTCGCCTTCTGCGAACTCGATAGCGCGGCCACTGGAGGTAGAAACCTCTGCAGGCTACGTGAGCGTTTCTAGCTCACCACAGGTCACGAAAAGCGGTTGTGCTTACACACTGTCGTGATATGGCAATGCATGCAGATTCCTGTCCTATTTATCTGCACTGCCACCCTGTAATGCCCTCACATTTCTTCGCTTGTCTTTCATGGATGAAACAACACTTTTATTGCAGACGGAACAGAAGAACTCAGCCAAACCGACATAGCAGCTATGCAGTCAATGCTGCAGAGCTCTTGCACACCATCCGTGGTTGGTGAAGATAGGTTATGCTTGGACGATCCCGAAGTCGATGCGGACATGAGCCAAGAGGAAGCTGCTGAGCCAGGTGCACACAGTCAAGCGGCAACAGCTGGGTCAAGTGTGCGGAATATCCGCGGAGGCAGGTTGTCTCTGTTGCAGCACACACTCGACGTAGAACTCGGGGCTCGCCTTGATGCTATAAAAGCAGATAAAAAACATAAAGAAGTTGAGCACAATCAAAGAATGGAGTGTATGAGAGAAGAGCATGATATCAAAATCAGCACCTTGAAGGAGCAAAGAAAACATTGCAACATCCAGCACAAAATCAAGCTTCGGATCTTAAACGAAAAAGAAAAAGTACAGCAACTGAAGCAGGCGCTCCTAAGAAAACAGCTGCAGGCAGCAGACTCTCAATAAAGGAATACCTGAGAGCATGTTTTTGAAACTTGTCACATTAACATGCAACAGCAAGCATAAATATTTATTGCAGTTGTTAAGTCATCAGTTGTTTTCACATTGTTTTGGAGATAACAACAAGCCAGATGTCTCAAATGTTATATTTACATACCTGCCAGGTTCGCAAACAAGGCACTAGGGAGATCCAAAAGCGGGGAGGGGGGGGGGGGGTTACACAGCAGGGTTTTTTACAGCAATCGTTTTATTTTCACAACAAAGTCAATTTTCTGTATGCACACATATAACTATTTACAACAGTCCAAGCTGTGTCACTCGCTGCAGTTACCACATTACTGCTGAATTTTTGTAGTGGCAGATTTGGCCCTCTTCAGAAAGTCCTCTGAATAGACCTGGGAATAACACGGTCCACGCCTGTGACATTTGACCTGAAGGAGTTGTCCAAGTGTCTTGTCTGACATAGAAGCACGGAAGTCGGTGCGAGTCTTCCTCACAATGCTGAATTGCCGCTCACATTCAGCATAGCTGTGTGGTATTGAAAGAATTCCCAGCATCACTTGAGCAATGCGGCTGAATTTGAGAAGTCCATCTGCACCTCTAAGGAGCGAGATTGTTCTCCATTGCACATCGGCCCGTTCCTCTTGCAGTACGTTTGTAGGAATTTTGAAAGACTGCATCTTCACAAATTCCATTTCCAGTATATTAATAGCTTGATCTCTGGTCTCTTGCTCCTTCTGTGGCAATAACGCTGGAAACCGCTCAACAAAGAAAAGGACATTCTTAAATGACATCTTATCAATAGCTTCAATATCCGCAACGCGTGCATTGATCAAAGCATCATTTCCAAAAGGAAATTTGAGGCGCATGTAGTCGCATGCAACAACCATGTACCTTCTAACAGCCTCAAAAAATTCCTTTTTGTCACTTGGCTCGAGTCTTTGAACAACACACCTAGCTTGTTGCCCAATTACCAAGTCTTGGTCCATCCTTTTGCACATTTCTGTCGTGGTAGTCTATCAAACAGATGTCCTTGTGCTGCTTTAGCAGTGCTGGGCTCACAAACCTTGAAAGGATGTCCTCAAGAAGGTCCAAAAGTATAGGCTGTAGCTTGTGTATTAGGGATGCCTGTGCTTGCAGGCGGCAGTTGACTGTCTCAAAAGCAGGAATAATGTTATTTAAAGACAGGCAGCAAGTTTTGCTAAGCTCCGAGCTCAAGAACACGAACAGTCGTTCCTCACGTGTTATGCTAGTTGATCCAGTCTTGCACACATCAGTAGCCTTCGCTTTTTTCACAGGCACAGGTGTTGATTCAACAGACTTCTTTCTCTTTTGTCTGAACTGGTGCTGCTCAGTGTCTTCAGTTTATGCTGGCATTTTGGGAATGTCGTAGTAGGTCAGAAATTGGGGACCTGTAGTGGCATCTCTTTTCACTTCTTGAAGGAAAAAACTAAAGAGCGGTGCCCACTGATATAGGAGCCTTTCCAGGCATTTTCCCAGCGAAAGCCATCGGGTTGGAACGTGCTTTAGAATCTTTCGAAACTCCTTATTGTGAATTTCGTGAAACTCTTTAAGCGAACCTTTTCTTTTAGCACTTCTTTCTAAATAAAAAAAAATGTCCACAAGGACTTCATCCACCTTCGCTGGGAGACAAGAAGCTGCCTTTTCAGCCGCAATGTTTATTAAATGGCATGGGCATCCAATTTTTACAATGCTTTCGTGGGCCTCGGTTAGCGCTGCCGCTACGCCATTTTTCTTGCCCATCATCACGTTAGCATTGTCAGAGCAAAGAGCTATGCAATTAGACAATGGCACATCCAATGACGCAAAACTGTCCATAATTAACTTGCGATGTTGCGCCCCGTTGAAGGGCCTTCCAGCGTGCTTAAAGTAAGCAGTCTGCTCTCGATAAGGCCCGATTCTTCCGCAAAGAAGGTGGCCACGATGGGGTACAGCTGTGCCTGCCTGTCGTTCGAGCCGTCAGTGGCAACCGCAAAAACTCGTCTTTTCAAGGCACTCACCACACACTCTTGTGCATGGCCTGCCATTTCGCCGACAATCATTGTCGTCTTAGTCCTAGCACAGCCGTAGCGCTTCGCAACATCGCATTTTGGGAACATCTTCCGCAGCAAGGGTCCCACGTGGTCGGAGACACTCAACGGAATGCTGTGCTCCAGCAGAAAATCGGTAAACAAACATTCCGCACGGATCACTTCATTGTCCCCGTCTTGCTTACCGAAAAATTGTTGCATTCGATGCTGTTTCTCCTGGCACTGAACGTTGTTGGTGTGCTTCTTCGACGAAACGTGAGCAACCACGTCAGTTCTGCCGCCGTGGGATATACTAATGTCGCACTTACAGATGGTGCAGAACGCATGGTGCTCACCTTTCCGCGAGGCGATAACACAACCAGCGTGTCTACCAACCGGGAAAACCGGGAAATCTCAGGGAATATGATTAGTCTGGAAAACTCAGGGAATTTGGGCTTCTGTCAGGGAAAATCGGCTCAAGTACAAAAGTTGCGGTAGCGCTGGCTCTAACAATGCACCTTGCGACTGAGTTTATAGCGCAACTGGCAGTAACTGAAGGAATGAGTGTCCCCACCCCCATTCCTCATCGCTGTCCGTCGCGCGAATCGGCTGCTTCTTTATATATAATTGGCTTTGGTTGTCGCGGCTGGTGCTATGTAAAGTCCGCTGTATGTGTCTGGACGCGCTACAGCGCACACACGGCCCGTGTGTGCGCCGAGCGTTGTTATATTGTGCGTTTGCTTGCACGCAGTCTTTTCCACAAATATTGCGGAAAAGACTGTGTGGGTGTGGAGGTAGAACGCGCGGCTACACGAAGCTGCGCGCCCTCTCCATAGGGAGAGGACACGGCGCCGATTCTACGCGCCACGTGGTGACGCATTGTAGCGCGTAGTACGTCTGTTTAGGGCAGTGGGTTAGGGCTTTGCTTTCTTGCAGAGATAACCAGAACTTATTTATAGCTTGGGCGCGTCGTGTGGTCTGCGGCAATGCCGCTGGGCAACGCCATTTCGTGGTTTCGGTTTCTCAGCGTGATTGAAACGGAAACGCGTGACACTTGATGTTTATCTTCATCGGCATGGCACCCTTTTCAGCTTGTTTATTATCGACGCTTATGATCTGAGGGTCGCGAGATCGAATCCCGGCTGCGGCGGCTGCATTTCGATGGAGGCAAAATGTTTGAGGCTCGTGTACTGCGCGATGTCAGCTAAATAACCCCTGGAGGTCAAAATTTACGGAGCCCTCCACTACGGCCTCTCATAATCATAGCTGGTTTTGTGACATAAAACCCCACAAATCAGTAAATCATCTACGCTTACGAGGGATTCTTGCTGTTCTTGGTTACCGAGTTAACTCTGCCCAAGGCAGCCACACGCAGAGAAGATACTGATGTGTGCCAACAGAGCTGCTGGTTCCCAGACAACACTCGAACAACCTCAGGACGCCCTGAGGATGACCAACACAGTACGAATGTATGACCTCAGGTCATCCTCAAATGATCCCAGATTTGTTCTAATCCAATCTATTTGTCCGGCCCCAGATCACCCTCAGGTCGTCCTGAGAACTACACATTAGGACGAGTTGTGTACCTTTTGGGGACTAAAGGATGACCTGGTAACCACGTTAGGACGAGTTGTGTACCTTTCGGGGACGAAGCTTACCTTGCCTAAGGATTGATTGTACATTACAGAAAGGCATTTTTTTTTCTGATCATGAGAGCTGTACTGTTACTAAGCATTAAAACATGCATGTCAGTTTTAATGCGTACATGCTTTTAAAAGCTCTGCTCGTGAGATTTCGATGGGTTTCCATTATACAGGAATGACAACAGTGATGCAACGAAATGTTTTTATTTCCATAGCTCATCTGGTACAGTACTTTAAAAGTACCTTCTTGTCTTCATGTTTCTTCGTCGGAGAGGCCTGACCAGGTTGCGGAACCTTGTGTGTCTTCTGTAAGCAATAATAATGCAGCAAATATTGCAGAGAAGGTTATTTTACACTGTAAAGCAAGGAACACATGTCAGAAATTTAAAAGCATCTAGATAAAATCATTATCGCCATGCACTAACAAGGACTTATGATTATATAATAAACATGAGCTACATATAAGTTATGTTTACATTCATTGCCCAAATATGCAGAGCAACAAAATTATAACTACAACTGCAAAGGTACCAGGTTACGGCAGCTTAACAGCATGTGGTGTGCGAGAGTTTAAAGCCCACATTTGCAGTTTCTCACGGAAGGCTGGCAAGCTGTCCGCACTGCCGAGTTTAAAAACCTCTTCCTCGCTGTTACTGATGACTGTCGACCTGAATGAGTCAGCCTGAGTGACCTGCGAGGATACCGGAGTCAAAACGGCCGCAACACTACTGGCACGGAAGGCACCACGTGCAAAGTCACTGTGGTCATTAGGCACAAAACCAGTGCACCCTCCCGTGTAATAAGTGTCGCCAGAAAGCAAAACATGCCCTTGGTGGCCATCCACTTCTGGCACGTTCGAGGAGGCTTCCGAAGACAGTTCCCTTGCATCAACACAAAGACGGCGCTGGTCGGCGTCAGATGCGCAAGCCTCGGGAAGCAAGTAATTGACCTGTTCGACGTCCGCAAAACCTCGGTCAACGTACCGCAAGTCATTTCGCATTGTCCACGCTGTCTATAGTATGAAAACTAGCACTCACGCGCCTACTTATTTCGCGTCTAAAATTGCGGTCTGCGCGCTGAGCCATCTTGCAACAAAAGACACCTGTCATCCTTCGAAGTTTAGCGCACCTACCGTCGAAGCTGTCCATGTTGTGGATAACAAGGCAAGAAGACGTGTTGTAACTTGCTAGCTTTATCGCCTTTGTTATCTCTCGAACACCACCAAACGGCCGCCACGCGAAAAGTAGCCATCTTCTCGACTTGGCTTGGCTTGACCGGACCAAATATTAGCGATATATACAGGTGTCCGTTTTAAAACGAAACCAATTCTGTAGCAGACTGAATGAGGTCCCAAAGCACTTTTATCAATCCCGTAACCGTGCATCAGTTTAAGATGCTCTTAAGTGCAATTTAGAGTCACTAGCACTCAGGTGGCCTCTTGATTTTGTTCACCACGTCTGGTCACGAATGCTTCTCGATTCAGGGACGCCCAGTGCGATTATCGCGTCGGTTGTCGTCTACTCGATAATGGTAAATGGTGGTGTTGGGGAGTTTGCGCCACTACTTGGTCGCAACGCGAGACACTCAGGAATGATACAGCAAGCTGTATACTAGGCCCGCTGCGCGCCGTTTCACGGGACTCATCTGCCCTTGTGAAATGGGCCACCGTACGCGTGCGACGCCGCCAGAGCTAGGTCGCATATAATGTCGCAATGACCGTACATATGCCGTTCCGCACAGGAAATGCGCCGCGGGTGAACAAAAAGCGCTAGAAGGAAAGCTCTGTGCAGCTATCATCCACAATAAAAATTAAAAGAAAGAAACTGCTAAAAAAAAAGAAAAAGCAAACGGCGAACCTCTTCTTTGAGCTTCTGTAGCCTCTTCTTTGAGCTGCCTTCATATTATGAAAATTTGAGGACGTAAGTGCATATTTAGCCATCCTATGTAGTACGCATGCGAAATTTTACCGGATTGTTAGTTTACAGCGAGCAAATTAGCAAAGCATAAGTTGCGAAAGCCCCTCTACGAGTCATCCTCAAAAGGTCCTTGAGCTGACGAACTAAGGACAATGTCTCATCCTTAAAAGGGTCTCAAAGTGACCTCTTTGGGATAACCCAGCACGTGTCGTCCCCAGGACGAACTGAGTACGTTTTTAAATTTCTGAGGACGTTTGTACCATATGAGGACGACCTCAGGTCGTCGAGTGTTGTCTGGGTTGCTTCAAGATGAGAACAGAGATGCGTTTTATGCGCGCAGACTGCAATAAGGCGCTGTGCGTAGACCCGTTTTTCAAGGAATGCCACGTTCTAAAACACTGCTGAACAATTTGCAGTATTTGCTCGATTCTACCGCACCCTCGATTGTAACGCGCACCAGTTTCCCGCGACAAAAAAAAAAAAAGTGAAACATCGGTTGCAGTGCACACCCATTTTTCGGGACACGAAAAAAAAGAAAGTCCTTAGTAATCAACTTTCTCACATTAATAAAACCAGATACCGTACTCGCGTAGTGAGTGTACTCGCATAATAAAAGCACCACTAAATTTAAACCGCTGCAGTCCCTCGAACGGCCGCGCTGTGGCTTTCCCGCTACACTTGATCCGCAGCGTCTCGAAGACGTTCGGCGCGCCGATTCATACCCCCGTATGCAGAGATGTAACTTGGCTCGAACTTGACTTGCGCCAGTCTCAAGAACGCTTCGCCGCATGTCATAAATCATACTTGACTTGCGGGTGACTTGCGGAGGACTTGGACGGGCCGAAGTCCGCTCTCATTTCAAGTCTGCTCAGGGGCTAGCTTGAAACTGACTTCGTGCTTCATTCCAACATGGCCGCCCCCCGTACGGACGTCAAGCGGAGGTTACCTGTTCGTGAATTTGCTTGTCACACCGTGGATGCAGCATTTTCAGAAGCGCATCGCGAGTCGAAAATTCCTCCGCCACCCCTGCGTGACCGATGTAGCTAGGGGACGCTGTACAACGAACAATACCTCGCTCGCCACATGTGCACGAAAACGCCGGGCGACAGCTTCTGGGTACGATGCCTCGCCGAGAAAGCGAGGACTACTCCGGAAAACAGCCTGTGCCTTGGACGCTGCAGTTACCGGCTGTGTGGTTTCACGGCACCAGTACGCTTCAAACAGTCGCCGATGGTCTCGTGCGGATTCCTCCGTGAACATGTGTGTCGTGCGTTTGGAAAAATGACCCTGCTCCCTGCGAAGCCGCTGTGCTGGATTTAGGTGTGCTTCCTGCAGTTTGCGAGATCTCCTAAAATGACACGGGATTTTCATGAAGTGGCCGAATTACTTTGTGTAACCGGATGCCTCGACAGCACACACGCGTGCAATAAAGTGATGGTGACGACGCGGAAGTGCTGCTCATGTATCTTTAGCGATTCTTTTACTTCGAGGGATCGGTTTGTCAACCGTTTTCTTGCAGTGTAAACAATCCTCAAGGTAAGAAACATGCTTCGCTGAAAGCGTGATTACGAGCCAATTTCGTTGTTTCCAATCACTGTTGGCGCTCATGACTGTATTAACGTTCAGCTTGCCGAACTTGTCACGCAGTCATCCAACTAGAAAATATAAAAGCGGCCCGAATGAGCCAGTAATGTGAGCTTAGCAATTTTGTTGTGATATCGCTTTTCTTTTGCAGCTTCCTTATTCCGCTTTCTTTTAGCTTCTCCTAACATTTTTTTTCGTATTGTCGGTTACCGTGCCGCGTGATACCGTGCGTGGTTATCCTTTACTTGTTTCAAACAACGTGGCATTCCATGGTGTGCCCGTAGTCGTTCGCGAGTACGGTCAGCAGGCTCTTTTCATATTTTGTAAAACCGGGTGCCGCCTTTGGTTGTATGCGTTCTCTTGGGACGACATCGCACACGGCTGCAACTTTTCAGCGTCAAGTCCTGTTGACATGACAGCAGTGTCATTCCAAACGAAGCGCGGTGGCCGGCACGCGGGCTCCGAAACCTGATTTACTAGACGATGGCATGTACACTCTAGTCCTTTTGTTGTCTACGCGGAATGTTTCACGTAAAGCAGACTGTCTGCACGTGTACTTTCTTTCTGCTCTTCTAGCGGGCAGCGTGAAACATGCGAGACCGGACACGGGGACCCACGTAGACCGTACTCGTCGTTCGGAGCGCGTTTATCTCTTTTTGTTCGTTCTTTTCCTATTTTTCTTTTTTGCTAACATTCCGACCTATCGCGTTCGTCTATCTTGGTCTTTTCTTGAAAAGGTCGCATAGTCGGGTTATAACAAGGGCAGCTGCAATTCTTTTGGAGTGCCTACGGGAGAAAGAAAGGCGAACTCCTTCAAAAACCGATCATATGCGATCGCACCGGCATATCACATCAAGGTGTCAGCCGAGACGATTCACGGGCGCCTTGGGACAATCTAGAGCAAGAGCCGTTGAAAGGCACCATGAACGCACACCAATCCTTTGGCATCTGTATGGGCAATTATACACACGCGAAACAAGACCTTCAGGTAAAGAGAAGCGAAAACCGAAACAAGGAAGGTTGTGCAGCTCTTGGAGACCGCCCTGAAACCCGCGGATTATGGCCTATTTCAGCAAGCAACACTGTACATCACAGCAGCAGCCCGTCGCGGAATTCAATAACTTGACCCAAAGCACACTTCAGCGTGTGTGCGCTGACTAATATTTCGAAGAAGGCGTACTTTTTTGCCGTACAACGTGTCTTACGCTAATGAATTTATTCTTAACCTCGAACACAGACGAGCAACACGCGCTTGCATTGAAGCACGGTCTTGACTTGCTCAAGTAAGTCAGGTCTGGTCAGGTCGAGCGTCTATGAAACGCGAAAGCAGACTTGGACGGTTTCAAGTCCGCTTCGTGCTTCGGGCCGACTTCCGCAAGTCAAGTCCAGGCGCGATGCAAGTTACATCTCTGCATACGGGGGTAGCTTCTGCGTCTCGATGAAACTTCCGCACGTTGCCGGGCGTAGCCGCGTGGAAGCGGCTACGCCCGGCAGTTCCCTCACTCCCGCTGCCGCATGCTGCCATGCGTGCTACGCAGGCTGGCGCATCTAAGCCTAAGCATGGTCGGGGCGTGGTCTCCGAGATCGCCGCGATGCAATCTCGGTCGTCAAGCAGCGCGCACGGCCGAGAGGCTCGGCCTCAGCACGGATATCAGGGAGAAATGCGATGATGAGCCGTTTTACGTAAGGCGATGGGAAACATCTATTCTCCCGTTACGGCCACCCACAAACGCTATTGAAATTCGTGCGGCTGGGCATCTCGGACTTCGGTTGGCCGCAAAATGGCCAAGCTGGCGCGGCCTGCACGTCATTTGCGTCGTGGCGTCGTTGCGAGGGCGACCGGCGGCGACATAGAAACTACAGAAACTATGCGCGCCAAAGACCGCCGCGCCGCTAGTTCGTCTTTTCGCCAGTGACCGTTCGGCAGCGCCCGAAGCGCGTAGGAGGCAGCCATTTTCCTACGCGCCTCGATATGGTATCGGTGTCGTTCGTTCGCACTCTATTGTAACGCGCATACGATTTTTGGACCCGTTTTATCGAAAAAAAAGTGTGCATTACATTAGAGGAAATACGGTATAAGTGATGCTGACACCAAAATACAGCTCCTCATTTTTTTACAATGTTTTTCCGACCTTACGCATTTCGTACATTCAAAATTCACAATTTCACTAATTGATCGTCTGGGAAAGCTTACTTCTTTTTGTTTGTTTGTTTGTTTTTTCATTTTTTTATTTGACCCTCAAAGAGCTCAACATCCTTACTAGCGATGACATTGGGTGACATGGTGCCTATCCACATCGACATGAAAGAAAGTTATGTGCCACTCAGGGAATTTCGCAAAAATACTCAGGGAAAACCTGGAAATCTCAGGGAATTTAGCAATGTCAACTTGGTAGACACCCTGCACAACCGAACTCTGCCGTATACTGCTTCAAGAACACCTGAGGATATTTTTTTCGCTCTTTGCTGAGTGCCATGGCTGACAGTAACGCGACACAGCGCTAGCCACCCAAACAGCGCTCACGACACAAGAAAATGCTCAGAGAAAAAACGGCACGTCGGTGTGTCAGCAGTGTCAGTGCTATCACTCAGCGACACCAGCGTGGAAAATAGAGAGAGCAGAATCCGACGCTAGCGCCGCCACACCTGCCATGCGCCTCACAGCTCATACAGTGGCGGCGCTGCATTCACATACTCGGAGAAGTACTGGCAGGCTCGCTTGCTTTTGCGACTGCTCCGCTTGGTCGACTACGCACATTCGAGCTCTTCAACGATGACGACAATCGGCACTCCACGGGGGTGCATTGGTGCTATGTTGCCAAACTGGAGCCCGCTTGGGGACAAACACGCGGGCATTTCTGGGAGATTTCTTTCTCGGTCATACAATCGTACAAAGTGGTCGAAATTCGGGAGTCTCCCGGACAAATCGGGAGACCTGGCAGGTATGTATTTAAATGTCACCAAGTGTAGTGTCTGAATGTACATGTGCCTGTTCAGCTGATGTTTTGAAGTTTTCATAAAGTCATTTGAAGATATGAGCTTTGTCATGTACACCTTTCATTTACTGAAATGCCACAGCGGTGCAAGTAACACTGCTTGGATAAATGCATGCAGCACTCTTTAAAGTCAACCAGACTGAAGAGGGACGACGTAGAGCAGGAACATATTTTTTGAAACAGCTACTGAATGTAGATTACTTCAGGTTTGCACTGGACCCGTGTGTTCGTTCCCAGAGGAAAAACACCGGCGGATGTAGCAGCTGCGCACTTGTGCACCAGCAACAGTGTCGGGATCTCCTTGGCTTGGGTTGTCAGGTAAATCAACGTCGGGGTCTACTTCATCAGAGAGTGGACATGGGTCCCGACGCAAACAGGCAATGTTGTGGAGCGCTGCACATGCTGTTATGATAGCTGCAGACCGATCAGTGTCCGTCAGCAGCTTTACCCGTAGGCATGCGAAGCGCCTTTTCCACACTCCAAATGTACGCTCCACACTGTTTCTTGTTGTACCTGCACGAAACGAGAGAATGTGCAAATAATGCATGAACAACAAGCTATATGTGCAAAAGCAATTGTGAACATGTCAAGATACAGCCACTGATACATCATCACAATTATTAGGAAGAAACAGTTCTTTCTTTTTGAAGACAACAACTTGGGTGTTCCATTTTAAATGTGTTTTAATACATCGTGTGTTATTGGCATGTGCACATCATGGGTACAGCATGCTTTTCGAGGTAGCAAAGAATGGGCTGTGGGACAGCAGACAGCAAACCTGTTCAGAGACTGCAGTAAAGCATGTGTATGCTTGTATGGGAGCAAATTTAAAATTTAAGTGGCTTGCGTCTAGGAATACCTTTTCTCTTTTTGTTTTTACAGTGGACTTTACAGTTGCAGGTACTTCATTTGTTCCAAGAAATTTTGACGTTTATGTTATAAATGGCAGGTTTTCAATCTAGTTTTCATAAGGGACACTGCAATTTTAGTACTTCAAGTACTAATGTGCCTAGTAGCGCACCTATTATAATTTCCATGCTGAGGTGCATGTGCTGTTACCTCTTTTCTGCACGTGTTTGAGGATTCCCGAGTGGTGTCATGAGGAATGGTAGGCACGCATACCTCTGGTCACCAAGGAGAACGCCGGGTACAGCCTTCTGTTCGTAGAGTGTTGTTGTTGTTGTTATGTGGGGTTTAACGTCCCGAAACCAGCTCTGATTATGGGAGACGCCGTAGTGGAGGGCTCCGGAAATTTGGACCACCTGGGGTTCTTTAACGTGCACTGACATCGCACAGCACACGGGCCTCAACATTTCGCCTCCATCGAAATGCAGCCGCCGCGGCCGGGATTCGATCCCGCGACCTTCGGATCTGCAGCCGAGTGCCATAACCACTAGACCACCGTGGCGGGGCTGTTCGTAGAGTGCCATCACTCTGCTGTTGGTGAATATTCTGCTGTCATGCACGGATCCAGGCCAACTGGCAACTACATCAAAGAATTGGAGCTCGGGACCAGTGATAGCCTGTGGATCAAGTATTGTGCATTTCTTGGAAATGGTTGCACACAAAAGCAACAGCCATGTCTAATTGTGTGTAACTTGAAAATTTTTAAAAATGTGCACTTCACCACCACATGCCCTCATGCAACTGTTAAGCACACTGTGCCCGGATAAAAAGTGGCTAATACAACAGGCATTCACAACCCTTGGTTTTTATCAACCTACGTGACAGTTATGCAATTTAGATCAGTGCATTGATGGTGCACATTTACTGGAACTTATTTGCTTAAAGTCACTGATGCACAACATAGTCATGGGTGCAACATTACTGCTTATCACATTACCATGTTCAATGCGAGTTAGGTAGGGTACTTAAAAAAATGGCGATTAAAAAGAAAGTGACATTCAATAGCGTACCTTTCTGAAGCTGTACGTTTCATATGTAAAAGAAAAATTAGCAACGGACAGTGGTACCTGAATGGTGTGTATTCACCATGGGCATGTGCAACAAAAGCAACCCTATTTCTACAGCAACGGCACAGCTTTGAAAACGTGCGTCTATACAACGCTGTCGCAAAAATTACACACATCAAACAGGTCACACATCAAAAAGGTTACACACATCAAAAAGAGACAAATGAGATGAAGGCGTCACTTTACCTGCACATTAAATGAGAAGTATCCCTTGCGGTTGCGGAAGACCTCGGCGTTCTCGCCTCCAGGGCTCAGAATCGGGATGTGCGTGCAGTCTATACACCCCGTTACACCTGGAAACAGGCCAATTGCGTAGAAGCGGGCCATCACATCATTCGCATCTGCTGCATCGGGGAGTCGCACGTATTTGGGAAACAGACGCAAACATATGACCTGGGTGATCTCCAAGACACAACGCGACACATACACTGTCTGCATGGCACCAGTGGCGTAAAACCGAAGCTTGATGAGCACCTTCAGCAGTGGTGGGAGCGGGGTTCCCCTTCGGTCCGTGTTCTTTTTCAACTGTAGTTCCGACATGATCGCAATGACAGACGCCTTGGTGAATCGGAACCTGAAGGCGAAATCTTCTTCATTGTACAATTCCATGGGGTTGACCGCATCGCGAACTATCCTCACTGCCGGTGAATACCGGTAGACCTCTCCGAATGCGAAATGACAAGCGCGGTTCAAGAAATCCGTGAAGTCAGCCGCACTCCCGTCTCCGCCCACGACGCCATTTCTTCTTTTACTGCGCACCGTGCACGCACGCTCGCGTCTCCCCGCAGAGGTGGGGTGGGAGGGTTGCCTCAGAAAGAAGCATCACGTGGGCTAGCTGTGAGGTGAAGCGCTCGTTCAGGGCCAGGAGCGGACCTAAGTGCGCACGAAGGTAGCCCCAAAGCAACCTTAAGCTGAGGAAGCGCCAAGGAAGCCTTCACCGAGGGCTCCTCCGTGAGGAAGCTTTCAGAGTGACACAAGGCGGCCTCACCAAAATGAAGGCTTCCTTACTGAGGAAAGGAACGTTTCGTTGTTTGGCCCTTAAACACTGAACCACTTTGCATTCACAGAGTGATTTTTAACTTTACTCCCCTTGATTTCATGTACGTTAAATGATGAAGCAATGTTAAATGCTCCATTTCAATATGTGCATTAAAAGCCATTTTTTTCTTTGTTCACAATAATATGCGACCTGAATGGGAAGTACACAAAGCTGGAAAACTATTTGAAATTATTGGTATCGCAAGCCACGCATGTAAATTCGTTTTCTAAAACTTCAGCTTCCGCTAGCATGCTGGCTGGCCACAGGCAGGTAAAAATGTCTATCAAGAAACAAGCTTCAGAGATCCCAAATTGTTTGCCAAGTATTTCTGGAAGAGGTTCTGTGCTGATTGTGGCAGTTATGCTTTCAAGTTTAGTTCCAGAAATTTATGATGAAAGCATCAGCAAAGAAATATTTTTCGACGAGCGTAGGCTGCCACGTGAACCTACAGCCAGAAGTGGGAAAGCGATGCGCACATACTCAAATTTTCTAAGAAATAAGTATGACTCAGATATGATAATAAAGAGTTATGGTGCATTTATTGCACGACACTGAAACACTATGATATTTGAGTGTTTACTTCAACTACAGTATAACTTTTGTTTCACATGTGTCACTAATCATAGTAATTCCAGCACAACCATCACATAATAATTCCAAAGTGATAGTTTGCATACTTCACATAATGTGCAGCTTGATTCCTGGCTCATGCAGGTGGGCATTAGAGTACTGTTAGCTAGCATATACACTACTTGCACAAGAAATGAGGAAAAAGAACTGGGCTGTCAGTGCCGTTTGTTTAGTGCAACAAAATGTAGATGGCCCGTCAATGGTGCCGCAGGAAACAAGGAACTGTTTAGAGCAAGGAACTCCTTTTTATGCCGAGTATACATTAGTTGACATCTCAGGCTTAAGTGAAGGGTGAAAAGGGGATTAATGTATATGTAAGTCGCCAATGCACTGCATTTGCACACATTTGCTGTTCATCAAGCAGCATATAACTCGGAACACTGGTCTGCAAAGGTTCACTTTTGCTGGCCTCTCAGTGGTGTACTTGCCTTCCATGCAATGAGGCCACCGGAATTTTGTGAATAAAAGGACAATTCTTTAGGCCACATCTAGCGTTTATGTCTGCCAAATGTAAATGGCATGGGCATAGAATTGTGTTTAATGCCAGTCACTGACAGTCCACGGCTGCATTACTATGCAGGATACACATTCCTACACAGGGCATAGGAAGTATTTAAAGTCCAACTAGACTATAATACATTTCTGTTATGCACTTATGCTTATGCAGTGTTTTAAGTCTTTAGAAGAAGATGCACAAGCATCCGCAAACGCACCAAATATTTATTACTGTTCGAGTGGTCATGCTGGCGCAGCAGCCGTGTGTCATGGAAGCTGGGTCTGGCCCCTCTCCAGCACCGTCTGCCTTGGTGGCGAAAAAGGCTCAGTGATGACGATGTGTTGCCATTCCCTTTGTAACGGGTGGCTATGTCTATAACAGCCTGGCTAACTTCAGATTGGAGGAAAAAGAGAGAAGGAAAAACATAGAGGAGAAAAACGGAACAAAACTAAGAAATCTCAAGAATAAAACACAAGGGACCATCTCCTGGTTAATGGAGAGGGGGAAGAGTAATCTACACTTCTAGCACATGCTCCTGCATCATCGCCCCAGAGTCATGGCTCTCCACATTTCCAGGTGCTGTTTGGTACGTTCAATAGCTTCTTTATTGACCTCCTCACCCCACCTTTGTCTTCAAATACTAAAGCCGCACACTAAACCACAAACAACCGCGCATGTCAATATATGGGGATGTCCCTCTGACACCTTGGTTCAATTCTTGCACACTGTAGCACTATATGCTGCAAGGTCTCTTTCACACTCACCGTAGCTCCCGACTGCCTGTTCTCCTTGTAGTTTCTTTCCTATTTTCGCGTTGAGGTCCTCCATGACAGTTGTATATTGGGTGTGTACCTTGTTCATTGCCATTTCTACATCCTCATAAAACTGTTCTACAGTCGTCCTTGTGGCTGGTCGTTGATGCGTAACATTGTATTAGCTTTAGTTTGTATTGCCTATTTAACTTTATCACGATACCTGCTACCCTTTCGTTCATGCTATAGAATTCTGCAATGTTACATGCCGTGTCTTTTTTGTAAAGGAATCCCACGCCGTATTCGCGCTTCTCTGGCAGTCGTCTGTAGCAGAGAACATGCCCTTCATTAAGCGATAAGTATCCTTCTCCTGGTTTCCTAACCTCGCTAAGGCCAATGACATCCCAGTTAATACCCCTTAATTCTTCTAGTAGTTCAGCTAGTCTGGCTTCACTTAAAAGAGTTCGCGTGTTAAGAGTCGCTACGTTTAGTTTCCAATGCTTGCCTGTCCGAGTCGAGAAGCTTTCCGAGTCTTTTGTTCCGATCCCCCTGTGGTCGCATCCGCGGCTAGGAGCTTCGTTGATGTCACCATCGTAGGTCCAGGGTTCGGATGGTTCGATCACTTGGGAGGTGTTGGCCATGGTGTTGCACCAGGGAGGCCAGTTCCTGTTCTGGTGCGCAGTTGAGTTATGCAGATGAGGCATGGTGGTGGTGAAAGCCCTTATGCATCTTGTCCAAATGCTCCGTTGGGGGAGAGTTCTTTCAGAGATGTTAAGTGTATAGTTAGGTTAGGCGAGGGTATCAATATTTAAGGGGAGCAGGATAGACAAAAGAAGATACAAAGGAGGAAAAGATCAGAAAAAGAAAAGAAAATAAATTTAAAGAAGGACACAGGCACTCGAGGATTCGAACTCTGGACCCTTCAATCTGCTACGAAAGCGTGGCCATGTCGTCTGGGTGGCCGGGTAGCCGATGTGTTTAAGATCAGGTTCCTGCTGCCCCGTCTCGCGAACTGTGGTGCAATGTATTTCAGAATGTCCGCGATGAAGCACTTTTGCTGATTCCAAATACCAGCACGGCATGTCTAATCGCGTCATCTGCCTTGTGGAACTTTCCGCCGCCTTTGACTCGCCATCTCGCTTATTTTTGATAAAGCGCGCTTTCCTTTCTTTTTCTTTCTCTTTAACGTGGCAGTGTGGTTGTCTCAGGGAAAGAGGTAAAAGGGGGTGGGGGGGTAGGGCATGAAGCGGGGAAGGATGTGTATCAGCCTAGCTCGCACTCACGGAAGCGCCATGATGAATAAATTCCATGTGTCCGTCGATCGGCGCTCCAACCTATGTCGCGATGTTGAAAGCGGTTGCCCACCGCAAAGTAGCGACGGAGGAGCTTCTCGCTGAGACCACGACGGCGAATTGGTGTCCATACCATTACATGATCACCAGGTGCGAAATCCTGCTCACGGCGTCGCAAGTTGTAGTGCCGGGCATCGATGTGTTGCTGCTTCTTTATGACTGTTCGGGCAAGCTGGCGGGCTTCCTCTGCATGTTGTAAAAAGCCGGCAACATCTTCGTCAATGTTCTCATCATCGACGTGTGGTAGCATGGCGTCCAGCGTAGTGGTAGCTTCTTGGCCATGGACAAGTTTGAAAGGCGTCATATGCATTGTCTCCTGCTGCGCCGTATTATACGCGAACATAACGTAGGGGAGAACTTCGTCCCACGTCTTGTGCTCAACGTCCACATACATAGCGAGCATATCGGCAAGCGTCTTGTTGAAACGTTCCGTGAGGCCGTTCTTCTGGGGGTGGTAGGCTGTCGTACGGCGATGACAGGTGCGGCTGAAGCGCAGTATCTGTTGCGTGAGCTCTGCAGTGAACGCCGTTCCCCTGTCGGTAATGAGGACCTCGGGTGCGCCATGACGGAGAACGATGTTCTTCACAAAGAGTCTTGCAACCTCTAGTGCACTCCCTGATGGTAACGCTTTCGTTTCGACGTAGCACGTCAGGTAGTCCGTCGCCACTACTACCCACTTGTTTGCGTTGGACGACGTCGGGAACGGACCAAGCAGATCCATACCGATTTGCTGAAAGGGCTTTGTCGGAGGGTCAATAGGCTGCAGGAGTCCAGCCGGCCTAACAGGTGGGGTCTTGCGGCGCTGACAGTCGTGGCAGGTCCTTACATAGTGAGCAACATCGGCATTGAGACACGGCCAGTAGTATTTTTCCCGGATTCTTGATAAGTACGGGCGAATCCAAGATGTCCGGCGGTCGGCTCGTCGTGGGATGCCTGCAAAATCTCTTGCCGCAGATTGTCTGGCACGACTAGAAGGTATGTCGACCTATTCGGTGCGAAGTTCTTCCAGAGTACGCCATTGCGGAGGCACAGTGACGAGATGACATGCCTGTACATCCTGGGCGGTGAATCGGTGTTGCTCTCCAAGAAGTCAATGACGTTGCGTAGGTCGGGATCTGCGCGTTGGTTGTCTGCGAAGTCACTAGCACTAATTAGCCCGAGAAAACTGTTGTCGTCATCATCGTTAGGCAGAGCTGGGTCAACGGGTGCTCTTGACAGGCAGTCTGCGTCTGAGTGTTTTCTTCCTGACTTGTAGACCACTGTTACGTCAAACTCCTGCAGCCGTAAGCTCCAACGAGCTTCCTTCAGGTTGGCGAGCCAGCACAAAGCATGGTGGTCGCTGACCACTTTGAACAGCTTGCCGTACAAGTAGGGTTGAAATTTTGTGACTGCCCAGATGACGGGCAGACACTCCTTTTCGGTTGTCGAGTAATTGCATTCAGCCTTCGAAAGAGACCTGCTGGCGTATGCGATGACCCGTTCCTGGCCGTCCTTTGTTTGGACCAATACAGCGCCAAGCCCTACGCCACTTGCGTCCGTGTGAATCTCGGTGTCGGCGTCCTCATCGAAATGACCAAGTAGTGGCGGCGACTGTAGCGGTCGCTGAAGTTCTCGGTAGGAGTCTTCTTGTGGCTTCTGCCACTCATACTTCACGTTGGCTTTCGTGAGGCGAGTAAGGGACTCGGCGATTTGTGGGAAGTTCCGGACGAAACGCCTGTAATAGGTGCAAAGTCCCAGGAACCTCTGCACCGCCTTCTTGTCAGCGGGTGGTGGAAAGTTTCCGATGGCGGCTGTTTTCTGGGAGTCAGGGCGTACGCCATCAAATTAACTACATGACCTAAAAACAGAAGCTCTTCATAGGCAAAGCGGCACTTTTCTGACTTTAACGTTAGACCCGACGATTTGATTGCCTCGAGTACTGCCTGTAGCCTTTGGAGGTGTTCTTGAAAGTTTGCTGCAAAAACAACGACGTCGTCGGGATAAACGAGGCAGGTTTGCCACTTAAGTCCTGCCAACACTGTGTCCATAACTCGCTGAAATGTAGCGGGTGCTCAACAAAGTCCAAATGGCATGACTTGAAATTCAAATAGGCCGTCCGGTGTAATGAGTGCGGTCTTCTCCCGGTCCCTTTCATCGACTTGGATCTGCCAATAGCCGCTCTTCAAGTCCATCGAGGAAAAAGTACTTGGCACTGCAGAGGTGGGAACTGCAATGGTTCATTGAGGTTATACGATGCCGACTCTGCATTGGGCACACTCACCTCACCCACAATTTTTTGCTTAGAAGGGAACACTTCCCGGAATGTGAAAGATGTCAACAGCCATTAACAGTTATACATATTCTAATCACGTGCCCATACATTGAAACAGAAAGACGAAAACATTTCGGAGCACTATACGAACATCACATACCGATGCACCCGAGTCAAATTTTAGGAAATGATTCACCTGTTCCATTGTCCAATGTTATCAATTTTCTAAAAGAAAGTGGATTCCTACATAAGCTTTAGAATTACAAATACACATACTGGTTATCACTATGTACCTGGTGTTTGGCGCAGCTTAGCCTCAGTCGCTCTTGCGCCATTAAATCCAGTTTAACTAACTATATTGAAGAACCTGTGCTTAGGACAGAGACCGCTTTGATGATAAGAGTATCACCAAGTAACAGTTCGGCAGAGTCCGCAAAGTGGAGAAAAACACTTCGGTGTATCAGCCTGGGGGGAACAGAAGTCACACCCAATGCAGACTCATTTCTTTGGCTTTCTCAAGTATTTCTGGCCATTTCCTCGACTAGCATGAACGAGCACTCGAGTCCCGCGATGTGTAGAACTCAGATTTAGGAGGACGGCTCAAGGCAAGAGAAAACCTTTGAGGACAGGTATTTACACTGTCACTAGTACTGGATGAGCACAATAGTCCATCATGAGCACAATACTCCTTTCATGAGGATTAAGCAAAACAGCTCGTCTTTTCATGAAGCTCAAGAAACCTTCTTCAGTTTGCTCTTCTGATGGACTTACATCTTGAGCAGTGCAAACTCGCCTAATTGTTGTTTTATGTGGCAATAGCACTGTGCCACTACTTCGGAGAAACAAGTTAATGAGCAAACAGACAATGAAGCCTAGGAAAGCATAGGGGAAGTTACTTGTGGTATTTTAATTGTGGAGAAAGTAGAAAGGAATTAAAGTGGACGAAAAGACAAACCTGCCTTCGGTGGGACCCGAACCCACGACCTTCGGATGTCGCGTCCGATGCTCTACCAACTGAGCTACGAAGGCGGCCGTCCCCCCGTCCACTTTATTGTGTATTTATGTACATATATCATCCTGGGAGTGTTAGGCAGCGCCACTCATGGCCAAGGCGGCGTGCGTGGAACGCACTTTCTTGCCAGGAGGCGTCACGTAGAACGTGAACTCAGCTGAGATGGCTGCAGCCCGATAAGCCCTCGCATGCTACCTAAGGCACCAAGTCTGCCGCAACGAGGCCCACGCTATGAAATAACGAAAGGGAAGGGGTCAAGGGCTCGTTCTTTCTTTGTTAGAAACAAGTTAATGAGCAAACAGACAATGAAGCCTAGGAAAGCATAGGGGAAGTTACTTGTGGTATTTTAATTGTGGAGAAAGTAGAAAGGAATTAAAGTGGACGAAAAGACAAACCTGCCTTCGGTGGGACCCGAACCCACGACCTTCGGATGTCGCGTCCGATGCTCTACCAACTGAGCTACGAAGGCGGCCGTCCCCCCGTCCACTTTATTGTGTATTTATGTACATATATCATCCTGGGAGTGTTAGGCAGCGCCACTCATGGCCAAGGCGGCGTGCGTGGAACGCACTTTCTTGCCAGGAGGCGTCACGTAGAACGTGAACTCAGCTGAGATGGCTGCAGCCCGATAAGCCCTCGCATGCTACCTAAGGCACCAAGTCTGCCGCAACGAGGCCCACGCTATGAAATAACGAAAGGGAAGGGGTCAAGGGCTCGTTCTTTATTTGTTAGAAACAAGTTAATGAGCAAACAGACAATGAAGCCTAGGAAAGCATAGGGGAAGTTACTTGTGGTATTTTAATTGTGGAGAAAGTAGAAAGGAATTAAAGTGGACGAAAAGACAAACCTGCCTTCGGTGGGACCCGAACCCACGACCTTCGGATGTCGCGTCCGATGCTCTACCAACTGAGCTACGAAGGCGGCCGTCCCCCCGTCCACTTTATTGTGTATTTATGTACATATATCATCCTGGGAGTGTTAGGCAGCGCCACTCATGGCCAAGGCGGCGTGCGTGGAACGCACTTTCTTGCCAGGAGGCGTCACGTAGAACGTGAACTCAGCTGAGATGGCTGCAGCCCGATAAGCCCTCGCATGCTACCTAAGGCACCAAGTCTGCCGCAACGAGGCCCACGCTATGAAATAACGAAAGGGAAGGGGTCAAGGGCTCGTTCTTTATTTGTTAGAAACAACTTAATGAGCAAACAGACAATGAAGCCTAGGAAAGCATAGGGGAAGTTACTTGTGGTATTTTAATTGTGGAGAAAGTAGAAAGGAATTAAAGTGGACGAAAAGACAGCTGAGTTCACGTTCTACGTGACGCCTCCTGGCAAGAAAGTGCGTTCCACCCACGCCGCCTTGGCCATGAGTGGCGCTGCCTAACACTCCCAGGATGATATATGTACATAAATACACAATAAAGTGGACGGGGGGACGGCCGCCTTCGTAGCTCAGTTGGTAGAGCATCGGACGCGACATCCGAAGGTCGTGGGTTCGGGTCCCACCGAAGGCAGGTTTGTCTTTTCGTCCACTTTAATTCCTTTCTACTTTCTCCACAATTAAAATACCACAAGTAACTTCCCCTATGCTTTCCTAGGCTTCATTGTCTGTTTGCTCATTAACTTGTTTCTAACAAATAAAGAACGAGCCCTTGACCCCTTCCCTTTCGTTATTTCATAGCGTGGGCCTCGTTGCGGCAGACTTGGTGCCTTAGGTAGCATGCGAGGGCTTATCGGGCTGCAGCCATCTCAGCTGAGTTCACGTTCTACGTGACGCCTCCTGGCATGAAAGTGCGTTCCACCCACGCCGCCTTGGCCATGAGTGGCGCTGCCTAACACTCCCAGGATGATATATGTACATAAATACACAATAAAGTGGACGGGGGGACGGCCGCCTTCGTAGCTCAGTTGGTAGAGCATCGGACGCGACATCCGAAGGTCGTGGGTTCGGGTCCCACCGAAGGCAGGTTTGTCTTTTCGTCCACTTTAATTCCTTTCTACTTTCTCCACAATTAAAATACCACAAGTAACTTCCCCTATGCTTTCCTAGGCTTCATTGTCTGTTTGCTCATTAACTTGTTTCTAACAAATAAAGAACGAGCCCTTGACCCCTTCCCTTTCGTTATTTCATAGCGTGGGCCTCGTTGCGGCAGACTTGGTGCCTTAGGTAGCATGCGAGGGCTTATCGGGCTGCAGCCATCTCAGCTGAGTTCACGTTCTACGTGACGCCTCCTGGCAAGAAAGTGCGTTCCACGCCACGCCGCCTTGGCCATGAGTGGCGCTGCCTAACACTCCCAGAATGATATATGTACATAAATACACAATAAAGTGGACGGGGGGACGGCCGCCTTCGTAGCTCAGTTGGTAGAGCATCGGACGCGACATCCGAAGGTCGTGGGTTCGGGTCCCACCGAAGGCAGGTTTGTCTTTTCGTCCACTTTAATTCCTTTCTACTTTCTCCACAATTAAAATACCACAAGTAACTTCCCCTATGCTTTCCTAGGCTTCATTGTCTGTTTGCTCATTAACTTGTTTCTAACAAATAAAGAACGAGCCCTTGACCCCTTCCCTTTCGTTATTTCATAGCGTGGGCCTCGTTGCGGCAGACTTGGTGCCTTAGGTAGCATGCGAGGGCTTATCGGGCTGCAGCCATCTCAGCTGAGTTCACGTTCTACGTGACGCCTCCTGGCAAGAAAGTGCGTTCCACGCACGCCGCCTTGGCCATGAGTGGCGCTGCCTAACACTCCCAGAATGATATATGTACATAAATACACAATAAAGTGGACGGGGGGACGGCCGCCTTCGTAGCTCAGTTGGTAGAGCATCGGACACGACATCCGAAGGTCGTGGGTTCGGGTCCCACCGAAGGCAGGTTTGTCTTTTCGTCCACTTTAATTCCTTTCTACTTTCTCCACAATTAAAATACCACAAGTAACTTCCCCTATGCTTTCCTAGGCTCCATTGTCTGTTTGCTCATTAACTTGTTTCTAACAAATAAAGAACGAGCCCTTGACCCCTTCCCTTTCGTTATTTCATAGCGTGGGCCTCGTTGCGGCAGACTTGGTGCCTTAGGTAGCATGCGAGGGCTTATCGGGCTGCAGCCATCTCAGCTGAGTTCACGTTCTACGTGACGCCTCCTGGCAAGAAAGTGCGTTCCACGCACGCCGCCTTGGCCATGAGTGGCGCTGCCTAACACTCCCAGGATGATATATGTGCATAAATACACAATAAAGTGGACGGGGGGACGGCCGCCTTCGTAGCTCAGTTGGTAGAGCATCGGACGCGACATCCGAAGGTCGTGGGTTCGGGTCCCACCGAAGGCAGGTTTGTCTTTTCGTCCACTTTAATTCCTTTCTACTTTCTCCACAATTAAAATACCACAAGTAACTTCCCCTATGCTTTCCTAGGCTTCATTGTCTGTTTGCTCATTAACTTGTTTCTAACAAATAAAGAACGAGCCCTTGACCCCTTCCCTTTCGTTACTTCGGAGAAAGTTATATGCATGGGGTGAAATTGTGTGCAACAGAAAAGAGAAAAGAAATAGTTCAGCCTAGTACCTACACGCATTGCTTTTCTTTCTCATCAGCTTAAACTGCTCTTTCAGAAACAATACTGTATCTGCCCTTTCATGCTTTCTTAACTCATCACAAATATCAAGAAGACCTACAACCAACTTGAGCACTGCACTCACTTTGTCCATTTCTTGATGGCTTTGTTTCATACAGTAGTCCTGCACACTGTCCAGAAGATTCTCCAAAACGCGCAAATCCAGAACCTGTCCAGGTGTATAAATCTCTTCATTCGATGCCAGCTGTACATGTTTCCAAAACACGTACACACGCAAATAAGCTGACACTGTCACTGATGCTAGGAGCTCTGGTGCTTGCGTTGTAGGCTCAAGGTGAGCAAATGTGATGCAGTTGTCACAGCAAACATTTGTCCAGAAGCCATTGCGGTGCAGACGGTGGAAACGCGAAGAAATGTCTTCTAAGCTTTGTAGCTTGTTGTTTGCTTCTTCCGCCTCATGAGCTGTCTTTGACTGTTGGATGGCTTCGTGGAGTTGTGCGTCTCCGCTTGACATCAGGTTCTTCTCGTGACTGCTTTTTAGAAGAGAGATAGCCTGGATAATCAGGGAAGCTAGTCGGAACAGCATCAGACGTAATCCGAGTTAGTGTCATTGGCACCTCTGTTGTCCAACCATTGCCATCCGTGTAAGTGGATGTTGTGCGCAGGTGTTGAGGCTTGAAATGTCGTTCACAGACCTGCACATATGACCACGAAAACGCAATGATTGTGGGAAAAAACGCATCATGGCATGCACGTACGCATGATATCAGCCGGTGGCATGGCAAGTGTGTTGACAACACCACAAGAATAATATAGGTTAGTCCTTTTCACACTGCCGCACGCTCATTCATGTATTTCTTTATACACCGAGAGGTCGTATAGGTGGCGCTAGCTACCAAAAGGAGGTAAAGCCCCTCCAAAACGGACCCCCTCCTTTTAAAGCCCCTTCGTGACCAATAGGCGGCGCACTTGGTCCACAATCCGCGAACCTTCTCTGTTGAACCATTACACGAAGCGTTTGTTCACTCCTCGACTCCGGCGGTTTGGAGCGCTAGGCAGCGGCAGGTTTAGGTGGATGTCAATGGTTGGTCGTTCTAGGCGAATCTTCTACAGGAGCTGTTTTAAGTCTGCCAGGGCTTGCACACAACCATTGTTAACGATGTCAACAGTGCCAACATGTAGCACCAGCCTTGGCAGAGACGGCAGCAAATTTCGGAGCAGACCCAGAATATCGCTGAATGTGGTGCCACGGTACGAGAAGAACACGGGAGTTCCGGGTTCCACGAGGTTGAAGCACTCGTGCACGTACTTGATTGTCGAGTCTCCAATATTGGAGACTTAATGATGGCACAGTTGACGGGATACGTGGAAAGCGAAGAGATAACCGCTCAGTCGTGGAGTGGATGGCAGCCATTGTTTCAAAAATGAGAACTTGTGCTCAATGGGCCAAACGTATTTGGAGTGCAATAGCAGACACGACTTCGCAGTTATCGTTTATTGCCAACAGTTTCGACCGCGGGTCCGGTCTTTTTCAAGGCATAAAG
Organism: Hyalomma asiaticum; assembly: GCA_013339685.2. Classification (NCBI taxonomy): domain Eukaryota; kingdom Metazoa; phylum Arthropoda; class Arachnida; order Ixodida; family Ixodidae; genus Hyalomma; species Hyalomma asiaticum. The sequence continues at coordinate 14,240,981 of CM023484.1, forward strand.
AGAAGTGAAGTGATATCGCTGTCAAACTGGTCGGAAGAAGAAAAGGGAGAGAGTGGTACTAGAGGTACACAATTCATTCTGCAGGTGAGCGTTATGGGTGCTTGAGAGAAGGCTGTGCGGGAGGGAGAATAGAGGGCAGCTAGCGACACGGATTGGCGGCAAGCAGTGCACAGTGGGGGGCAAAACTGGAGTTTGGGTGATAGTGAGAATTCCTAGCTGAGGGCACCGACAAAAGGTGGCCGTGCTTTGTCGGGGCGTGTATATATATATATATATATATATATATATATATATATATTGTGTGTGTGTGTGTGTGTGTGTAAAGGTAGCTCCGCTCGCTCGTGTGCATTCTCCGGCCGCCTGAAACCACTCCCAGTGTGCGCTTGAACCAGTTAATTATTGCCATTTGTAGCGTAAGCTGCTCAGGATATTTGAAACGATGGGGCAAACACCTAACGATCCCGGTGCGTGTCAAGCGTCGAAATAAAACGCTCATGCTTTCAAAACACGTCATTCTAATGAACGGTGCTTCACCGCGGTGGCGATACAGCGCTTTTTTTTTAAGCATTGTTTGCACGATCTGAAATTCTGCACATATTGCGTTAGCTGATTGTGCTTGTCTTATAGTTCGAAAAGATGGGGGGTTGTGTGCTTACCGCAACTTTCGGAAACTTCATTGCGCACTGATTGCTTCTAGTGGTGCGCAGCAAGTGATATGCGCTGTTATCGGTTTTATCGCGTTTGTCGGTACTCGCCAGAATTCCCATGGTCTTTTAAACCGAACCCAAGGGTATGTTTACATGATATGCTAAGCTTTACTTCTAATAAAAAATTTCACTACATCTGACAATTATCAGTAACCAGATTACCTTCCTAGTTCTAGAAGATAGAGCATGCTCACTATAGTGTCTACGAGGCAGCAATTTTGATTTCTTTTTTAACGAATTACGTTTATTGAAAGCTCTCTGTTTTTTACTATCCCCACTGCTATGTTCGGCGGTAGATCGACGGGGAAGAGTAGGTGACGGTCCAGCGCATTGCTTTCCTGTAGAAACGTCATCGTATTCACTCAGTACGCAGTAAAAGCGGCAGCTTTGTTCCCGCGACGCCCACGGTCAGTAATTGCTGCGACGTACATAGCTGCACAATGCGGGGACATGCGAGTGGCAGGTTTCTCCGCTGTAGAACATTTTCGGGGAGGGGGGGTACGCGGCGTCCGAGAAAGAAACAAAAGGGGGAGAGTCGCTTGCAAGTAAAGCCCCTCCAAGGAAAGTAGTGCCAATAAAATTTGTTGCTGGGCTAGTTGGTGCATAGTTAAAATATAAGACGGTGGTGCAAAATGGGACAAGGGCGAAACAGGAAGAAGCGACGTATACAAGCTTGTATACGCCGCTTCTTCCTGTTTCGTCCTTGTCCCATTTTGCGCCACCGTCTTATATTTTAAGTAGCGCCAACCACTTCTCTCCTCCGCCTAATTTCTCCGCCTCCTCTCCCGCCCGGCACAGTCTCGGTAGTGTCGCTGCCTATGTGGGACCACGACCTCCTCTATAAACTTACGACCTGCTCACCGACGCCACCCCTATGGAGGTGCGTGGGCCAGAAAACCGCCATGTAGGGATCGAAGGTGCCGCTAGGTGCCGCCACAACTTACCCCCATAGCAGACGACTCTCGACGGCGGTGGTGCACTGTTGTGTGCAAGTTGTTGTTTTTGTTTTTCAACTTTATAGAGTGTCGACCGGCTGATTCACGTTTTTAGCGTCTCGAAACAATACTCTGGATATGAAAGCACCGTAGTAGAGGGTTCCGGAATATTGACTACGGGAGGACATCAACCTCTGAGCGAGCGCTCTTTGCATTTCTTTCTGGTTTTAACGGAGGCTCCACGAATGCGTAAGCAACAAAAGTAATATTATGACGTCTCGGTAGCAACGACGTTTATTAGGACCGCACACTCAGCAGCGAACCAGCCAAGGCCCACACACGATAATGATAATGCCGAGGCACTGAAGATGAAGCTCAACCACAGCAGGATGATGATGATTATGTACAGATGAGGAAGTAGTGCATAGTAAATGCCCACACTATTTCCCCCCCGCATGAAAGCGGCCATCCTGGCCGCAGCTCACGGCGACGGATAACGCCGCATGAAAGGTTTCATGCGGGAGACGTGGACGACCTCGGTGCCGCGACAACGGCGATCTGTTGGGGCGACAACCGGAGCCACACGGTAATTGACAGGTGATGTCTGCTCCAGTACAATGTATGGCCCGATGAATTTCGGCTGGAACTTCTCGCACAAACCAGGAGTGCGCAAGGGCGTCAACAGGAGTACCTCGTCACCAGATCGGAATGACGCAGCTCGATGGGATGTGTCATAAATGACCTTGCGGTCTTGTTGTCAGGCTTCTGTATTTATGCGAGCCCGCTGGCGACACTGGGCGAGTCGTGATATGAATTCTTCGCTGCACGATGTAGAGAGAGGGACGGGAAATTTGAAGAATGAAGCCTCGAAGATGGAGGTAGGAGACCGTCCATAAACTAAGTAAAGTGGTGAGTAGCCGGTAGTGCGTTGAACGGCCGTGTTGTAGGCGTGCGTAACAAAGGGGAGAAGCTTATCCCAATTTTTGTGGTCAGGCTGTATATACACGGCAATCATATCGGCAAGCGTGCGATGAAATCTCTCCGTCAGGCCGTTAGTTTGTGGGTGATAGCTAGATGTCGTCTTGTGGGTGGTGCCAGAGGCGCGCAGGACTTCGTTAAGAAGTTGGGAGAGAAATACCTTCCCACGGTCGCTCAGCAGGATGCGAGGAGCGCCGTGGCGGAGAATTATAGCTTCGAGGACAAAGTCGGCAACCTCTGAAGCTGAGCCAGTAATCACCGATGTGGTCTCTGCGTAGCGTGTCAGGTGATCGATGGCGGTCACTAACCATCGATTTCCAGCGGCAGTGACAGGAAGGGGTCCGTAGAGGTCGACGCCAACAACCTCGAATGGTGCAAGGGGACAGGGAATAGGCTGTAACTCGCCAGCAGGAGCGGATGTTGGGAGTTTGCGACGCTGACACGGTGAACAGGAACTGACGTACTTCGCCACGAAGACCAGCGAAGAGGTGGGGGTCACGCTGGTGGCTGCTGACAACGTAAGGTGTGGCTTGACGTGTCACAGAAGCGGTAGCGGCAGAAGTGGAGGGTGGGGAGTCGTGATCCATGCTGGCGGACAGTGAGCGCAAGCGGCGACCCGAGCAAAGCTCCAGGTGGGAGACTGACTGGACAGAGGACTGAGGATCGAAGAACCACCTCCACCAAGTATGACGTCTCGGTAGCAACGATGTTTATTAGGACCGCACACTCAGCAGCGAACCAGCCAAGGCCCACACACGATAATGATGGTGCCGAGGCACTGAAGATGAAGCTCAACCACAGCAGGATGATGATGATTATGTACAGATGAGGAAGTAGTGCATAGTAAATGCCCACAATATGCAGAACGCGACATGGATAATGCGATACTTATTTCCTTACTTATCTCATGCAGTGGCACCACCCGCCATCACTGTCTAGCATTTGCAGAAACAATTCGTTCGTAGGCGAGACAGTGCCATTCCGAAACCAGAAACCGGAGTTTTCGCAGCGCGAAATAACATATGGTACGAACGACTTATACGCAGTCACACATGTAGGACTTCGCGATAGGAAGGAATGGTTGTGCTGCGTTTGGGTCTAGCCAACTTCCTACGACAGAAGCATGCGATAAAACCGGCGGCTTACGGCAACCTTTTAAAGCGAATATTCGCGCCTACATTTTTAAAGTGTTTGTTAGCGCAGTTTGTTGCAATTGCGGCCGCTGTTCCAGCATCGGTAAAGCTTCCTTGCGACCACACTTCACTACTGGTGCATTGTCTCCTGGCTCCCAATAAGAGCGGTACGAGACAAACAGCGTCTGCGCGCACTACTGCACCATGCATTCTAGCTAGCTGTCTGCCTGCCATATAAACGGCATTGAACCATCGCTATTCTGCTCCACGAGTTTTTATATCGCCCATCACGTTATTAGCTTGTACAATTCCTGATCAAGGTCTTTATTTTCCAATTGTTTCGTTGACATTATTCCCGTGACGCATATGGCGAGTAATGTAATGATACCCAAGTAGCCTGTGGCACAAGATTCAAGAACGAAAATTCATTTCATCTCATTTGTTCACCCTCACATAAAATGCTCACTGGGCAAGTCCCTTATGACTGCTGCAAATCTGCACAAGTTCCATGATCAGTGCTTAAGATATATGAACATTGGAATTTTCTTGCAAAATCTTTGCACTTTACAAATGCAAGAAATTGAAATAAGAAGCAAACTCACAACTGAAATGAGTGTTTTATTGCCTGAAGAAATGGTACATTACAACAACAGCAGTTGTAGATAAGACTCCTGTCCAAACTTGCACACACTGATTTTGAAGAATCATATACACATAAAAAAAAAAAAAACACTGTACCTAATCGACAAAGAAAATGTCCAACAAAATGTCCAGGACCTAAAGGAGTACACAGAAGCGCAAACTACCTAGCACACAGATAATTTCTGATGCAATGCACAAATTAACGCACCTTCGCAGCAAGAAACTCTCACACTTATATCAGCATTCAAAAGATTATCATCAGTCAAGATTTGCATGGGTTCACTACACATGTATACCTGTAAAAAAAAAACTTTAAACTTTCAAAACTTTTCGTGACAATGGCTTCTTGTTGAGGTGTTTCTGTTTTGCATGCGCCTCAGTTAAATTTTTTGTAAAGTTTGCCAAAAAAGGCCTCATGAACTTCCATAAAATGATGTTCAAAAGAGCTGCTTTGTGCGACAGACTGTCGTTCATGCTGCATTCGAACAAGGGATTCTTCAGAAGTGCAGGGAGCACTTTGTTTGAAAAGGTCAGCAATGGCTTTGGCCCTTTCACAAGGACTGTGGCCACTCTAGATGCAGTACTCTCAAGCAGGCTCACAAATCCAACAAATGGCAAAGAGGGATAAGAAAGTCCTCCTCTGTCAAGTCCTGCGATCAGAGCAGTTGTTGTAGATGTTGATTTGGGCGACTGTAGCCTCATCAGGCAGCCTTCACATGAGACGTTATCCTGCACAGCTCTCACAAGAAAGCCAGCAATGAGTGCCAAGGTGCTTGCACGCAAACTTTGAGTAGGAGGACCTGGAAAAATGGAAAAAGAGGTAAAACAAGAACAATAAAGTTCAAATGTGTGATTCAGCAGTAACATCTATAATTGATACCAAAAACACTTGCCTCCACACTAGCAGTGCCATCACGTAGGCAAAGTGAAGCAATTTCTAAATGTGTCAGACAGTGCCAGCTAAGTTCACTGAACAAGCATTATAACGATAACAGAGTTACAACTACAATGCAAGGCTTCTCACTGTGATGTAGCTGTACAGCAACTGTCCATACAACCATAGAAACCTCCGGATCCACTTTTCGATCTTTAAAACATGCACCTTTCATTCCTAAAAGCCGTGTGGGTGATGCATATATTGTTAAGTAATAAAATGATGCAAACACACATGGGAAGCGCTCCAATGCTGTCAGATGAGGAAGAAGAAGCTTCTTGATGTCCTTCTCGGGTGTTGCAACAGATGCTGGTTCAGGGGCAAGTTTTGTAGCCTCACCAATAGAGCCTATGACGCTGCCCACATTGCCACTTGGGAAGGAATGAATGCAGCCCGTTACTAAAATCTTGTGCAGTGATGACAATGCTGCATAGGCATCAGTTTGATCATTTGATTCATTGAGCTGCCGGGTAGTTGAAAATAACGACTCAACGTCGTCACTGGAGGACTTGCCAGTTAAAACAAAGTGAAATCCTTGCCCAAGCAGATGTCTGGTGCAGAGCACAGTTGATGTTGTCGTTATCCTGAGAGCCTCATATGTTTCTTCCGACAAGAACTCCAGCTTGTGGGTCGTATTTTCTTTCCACGACTCAAAATATGTGAGGAACTCATTTTCAAGCCAAGTGAGCCTGCATGGTAAAATTATGCATAATGAGGTCGGTTAGAAACTGGCACTTAGCATATGCATAAATGATAAAGGCGTTTGGTTTATACTTTATCAGAGAGATCTACTTGCATACAAAACTGCATTTAAAACAGAATGCAGCCATTCAAGTCACAAAAATGTCAGATAAATGGAAATTAAATATAGTTAATTAATACCTTTCATCGTCTGGACCATAGAAGGGCATTTTTAAGGCATCCCTGGTCCTCCAGAACAATGAGGTGCTCTTAATATTATGCAGGGTGAACCATTTGTGAATCAGTTCCATGAATTCGATGGTGGGAAGGCAGTCCTCAAACCCATGGAAACCAAGCTGCTGCCCATGCTTCTGCAGAAACCTGAGCACAGTTGTTACCTAGAAAGAAACTTCATTATAGTTGACTGAGTGGGTTACACTGTCAAATTGTAGGGGTGAGTAACATCTTTTCCCTGCATATTGTTTCTAAATTTAAGTGGTGCTGCATGCTTTACCTGAGGACAGAAGATGGCAACAGCCCTGGAAACAGACATCTTTTCGAAATTGCTAGGCCAAAGGTGCTTCTTTGTCAAGCACCTTACCAGCTTGAAAGCACGTGCCTGCTTCTCTTGTATGTCGTGCAAGTTCCTGTAACAAAACGAAATGTTCAACATAAATTTCTAAGGCAAGGAAAAATGTCCTATAGTTTACCTCAGGTAGTCTGGGACGATCAGCACTCCATCATTCCTGAAGATTCTTCGAGTGTCCAGGAACTGGTTCCTAATGTTCTTGAGGACATGGCAATAGTCAAACGACAAGTACAATGGCCTATCTGGATCGAGAGGGTGCCTGGAAAGAATCAGTGAGCGTTGCTAGCACAGTCTGGGAAGATGTTAGCAGGACATATTTGCTGCAGCACATTTTCTGGTTATGATACACTTATGCAGAATGAAAGAGATGCAACTTTTAGCAAAAATGTGGCTTAGCAATTACTCACGTGACAATGGGGCGTATGTGGCCTCCAGACAAGCTGGCAAAAAACTTAGTTAGTGCTGTGGTTGTCAGCAACTAACCTAGTGACTTTAAATCCAGCTTCTCCAACTGCGCTCATTACCTTCAAGCAAAGGAGCTCAAGTTGCTCTCCTGTCAACCCTTTTGTAAAATAGTATCCTACAGGGAGCCTGCAATTGTAAAAGCGTAAAAAGCCACAGAACACATTTGCGTACAGTCTCCTCGCGCCATCTCCCTTTGTTTTTGTTTAGAAAGGCAAGTTGCTCCTGAAGGAACAGAGCTTTTTCATTGTCCTCCTCCACCTTTTGCTGCAAGTACGAAATACATGGGTATAAAGCAGGTGACCGGACCATTTCTTTACAAGCATGTTCAGAACGAGATTAATACACACCTGGAGGAGTGTGATGTTTGTGGTCTTTATCAAAGCTGCTGTCTTTCTTGCCTCCTGCTTCAGGGCGGACAACTCCCCTAGCAGCTGGCTCTGCTTCTTCTGGAGCCTTTGACATTTCCGTGTGATGTTCTTTACTTTCCTCACAAGATTTGTTATTCGTGAAAATGAAAGTCTTGTTTGAATGCCACATGGCCTGCTCGCTTTTGACACTGTCTGGCACTGCACAGAACAGCCATGCACAGGTGACACTGTGGCCAAGGAAGGAAGCTCACTAAGAGAAACATCTATTGGTGTGCCCTTCATGAAACTTTCCGAACTTTGGAACGATTCCTCCTGATCCACCATCATCTCGACCTCCTGGTCTGAGACACTGCTGCCGGCTACAGCTTCGTCTGTCACCTCACCAATCCTCTCAGGTGGAGTGTTCAGAATGTCTGGCCTGGAACATTAAGAACCTCATTTGTAATAATGTATACTGGCTAAAGACCTGTGTGACAAAGTAGTAGAATAAATGTGTGTGGCTAAACAGATTATACAAGAAGCTTACCTATCTTTCTTGGCTTCTACATGAAGCTTCATTGGCGACAGCCCTGGGCCAGCACCCTCTTCACAACCTTCCGCTTTTTAGGAAGCGGTTCTTGCATGTAGGCTGGATAGCTGGGGAATAGTGACGGTATGGCATCCGGTTTCGACTTCCGCATCTTCAAGCCTTCCCTGTAATCATCTTGCTTGAAATGCAAACTGCAGACCTTGCTGCGGTCACTCGGCACCCATGGCTGTTTCCCTGGGCCTGCAAATATGCGTATAATTTTTCACGACAAATGTCAAATGGTAGGCAATCAAGGTATAAAATCTGCTTTTCACGGAGGGGCCCCGCTGAATGACACAAGAGTCTCTAGTACATACACTAGCACAATCACTAGCACATACTATTCCGATTTACTGGCGGCTGGATGCGTCCACGACAGCTACATTTGCACCACGGCCGCGTGCACGGGCTAATGCGGCTTAGTCAGGGCAAAGCACAACGAAGGACACATGTGTCTAACAGGCTGTGATCGCAATTGTCGCCCACAAGCGGCGTTCGCGATTATAGCCGACGGCACACGCGCCTTTGGAGATGCATATGGTGATGTCACGGAACGTCACACGCAAAAGCAAGTTCTACATTGCCTCCAATCAGGCATTTAGAAGTTCTTGCAGTGTACGGAATACGGATTTTTCGATAGCTTACCTTGTGCCTGTCGAGAGATCTTCTTCAACTACTCGTGCCGAATCTGGGTAACGGGAAACTCGTGAAACGATATCCCAGTTGACCACCGCCCGCTCGACTTGCGAAAAGGCACGCAGCAGTACACCATTGTGGGGATGGTTGTTACTGCTATCGTACCATAATGCTCTTAGTGACTGACGGGTGATAAGACTGAGTAGTACACGCTATTACACTCGAATAAAGACGAATGCCTATCGCACGTGCCCAGCAGAACACACGGGAGACAGCCGGCAGCGAGCGAAGCGATGGGGGTAAGTTGTGGCGCCACGGCGTGCAGCGGCGGTTTGGAGAACTAAAAAAAACTAAACAAGCAAAAGAAAATGTGGCGACACGGAGAGCGTCGGCATGAGCAGGTCGTAAGTTTATAGAGGAGGTCGTGTGTGGGACCTGCCACAGCAGATGACGGCTGACGCGCTATCAGTGGAAATACGCGGAAAAGTTCGTCGAAACCCTGCGGAGCAGTTCTTGGGTCCGGAGTTCGTAAATGGCGTTAATAATGTTGTGTTTAAATCGCGCAAAAAAGAAGAAATAAGGTAGAATGGTTTCAGAATCAGAATCAATTTTATATTACAAGTTGGGTAAAGTTACAGGCATGTAGTATACAGAAGGAGGTCCCATAGTCAAGAGACTGCATCGGGACCTCCTGTACAAAAACAAAAGAGGTAGTAGGCAATTCACAGCAACAGTGGCGAAAGATAGTAGTGAAGTGAAAAACATAACAGGAAAATATACAAGTGATGACATTAAATAGCAAAGTTTTAACATGTCACTAAAAATAAGAGAAAAAAAAAAACAAGCGTACAACAGTTCAATAACCTTAATCCAAGATGCAGTGATGAACAAAGCACACAATGAAAAAAAAACAATAACTCTTCTGGTTAGTCTACGTGAAGTAAGTACATCTTTACCTCTTTCTTTTAGTTTTCATGATGAGTGGAAGAGTGTTCCATAAGGAAATGGAAGTGAATGTTACAGTTTGCTTACCATAATTAGTGTATGTGAAAGGTCCGCTCGTGCAGGGCTTGTGTTTGTAAAGCACGGCGCATGCACGTAGTGTAAACAAGCGCGGCTTAGCTCGTGATTACGAAGGTTCCAGGTTTCTAGCGCGTGAATTTATGTGAACGTGCTAATTCATAGGTTCAGTTACACACATGCAGAATACCTTCGCTCGGCTGGAGTGTGAAATATTCCAGTCGTCTTTGCTGAACAATGTTTATTAAAAAGGTCGCTTCTTCACGCTGTTTGCATGATGCACGAGTGCTGGAGCGTTCAACGTGCACATCCTCCCCAGGTGACCTCTGTTACCCATAAACATCTATACTAGGACCTCCCTGATATCGAGATCACTTCCAGACGTTAAAAAGGTTAAACAAAGGTTAAACACAACACACTAAATAACACATGCGGGAGTACATTGACGCTAAACCACTGCATTCGGTGCAAATCTTACGGTTGAGCTGAACACATGGCCTTAATAAAGTTGCTTTGAGGTCACAGGCCAGCGGAAGATGCGAGCACTGTCAACGCAAAACAACGCCATAAAACAAAGTGAGCCCATTCTAAGAAAAGTGAACTTCAGCGTGTTAAAACCGCACGCAGCATCGCTAGGCCAGCCACACGCACCTTCGGCGCAGCACTACCTATGACAGGGAAAATTGGCATCCACCTGTTTTGTAGCACAAGGCTACAAGGAAATCCATACGGATTTCTGATTTCTTTTTTATGAGAAATCCGTATGGATTTCCTTGTAGCCTTGTGCTACAAAACAGGTGGATGCCAATTTTCCCTGTCATATACGTTACTCCACCTTGCGGGTTTCCGCAGAACTCATTTGACTTATAAGCACTACCTATGAAGCAGAGAGAGAGTGCATCTGCTGAAGCATACTGAAGAACCACGCACAGCATAGGGTCATGAAACGTACGTTGGGCTCATGAAATGTGGGACTTGCTTTACAAAGCCTTGCGCTCTTTGTGACCTCCTTGAAGTCAGTATGCCCAGTCGTGTCGATTTACACTTCTCTGTACATCGCGTTTGTCTGAATGCAAAGAAAAAAAACTTATAAAGCCTTTACCGTAACCGTGTCGCTTGCGACAAGCCAATGCACAGCAGTACGGCCATAGAACACAGCTGTCCTCCTTAACACGTTCCTCCTAACATTGTAACCCAATAACACATACTCAATCAATCCGTTCGCGAGCACAGCACCGTCGTCGCGCAGGTCCGAAAATGGCGACCGGAGCGCAATGGAAAGAAAAAAAAATAGAGAAAAAGTACAAAGGAGTGCTCGTCTTCTTCCACCTGACACGAATCGGCCAATGGGGGAGCGGAGGAGGTCCGGGCGCAGCAGGTGGCTGGGAGCAAACGCCGGGGAGAGCGCGGTGCTGAAAAGGACAGTGAATGGCACTACTTTTAAAAAATAGAGGGGCCTTACTTGCAAGAACAGCGGGGGCTCGCTAAGTAATTCTTTGACCTTTCTGCGCGGTCGACTTGTCGCCAAGGGTCGCCCGTTCGGGGGACATGACTGCGCCATTGAAATGTACGGAAGTGCTTTTGTTGACAGTAGACCTGCCAGGCAGTCCTGTTGAAACGGCGGCTTGGATGCATGCCACCGGGTAAATAGGATGGGAATTTGTGCCTGCTGCGGAGTTCCGCTAACCCATTACGGGACTAGTGACCGATGCTATCTTTCGGAGAAGCTCGGTGCAGCGAGCGGTTCGAAGTGTGGGAACGTGAAGGCGTAGCCATCGGCTCTCATGGAGAAAGTGAACACGTGTTTTATTAGTGAAGTGCTGCGTATGGGTTGGTCCCAGTAGACGGGTCGCAGAAGCCATCGGAGGTATTTAACGGGAGAACAAAGAAGAGTGGAGAGAGAGCTTAGCGCTAACCTGGGTCGCAGACGCGGCATGGTGGTCAGAGGTCAAGCTTGGCGCTGTCTTTGACGAGATATGATGAAGTTTGAAAGTTTGGTGCTTATCCACATTTGAGTGGAAACTTTAATTGCTCGGAACGAACCGCTTGGTGTGGTTTGAGCCCAGTTGTGTCTGCTGACAGTACTGGCCACCCCGGCCAACCTTTGTAAATAGTTTACAGTGTAAATAAACCTGTGTGTTTTGCTGTGAGGACATCTTGGTTCAGACTCCGTCCTTCAACGTGTCGCCGCGGTCATCGGAACCATCGAGAAGGAAGATAATGCGAAAATTAAGTCCCACCACCTCCATTCGCCATGTACCTTTGTAAGCCCCGGGGTTATGAGGTTATGTTGACAGTATCACCCACTGCATTTGCAAATAAATTTTTGTTGTTTCTGCAACTATAATATATGAAACCATGGCCATAAAAGTTTAATCAGGTGGTCGGCATTTCAAAATAGACTTTTATTGCAGAAATGCAGAACTCATTTATTTCATGAGACCAGATTAAGCCTTAATTTTAAATGTGCTATAATCGGAATAGGATACAGGTAAAAAAGGCCTGCTAGCAAATAAAACTATTCCCAACATTGTATGAAACACTCTGCGCTTTAACAACAATAAAAACAACTCCTTGGTATTCGGCAGAATAAAGAAGCTAGAGGCATAGAATTTCCCGCTCGTGCTTAGAATTTCTTATGACTGTTAAAACAATGAAGCATGGCATGGAACCTAAATAGGCAAGAGCAAAAACCGCCAAAATGACTGTTACAGGGCGCCTGCAGAAATAGCAAATATTCCTTCTTTCAAATATCAGAGATTATTCCTTCTTTAAAAGCAAATATTCATGTTCACTAGAGATCACAGTATTAATGTAATTAATACATAACGCTAAGTATCACCCACTTAATTAAAACACTATCATGATGACCACAGATTTAACACTTACAACCAATGTTTATCTCCTTACACAACCACTAACAATATTGCACAGAACTTAATTCACAGAGAAGCAAAATAAAAATACAGGGAACAAGGAAGACTACATCCAAACTGAGACTGTGGGTCTAAAGAAAAGTAAAAGCAGCAACTGTAATATTCAATGCACAGGACAAATATATTTACATTTAAGCTCAGCAGCATTGCATGTAAATATCCTTGCACAGACAGAAATTTGGGTTACCGAATGCTCTTTGCTGCTATGCTCATGTCGACACTACTGGGTGCCCTGAGCATGCTGCACAGGCTCATGGTTCTTTTTTCTGATAAGAATGCGGACGCAAAAAAATTGCCAAGATGTCATTGCTCACTGTGTGGCATGTTGGAAAGTAGCTCCCCCAAAACAGCCGATCCTGTATTTCAGCTTGCAGGTCTTTGGTGGAAACTCTGTTTTCAAGGAGGTTCTCCCAGTTGCTACGCACGTAGCTCTCTGCAGTTTCTACCAGCTGAAGTACAGCAGCTGATGGAATTGCTAAGGCTACTGTCTCATTGTTGTATGCTTTCAGCACCGTCAGCTTGCTCCCTTCAGAGTTGCCACATGATAGCCGCATGACAGTCTTCACACATGAGTTGGTCTTTTTCACTTGGGCTGCAACATAGCCAGCTGAGTACTCAAGCGATTCTTGCTCAGTATTCTCAATGTTGAGGAAGCCATCTGGACAAGCTACATTGTTTCGTGTGTCTGCAGCTCCTTCTCGCGTTCCTGTAAGAAGGAAGCAAACATCCTGTGCATAGCTTCCCTCTCTGCTTGGGTTCAAGAACTGCGCCATTGTAGCGGCACGAAGAGCAGATCTGAATTCGAGAACACGGGGGGGACTGGGTTTTCACTCCTCAAGGTTGGAAAACGATTTTCCGGGGCATCTTGACTAAAACGGCTCAAGTGCAGAAACGTGAACTGATAGTCCTTGAGAAAGAGTGCTTGAAGTTCCAGGGCTCCTATAGTTGCGAGAATAACCCCCGTTTGAACTGGCTTCCACACAGCTTTTTTTGCACTGCCAATAGAAATATTCCCAAAAAAAGCTCAGTTACATCACCTAAAAATGCAACTGCATTTTCATGCTGCACTTCATCAAAATGACTGAAGACCAGTTTGGTGGTCCTTGAAGTAATTAGCTTAAACCACCTGAATATAGTCTCCACAAACCATACCGTGTTTAATACCGATTTATCAAGCCTGCCATTAGCACCCAAAGGGCAGCGCTTGTGTCATTATTCAGTAAGCTAAATGCTGGCCCTACTTTCATCTTTTCAGTTTCCACACAAGACTATTTTAAGCTTTAGCTCTGCGTTGCTGTCAAGTTCGATAAGTTTTTTGATTGGCTCCACAGATACCTTGGCTGCTTGGAAGGCCGTGTTTTTTTATAGTTTCGTCAGGAAGATATAATGGTTTGACCTTTAGTTACACGGTTCCGGAAATTCTTCAATATATGCGGGACATCGGGCAAGAAAATAGAGCTTCCTAGATGCATCGCATGGGTGAGGGCACCAGGTTTTCGGTCGGCTATGTTTCCCACATACTGTTCCAAACAACTTCCACACACACTGGTTACCCCCACCCATGTCAGTGACGACTACGTCAACCTTTAACATGATCTTTTCAAACACCTGTACAATAGAAACTATGCAGTCTTTGACTGTCTTTGCATGAAATGAGTTACCAGTCAAGTGGTATGCGATGGTTTGTTTCCACCGAGTGCTTATACCACTCAACATAAATACAAGTGCATGGGTGGCCAAGCACTTGGCAGGAACTGTGCAATCAGCGAGGGGAAGGGTCGGAGCTCCTTGCACTGTACTGGATGATGCGTCGTAGACCGCAGGGCCGTAACTAGGGGGGGGGTCGAGGGGGTTCTGACCCCCCCCGAAATTTTTTCATGCTTTACCTTTTCGGCTGATACTAAAATACTTAGACGCCTGCAGAGCGACCACCAGCTGCCAAAGTTTTTCACACACTGCAACTTTCTTGACATTCAAAGTGCTGATGCGGGCTAGTTGGTTTGAGTTACTTGTATTCATATTCGTAGCGCAAAAAAGAACCAGACAGAGACACAGAAGGAACACATATACAGGACGGGCGCTAGCGCCCGTCCTTCTGTGTCTCTCGAGAAATGATAAAACTCCAACCAAAATTTATTTTAGAAAAAAGCCCGACGTTTCGAAGCCGCACCGGCTTCTTCTTCAAGGGTGAGGAGGCCCGAGATATGCGGCGCTTATATACGGTTGCCCGCCGTGCGAGAGAGGCTCGCCGTGACTCGTCGCAAACCCTCGAAGTAGAGGGAGGGCAAAGTCCCCGTGGAGCAGTTGATGTTCCCCGCTGTCTGCTGTATGTGCCAGGATTCGAGGAGGAGTCGCCGGCGAGGGTTCCTTTCTTTTTCCAGAATCACCGCGTTGTCGGGGCTGATGTGGTGGTCAAACCGCTCGCAGTGTTCTGCTACTGCGCTCCGTTCACTGTTCAGTTGACGGAGGTCGTTCTTGTGCTGCCGCATTCTTTCGCGAAAATTCTTTGTTTCCCCAACGTAGGAAGCGGGGCAGTCGGCGCACGGCATCCGGTAAACAACGCCCTGTGCTTTTTCCGCTGGTGCGCGATCTTTGGGCCGAGGGATGAAGCTGCCGATGGTGGTGGAAGGCTTGTGGGCGACATCGACGCCTGCCTTTTTCAGTATGCGGGCTATTGCCTCGCTGGCGCCGGTGACATAAGGGATGGAGACGCGGTGTCGTTGCGGCGACGCAGGTGCCACGCTTCCTCCGTTTTTCCTCTTAAGGAGGGCTTTGCGAACAAACGCCTTTGTGTAGCCGTTGGCGCCGAGGTCACGGATTATCCGCTCCCTTTCCTCCTTCCGCAGCTGTGGCGACGAGCAGATTCTTTCGGCCCTCCCAACAAGGCTTCGTACCACGGAAAGCTTGTGACAGGCGGGGTGGTTTGAGTCGAAATGGAGGTAGCGTCCTGTGTGGGTAGGTTTCCTGAAAACCGAGTCGAAATGGAGGTAGCGTCCTGTGTGGGTAGGTTTCCTGAAAACCGAGAAAGAAAGGCTCTGTCGTTGCCTTCTGACCAGTACATCCAGGAACGGGAGAGCTGAAAGGTTCTCCCTTTCCACTGTGAACTGTATGTCAGGTTCAACGGCGTTCAGGCAGGCGAGCAGGTTGTCAACCTCGCCAGATTTCACCACACAGAAGCAATCGTCCACATAGCGAACAAACAGCCTGGGCATGTCTGGTTCTTTTTTGCGCTACGAATATACAAGTTTCCTGACATTGCTTTCCTCTTCTGCCTTTCCTCAAACCTTCCCTTTTACCAGAACACCTGAACGCCCCCTCCACCCCGCGTCCACACGCCTTTTTTGTACAGCTTTGCACTTTACCCCTCCCCCACCTCGTTTTTTCGAGCCTCTCTCTCTCTCTCTCCTTTTTTTTCGTCTTTCACCGCGCAGCGGTTAAGATGCTTTCTGTACGGACCGCAAGATGTCGGCTTCGCCCTCAACAATGCATTTTTGGGGGGTCACGTCTATTAAGGGGATTCTAGCCGCTGTAAAGCGGGCAAGAGAAACATCATCCGCCGTTCTCGTCCGGCAGTCGAGGCAGTTGCAAACGTCTCTTCGGAGCCACGTGGCCACTTCTGTGTGCGTGCACATGATTGCGGCAGCAAAATGAAAAGACACTCTGCAACAGCGAAACAAACGAGACTTGCGTCGTACTTCAAGAAAGTCCGAACAGATGAAGCGGACGCAGAAGAGCTGCCTCTTTCGGAGGACAAAGCTTCCCCTTCCTCAGCACAGGCGGAAAGCCAAGCGCATCGGAACTTCTGTAGCGACTCAGGAGAATGCACCGGCCTACGTGAATCACCCGAGAAAAAACACAAGCACGACACCCACACGTCGCCAGCAGATGATGTCGGCTGCCGTGCAACTCCAAGTGACCCATTTTCGACAATCAACGCTGCGCAAGGTGGCAGCAAGGTGAGTGGCATGGCACTTACACATTCTGGTTCACCTTCCGTCTTTGCGACAAGTGCAAACATTTTCGACTTGGGGCTGTTTGTCTCAAAGAGTAAGAATGTAAATGATCCAGCAACGATGGAGAGGCTGCTGCTCAATCCGTGGACCCCTCCTGCTAACTATAACTATCCAGCCACTGGGAAAAGAAATCTGAAATTCCAACCTCACTGGGTAGATCGTTACCCATGGCTCGTTTATTCAGAGAAGCTTCAGGGAGCCCTATGCAAATACTGCGTAGTCTTCGCAGGCGAGTGTGCGGGAAAGGGAGATCACCAGCGCTTGGGCTCTTTTGTGACTAAGGAGTTCACCAATTACAAGAAAGCAATGGACGCCTTTATGAGCCATGCATCCAGCAGTTACCACGCCATGTCAACAACGCTGTCGGAGAACTTTTTAGCAGTCCGGTCCCGCTCACAGCATGACATCTTGACAAACCTTGACCACGGCCTTAAAAAGCAGGCGGAAGAAAACCGCAAGAACTTGCTGCCAATAATCGAAACAATCATTTTCTGTGGCAGGCAAGAAGTGCCGCTTCGCGGCACAGACGACTCTGGTCCTATAAATATTTCTGAAGTGCTACCGTTAAAAAACGATGGAAATTTCCGGGCACTGCTTAGGATGCGGGCAAAATGTGGAGATACCGCCTTGAGAGCTCACATGGAAACATCTCCGGCGAATGCACTCTACACGAGCCCAAAAATTCAAAATGAATTGATCACCCTCTGTGGTAAAATTATACAAAGAAAGATAGTTGAAAATGTCAACTCAAGTTCGTGTTTTTCAGTCCTAGCTGACGAGGCAACTGATATATCTCGCGCTGCCAACATTTCCCTATGTGTAAGGTACGTCGAACACGACACGTTGGGAGTACCCGTACTGAAAGAAGATTTTGTGGACTTCGTTCCCGTGTACGACCTCACTGGCAAGGCACTGGCGAGCACAATCCTAAACAGCCGTAGGGGTCATGGCTTTGACCTGAATCTACTTTGCGGACAAGGATACGACGGCGCGGCATCAATGAGCGGCCACCTAAACGGTGTCCAGGCCTTCATTCGCCAAACCGCGCCCAAAGCGTTGTACGTGCATTGTAGCGCCCACTCACTAAACCTTGCGCTGCTTCACGCATGCAAACTCCCCAGCGTCCGCAACTGTTTGGGGACTGTATCGGCAACCTGTGCGTTTGTGAGAGCTTCGCCACAGAGGACGAACCAACTGCAAGACAAGGTAGAAGATATAACACAAGAAAAAAGAAAATCAGTTCTCTCCTTTTGTCAGACAAGGTGGGTGGAGAGTCATGATGCCGTTCAGCGTTTTCTTGAGCTGTACGTGCCGATCGTCCAATTTCTCGAACATTTGGAGGATGAGGCCGTGTCATCTGATACTTTATCAAAAGCGTCTCAGCTGCTCACTGCCATTACCAAGCCCGAGTTTGTTGTTTCACTTCAAATCTGCAGTGACCTCTTTTCTTTGACCCTGCCACTTTGCAAGTTTCTTCAAAAAGTTGACTGCGACTTGTCACAAGCGTGCGATTACGTAGATAATGTTATGGGCGTTCTTTCCAGAAAAAGGGCGAGTGCCGAAACAGAATTTAACAAGATATTTCAGAAGTCCATCTCTTTGCTGAATATCACAAACGTTGAGATGGGCCTACCACGAATCACTGGAAGGCAGATGCAAAGAAGCAACGTACCGTCTGCTACTCCCGAAGAGTACTACCGGAGGAATGTGTATCTGCCTTTGCTGGCGGACTTCGAAAATCAATTAAGGGACAGGTTCCATGCCCATAAGAAGGTCCTGATGAAGAAGGTCCAAGTCGCACATACATCCTTGAGTTTTATCACCATCTTCACGCATAACAATTGGCCTGGCGCTCTTTGGCCATGACTGGCCCTTGCGCCACAAAAAACCACATATCATCATCATCATCATCATCATGCTGCTGCCGAAATTCTGCGCATCGGCTAGCCTTTCTGCTGTTGATGACGCAGTTCAGTTTTACCTTGACGACATTCCTTCGGCTTCGGCTAATGCCATCGAAACCGAGTTCACACTGTGGTTGAGTAAGTGCTGCCAGATCGAAGAAAAGGATCGCCCAGCTTGCGCTTTACAGGCCTTAGCGATGTGCAACCGTGAGTTTTTTCCGAACATCCATAGACTGCTTTCCATCCTGGCGGCCCTACCAGTGTCGACGTCGACCCCGGAACGGACTTTTTCGACACTGAGAAGGCTGAAGAGTTACCTTCGGAATCATATGAGCAACGAGAGATTGACCGGACTAGCGCTCCTCAGCGTCCATCGACAAATTGAAGTGACCCCGGAACAAGTTCTCACAGACTTTTGCAAGTTGCCTAGAAGGAAGAACTTTCTCGTTTGAACATGTCTCAGTGCTTCAAGAGTCTCCTTCATTCGTTTGTACTCATTACATTCCGTTTTCGTACCACGGTTACATTGTGTTATTTTATCAGGAGCCATTGGTGTTCACATGGGTTGGTATAGTCAAAAACAACCTTGCGACACACTTAACATCTGCACAAATATTGTGTCTGCACATCCAACAAAGTTCCAATAAAACGTAAATGATCTACCACCACCATTTGGCGTTCGCGATAAGTGCATGCATTCATCTGCATAAAAGAAGCAACCAGAACTTGAAACTGCATCGACAAACACAGTTCGCTGACTATGGGTAACTATTTCGCTGGCAGCTTCCAGTATATATATGAATGGTGCTCGGCAACGGCCTGCATGACAAAGGCGGTATAGTGTTCGTTCATGAAACTGTGGTGCCCCCGGCTTTGGTGGTGTTATAGTCCAAACCTTTATTTCTTGTGTTGACCACAATTTGAGGTTCACACAGCAATTTTTTATTTCGGTACAACTAATTGAAAGGTACCATCGAAATATTAAATGTAAGCGATGTACTTCATTCATACACGAAAATAAGCTGGTATAAATCTTTAAAATTTGCAAAGCTTCTACACACGAACCCCCCCCCGAAAAAAATTCCTGGGTACGGCCCTGGTAGACCGGACTCTGTGTAAGTTGAATCTCGTCTAGCATGCTGTTCCTCCGGCAACATAAGCTTCACCTGGGTAGGGTAACAAAACCAATGACACTTGTATGATTGAACACTACCAAAACGTGAAGTACAAAATGCATTCACGCTTGCCTTCATTGCAAGAGATTCCATGATGGGATGGAGCAACCCAGGTTCAAACTTGTAGCTTTCCAAGTGACATTGCAATGTACGTTCCGTTGGCAAAGGCTGGGAAGGTTCTCTTAAAGCTTCGTAGCCTCAAGCCCCATAAGTGAGTCTCATCTTTAGAGCCTTTAATCACAGTTTTCTTGCTCCATTCGGTTCCCCTCGCGGTAGGTTTGTGCAGAAACTTTGCTTGATCTTAGGTACTTCCTCAAAGCAGCAACAAGTGGATTGCTTGCAGCAACTGCTTGGCGTCTTTGTTTCAGTGCAAGCTTGAGTTTACGCTTGGTTGCTTAAGTTGGGCATCAAGCTGCCTGATCCAGTTCAGCAAAGCTGCATGTGTAACTGGTGCTGGAGAGAAAAAGATGTCAGATGCATATAACAAACATGAGCAAGTGAAGTAGCTAAACAGCATTGACTACTTCGCTTCTGCTTACGTCCCGAGCAATCTATGAATTGTTGGTTTCATTATAGCAGAATTTCGGAATAGAACAGGAAACTTGCAAATATTTTGGGGACACATCTGTAGAAAATTCAGACAAAATGAGCAGACTAGAACACCTTAAGGTGTTCTAGAGGCAGTTGCACTGATTAAACATACCTGTACTTCCGTCTTTTGCTTTTACACTGCTCTGCATTCCAATGGGTGGTTCAGCTACAGGCAGACATGGGCAAAATGCTATATTAATGGTAGGACACATAACAACAGCAACTCACTTGTCATTTCTGCCTTGTCACTCAATTTCTGAAGCAGCCTCTGTGGTAGGCAAGGCTGAGTGCGATCCTGTGTAGAAAGCAAAATCACCAACAGTGGACGCAGTTCTGAAATGCAACCCAAAAAAACACAATAATATCTGGCCACGCATACAACTGGTGCGCCTTTAATATATAACTCTCCTGTTGCTGCTATCTTGTCACTCTGAATTTCTGCAGCAGGCTCTATGGTAGACGAAATTGTGTAGAAAGCGAGATTACCACATTTGCACACCATTATTAGATGCAGCCTTAAAAACATAAAAGTGCCTCCTTTATCCACTGGCACACGCAACAGGCATGCCTCTAAAGCATACAACTCAATTGTTAGTGCAGCCTCTATCATTATTCTACACATGATTACACATATAATCAGAAGAGAGAGATACGTCTGATGTTACCCTTATAATTATTCACAATTAATAAAAGCGTGACAAATTATACCAGAGAGCTTTGTAATGAATTGGTCTTTAAACCAACCACCCATGGCACAGTTCACATGGTGGGATGCCTGGTGCAATTCTGTGCTTCTGCCACACATCAGATGTGTTTTACATTGCATCCACCCGGATTTTGATGCATACAATCAACGAAGGGACAACAAATTTCTGTGAAACAACCTCTTTATAGCTATTGCATTAGAACTTGCCAATATCTGAATTTTCTGTCCTGAACGCGACATATGCTCCTGTCCGTCTAGTTGCCTCATGATTACGTGTAAAAGGACTATTGATATTTCAAATGCTATGTACACTAGGCAATGTGTTTATCTCGAAGAAATTCCATTTTCAGTGGTGGTCCAGCCAATCTTAAGATTTGGAGAAATTTTTTGGGCCAGGAAAAAGGCTGTTTTGTAGCAATTTAGGAGCACCCACATTAGCATTTTGTAGCAGTTCTGTAGCACAAAATTTTGTGTTTTGGATCAGTTGGAGCAGGAGAAAATCAAATGCACGACATTTGGTGCAGCTTATTACTACTGCACAATTGTTCAATACTTTAGAGCAAATAGACACAAGCAAGACGGACTGACGCAGCACTGCCATTTAGCTCACGTGCCCACAGCAGGAAACCATGGTATATTGCAAACCGACTTTATTTGCCTATGTAAATAATGCTTTTACACTACTGAGAACAGTTTTATGCAATAAAACAATACAAACGTGACTAGAAATAGAGAAAAACGATTTTATGCTGTCAGCAATAAGAGAATGACTAGACATACAAAGCTGTATCAAAAATGTAAATAATTTTGCTATTCAGACTTGCCTACGTGCACCATCTGAGCTTGTCTTGTTTACACTGCAAAATGGGCTTTAAAACAATAAATAATATTTTTTGTATTTAACCCACACATATTGCACAATGAAAAAGATGGGAAGTTCTTTCCGTCAGTGGCTTTTGCTACTTCTTTTTTCTAGCTCGTCAAGCTCGGAAAGTGCAGTAGCCAAGCCCACATTCCACAGCCTGCAGGAGTTGAACACTTCGGTCTCAAAAGGACAGAAAGTTGAGCGAGTTGGTAACAGTCCATAATCAAAAGAAGAGGCGTGGAGGACACGTACACAAGGCGTTCGTGTTGTTCACTGCTCTTCTTGTGTCTGTGTCCTGCACACCTCTTCTTTTGATTATGGACTTCGGTCTCGCCTGCTGGCAGCATCAGCACCGCATACACCACAAACCTATGCTTTGGCGCTCTCTTTTTCCACTTATGTAGTTATACGTAAGCTTTATATGGCCTCCTCCTGCGATGAGTCTTCGTTCATCACATCCCCACTGCCTGCATAAATGACCACCATTGCCTCCGCCGCCTCCCACACTTCCAGTGTTGCATCTACTGCTGCAACTCTCTTCCAGAGTTGCATTGGTCCACGTCCTGAACCACACATTCTGGTTCCATCCGACCATACGGAGCGCAGCTCACTTCTTGCGGAACACATTCCCATCTCCAAATACGAAAACCCACCGCTCGTTTTCTATCCTTGGCTCTATCTTCTGCCTTCCTTCCTGTTCACATGCCTTGCCACTGGTTCTTGATTTCTCTTTTCTCTTCTCTATGGAGGTGTTCTTGCGTTTTGTCTTGCTTGTGGCAGTCACCTTCGTGTCTGCTGGTTCTCCTATAGCTTCCCGGCTTTCGTTCATCGGTACTGCATTACCCCTGTCCCCCGGTTTTCTCCCGCTCTCCTCGGTTCTAGTCAACATGTTGCCCACACTGGGATCGCTCCGACCGCGTACCATGTCCCCCTGCGTCGTCGTTGTTTCCATCGTTCCCACTTGTGAGAGTTCCGTGGGTATTTCCACTGCCCCTGTGTCTAAGTGGCCACTTGAGCTAGTTACCCCCACCAGCTTCTGTTCCAGAAGTTCCCACCTGCTCATTTTTTAAGACCTTCAGTAAAACCTCGATACGTTCCTGCTCTTTCTTTGTCATGCTAATCTCCTCCTCAAGCACAGCTGTTACGTTCACCACTGCAAGCTTACATCGCTCCGTTTCTTGTTTGAGCTTCAACA
Organism: Hyalomma asiaticum; assembly: GCA_013339685.2. Classification (NCBI taxonomy): domain Eukaryota; kingdom Metazoa; phylum Arthropoda; class Arachnida; order Ixodida; family Ixodidae; genus Hyalomma; species Hyalomma asiaticum. Next base: position 14,264,022 of record CM023484.1, read on the forward strand.
CAAACTCTTCGCGAAGTATCCTGATTGTCTCGCACTGCTGGCAGTAAAAATCTCGTGCCACCTCCGCCTCCTCCACCGACTCGTAAGGTGTGCCTCCAAAGTGTGCCAGTAGCTGCATCCTATGCACATAACCCACTCCTCTGCGGTATCTGCCTTCGTTGCCTTACGACATTTTCTTCCCTCCTTGCAACTTTCCCATTTCTCCTCACTAACTGATTATCACAGGCACCACGTACCTGATGTCGCAACCAGCATATAGACACCGATCATACTTTCGCGCCACTTACATCCGTCTTTCGTGTCCACAGGGGGGGAGGCAGAGCCACCTATCGTCCACATCTGTGATCACATTTTGCCGTCCTGCCCGTAAGCCTTGCCTTGGTTCGTTTTGGGGTGTCACCCGCAACACCACACTGTCACTTGTCGACACCATGCGCACGACCGTCTCGGGGCTGTAGCGTATTCACGTGTCTATGCGGCACTCAACTGACCAATACTATGACGCCCACATACACACGGTGACACACAGTCCTGGCGGTGACACACGTTCAACCGCCTTTCCAACGCGGGGCTTGGAGCAGCGTTGCCAGATTGAAAAAAGGCTTCGACACCAGCCCCTCATCAAAATTTCACCAGATTACACCAGCACTACAAAATGGCAGCTATGACGTATTTCTGGCTCCTGCTTTGTTTTTGCCACGGCGTAAGAAGAACAGGCGATTCGACAACATAGAGGCCGCTGCTGGGAAGCACGTCTAACTAATGGTGGTGTTTCACGTCTGCACCACTGCACAGCAGCACACGTTGGGAGGCTGAAAAAGTGGGAAATTCGAACGTGTAATTGTAACTGTACGTAAAGTGCACTGAAAACAATTAAAACTAACTATTTTACTGTTTCTGTTAGCCACTATAGTAATTAAAATCCCTCAGGCGCCGAAACAGATGATAATGTCTCCAACATTGCGGTCGCATCGCTCGATCTAGCAGACGGCGTTTTACAATGCCTGGAAGCAATCACAGAAAAGCAGTGCGGACAGACAATAAGTTATCTTTTTTATTATCTTTGAATGTTTGCTTTACCGTTGAGCAATCAGTCATCCTTGTTCTCGGTGAGTACTTAATAAAGTGTTCCCGTGGTATAAATACTAGAAAAGGACGAATACGTTGAATCACAAGAAAGGGAAGAAGAGAGATTTGCCATTTGAGCAGCGACAACGCCTGGCGGAGACGGATCGAGCTGGACTATGGGCAAGAAGTGTTTCGTTCCAAACTGCAAGAGCGGATATGACTTGTGCAAAGACAATGCTTGTATGTTCAGTGTCCCTAAAGGGATGAGTCGACCACAAGCATGGCAGGATGCCATACAACGTGAAGACAGAGTCCTGTGATCAGGCGACTATGTGTGCGAAAAGCACTTCGACCCAATGTACGTGTCAAGAACGTGGACAGCAGTGCACAACGGAGTTGTTTTAGCCAACACGATCCAAAGAGCTTCTCTAGCTAGAGATGCTGTGCCGACTCATTTTGCGGCTACTTCACACTCCACTTTCAAAGAACTGTGTTCCGTGACAACTGACGCTTGCGAAGCGCTCCCCAAAGAAATAGCAATAGGCAGAAAGCACAAGCGAAAAGGAAGAAACAGAAAGCAAAATGTAGTGAATCACAAGTTACTGGAGCTAGCAACCGACGTGCCAATAAAAGACGGCCAGAACCAGAATAGCGCAGCCAACACTGAACTGACTCTAGCAGACGGCAAGTGTAAATCTAAAGCTGAAGGCCGTTAACTACAAGAACTGCCATTAAATGTATCAGCAACAGACAAGATAGACTTCTCGTATGGACATGGAGATGTTAGCCATAGTAGCTCAGCAGTCTACAAGACCTCACGAAATTCAGGACATCAGTGCAGCGTCGCATGACACTAACACTGACAGCATCAACTTCAACATGCTCTTTATGCAAAACGCGCAAACTAAATTTTTGTTCGAGTCTACAGAACAATGATAGCACAGTGCACTGCATTGCGCGAAAGCGCTTATTACACTGAGGAGGACATTGTATGCGGTACTCCCCTACGCACTGTTTTCGCATGAAAAATGAAGACTGAGACGCAGCGTATAGTGACGACAGATAGCAACTCGTCATCTAAATGTAACTTGTAAAATGAATTGTCAGCTGCTCCAGTAAAAAAAAATGTGGACCGTTAGCGCCGCTCTGAGCGAAATATACGCTTTAGATTTAAAAATGCAGCAAGCCTAGCGGCACTCTCACGAAACTCTTTAAGCTTACGGGAAATTAAGATGATAACCTCAATATGAGAGTGTTAACACTAACAGGCGCTCTGAAAAACGCAGGCTGAAACGGCTGAAACGCGCGCGCTCAGGGTATGTGTGCCCCCCGGCGCCCACCCTTCTAGTCATGTGTGCCACCTAGTGGCTTCCCAACACTAGTGAGACATGCCGCACGCTTTCGTTACACCGTGGTTTTTGTGCATGTAGTTTGCAAAGCGTAGCCTTCAAGATGGTGTTCTGTTGAAAGCGAGATTACCACATTTGCACACCATTATTAGATGCAGCCTTAAAAACATAAAAGTGCCTCCTTTATCCACTGGCACACGCAACAGGCATGCCTCTAAAGCATACAACTCAATTGTTAGTGCAGCCTCTATCATTATTCTACACATGATTACACATATAATCAGAAGAGAGAGATACGTCTGATGTTACCCTTATAATTATTCACAATTAATAAAAGCGTGACAAATTATACCAGAGAGCTTTGTAATGAATTGGTCTTTAAACCAACCACCCATGGCACAGTTCACATGGTGGGATGCCTGGTGCAATTCTGTGCTTCTGCCACACATCAGATGTGTTTTACATTGCATCCACCCGGATTTTGATGCATACAATCAACGAAGGGACAACAAATTTCTGTGAAACAACCTCTTTATAGCTATTGCATTAGAACTTGCCAATATCTGAATTTTCTGTCCTGAACGCGACATATGCTCCTGTCCGTCTAGTTGCCTCATGATTACGTGTAAAAGGACTATTGATATTTCAAATGCTATGTACACTAGGCAATGTGTTTATCTCGAAGAAATTCCATTTTCAGTGGTGGTCCAGCCAATCTTAAGATTTGGAGAAATTTTTTGGGCCAGGAAAAAGGCTGTTTTGTAGCAATTTAGGAGCACCCACATTAGCATTTTGTAGCAGTTCTGTAGCACAAAATTTTGTGTTTTGGATCAGTTGGAGCAGGAGAAAATCAAATGCACGACATTTGGTGCAGCTTATTACTACTGCACAATTGTTCAATACTTTAGAGCAAATAGACACAAGCAAGACGGACTGACGCAGCGCTGCCATTTAGCTCATGTGCCCACAGCAGGAAACTTGGTATATTGCAAACAGACTTTATTTGCCTATGTAAATAATGCTTTTACACTACTGAGAACAGTTTTATGCAATAAAACAATACAAACGTGACTAGAAATAGAGAAAAACGATTTTATGCTGTCGGCAATAAGAGAATGACTAGACATACAAAGCTGTATCAATAATGTAAATAATTTTGCTATTCAGACTTGCCTACGTGCACCATCTGAGCTTGTCTTGTTTACACTGCAAAATGGGCTTTAAAACAATAAATAATATTTTTTTGTATTTAACCCACACATATTGCACAATGAAAAAGATGGGAAGTTCTTTCCGTCAGTGGCTTTTGCTGCTTTTTTTTTCTAGCTCGTCAAGCTCGGAAAGTGCAGTAGCTTTGCTACTTCTTTTTTCTAGCTCGTCAAGCTCGGGAAGTGCAGTAGCCAAGCCCGCATTCCACAGCCTGCAGGAGTTGAACACTTCGGTCTCGCCTGCCAGCAGCATCAGCACCGCATACACCACAAACCTATGCTTTGGCGCTCTCTTTTTCCACTTATGTAGTTATACGTAAGCTTTCTATGGCCTCCTCCTGCGATGAGTCTTCGTTCATCACATCCCCACTGCCTGCATAAATGACCACCATTGCCTCCGCCGCCTCCCACACTTCCGGTGTTGCATCTACTGCTGCAACTCTCTCCCACAGTTGCATTGGTCCATGTCCTGAACCACACATTCTGGTTCCATCCGACCATACGGAGTGCAGCTCACTTCTTGCGGAACGCATTCCCATCTCCAAATACGAAAACCCACCGCTCGTTTTCTGAAAGCAGTCTGAAAGCAGTTTGAAAAACATGTCGATTACATGTCATTTACATGAAATACAAAATGCCACGTTTGAGTTTTCATTACTTCGAAGCAATGGTAAAAAAAAAAAACTCATCCAGCACATTTGTACAGTGACGTAATTTGTCTTGGTTTTTAGGAGCAGCAGAAGGTTCCATTCGGAGCAAGGAAACCATGGTTCAGAGCTGTAACCCATTGCTTGCACACACCTGCCAAATTGTGCTTGCAATAATTATGATGCATATAAAAATTTATTTGCATTTAGTCTTCATCACATAATGCACTGAGTTTACAAAGTAACACAGCATTAACACATTTCAGGTAAACTCAAAATTTATGGAATGCCTTTTCTTTTGCATATGGTACATGAACATTAGCACACTGAAAGACCATTTATTATCACAGTAAAGTGTCACATTAGCCTATAAGTGAACAAATTAGCTTCACCAGGAAACATATTGCAACTAATCATTACAAGAAAATGTACAACGAATATACCAAAATACAGAGAAATGAATCTGCTACACTCACATTGAAATATGAAAAACTCGATTTTGGATACAAATTCCACATAAAAAAAACTGAAGTGATGTGCTCGTCGAATTTGTGATTGACTTGGTCACTTGGACAACATACTCGGCATTTTAGTATCATTGCAACCCAGCCTGTAATGCCGACTAATGCGAGCCTCGGTGCAGCACAATAAAAAAGGTCAAAAAGCAGCCACTTGGCCCATCATGCATCTGTTAGGATTCATCACTATTCTAAATTGGACACATTCTCTTTCAAGCCACAAAAAATGCATAAGCACAAAGTCCAGTCACATAACACAAAACTTCACACAGTCCATTCACACTGACACAAAATATCTCTTGACATACAACACACTTTCATCACTGATACATTTAAAAATATGGAACATGAATGAATAGGATGGATAAGTACAAGAGCTCACTCCACTGAATTGTACATCTCCGACGTGAATCTTCGAAGCACGTCATCAGTTACTAAAAACTGCACAGGCAGCCCGACTTCAATGATAACATTGTGCGAATGCGCACAATAGCACCCAGCACTTTAACGGACATCCTGTTCCGATACTTATTCGGGTACTTAGTCTTGATGCAGGTTACCTGGCTAAAAGCCCTTTCGTCTGCTGCATTTTGCCACTGGGCAGGAGAGCCAAGCTAATGCATACACGGCTAACTCTTTGTATGGTCTGTCTCCCAGTATGTTTTTGTACTTGAATATTCCAGTCCAGAATAACGTGCAGTCATCTGGAACTTTGCTGTCAAAGACCAATTCTTCAGCCCAGACATGCATTAAGATTTTTCTGTATTGTTGTTCCAATACGTCTTGCTCTCCTTCCAAGAGGTGGCGGAAGGGAAGATGTTCAAATGGAAAGCGTGCCATTTGTGACAACACTTTTGACAGGTGAAGGGCACTGAGGCCTTGAAAAAGCTGCCGGTTGCCAGGAAGGCTGTTCTCGACTTCCCGCAGCAAGGCATACAAAAAATCCTGGCAACGCTGCTTCATATTTTGTGCTGACATTTCATCTAAGGTTGGTTCGTCACTCTTGCAGCAACGAGCAATCTTGTTCCCGAAACGTGCACCACAATCAGTCATGGCTATGGAAAGCCTTTGCCCGTGTTTATTGGCGACTCTTGATTTCAGTGCTTTGTGGTGCAAGTCAAGCTCCTTATACATTTTTTCTAGGTCTGTTGAGCAACTGAAAAAAAAAATGCATTGATTTTTTTCAAATTCGAGAACTACAGGTGACAAAAACAAAAAATAAAAATAGTTCACGTCGTCATGCAGCATGTCGTAGAGAGTACGAGTTTTGTATCTCACTTCCTGCATACCCTCTTGCATGGCACACTTGAAGTAAGCCTTAAGTTCTTGCCAGTTTTCAAGCAGTCTCTTGATAATGCACACTTGATCGAACAAGCCACCATGTGTAGGATTCAGCTTGCTTTTTTCATTCTCATTCTCCTCCTCTCTAAGAGCTTCAAAAACTTTTATGTAGTTCTTAACGTCGCAGCGTGCTGTGGGAAAACCAGCCTGGAATTTCAACCAGCAGATAGCCTAAATTAGAAGGCAAAACTTCAAACGCTTTTTGTACACACAAGGCCAAGGATTGGCACACACATTCTTTTAGCACACAATTGGGAGATTTTTTTTTAATCTGCGACCACACACTGTTGTGTTCCCCCACCATAGTCTGTCACAGGCGATACCAATGCAATCGGCAAACGCTAGGCCATGTTCGCAAAGGCATTAGGTGAGGGCAAGGAAGGGTGTTTCACCACTAGCCTATACCACTGGGTCAAAACAAAGCAGTCAAAATTTCGCCAGATTTTTCACGGAAATATCATGCACAGACAAGCAGCTTTTCCACAGCCACGTCAGTGCCATGAGCGAAAATTTTTTTTGCTTTCATGCCAGAAATAAGCTCATCTCTGAGAGAAGGCGAAACAACTGAGTTTATCAGGGCAGTGCACTTCGTGCGATGAAGAACAAGGTTCTTCTCCAGGGTACTGCCAGTGCCATTTATTTTGATCACTTCCCTAAGGTGATCAATAGCAGCGGTTGAGCAGTGGCAGCATGTTGCCACAGCTGGTTGCAGCTCAGCGCACTTCAATTTGTGCGGCATACTTTGATGTCTTTTTCGGAAAGTTCAGCACTTGGGGCTAGTTGATGTCGACTTCACTATTCCCTTATGCTGTGCCCCTTGCGCAAGCCTCGTCAGCGTGCCGCAGTGCGGCTTCAGATTTTTGCGGCAGAGCTTGCAGAACGCAAGCCTTGAGTTTCCTTACACCACACTTGTCAGCCAACGAAATTCTTTCTCCGAGGAATCCATATACTTCCTGCTGCCGTCGTACAACTTTTTTGGTCTTTTCACATGTCCACGTGCATCACCACCGTCAGAATCACTGTCGCTCTTTTTTCTGCGCTTACTTTGACGATTCATTATGCACTTTCTTTAGCCTAGAAATGAATCAAAGGAATATAAAAATAAACGTTAAAATAGCGTACCACATGACATATAAGTGTAAAATGGAAAAAGTAATGACAACAAAGTACATTCAGCCTGCGATGCGATTCTAATTACCACGTGCTATGTGAGGTATCTGTACTTGTAAGGAATGTAATTCATCTACGTACCAAGTGTCGGTGGTGATCTTGTTGTGGCGTGGGTCACACCAATGACTGCACAACCATGCGATGAATCCGGCGAAGCAGAAAGTGGGCTGTGTAAGTCGGGGACAACTGCATCTCACACTGCGTGCGTTTCTTTTGACGGTGTGCAACTACGTGCAACGACAAAGACGCTGTGAGAGGCATGCCAGTTCACGAACTTCAATCATCACTTCCTAAAGCTGTAGAGGCATATACATAACGAAGTGTTGAAAGTCTTGAAGTGGGCAAGAAACTTGCACCATCTGTGGGATGCAGTAAAAGGCTAACAACTCCCATTGCACATCACCATCGACCTTAGTTGTTTATGGCCCTATACACCAACATTCATGTTTTATCCTTGACCCTGAGCCCTGCTTACTAACCCAGGTTCACCTCAAACCATGTGTTTGGCGCTCTTTGGCCTTAGTAGCCCTTGCGCCAGAAAAACCTACCACTAACTAAAAGGCTAACAACACGGTGTACATTCACGTAATTTAAGTGGCAAGCCATTTCCTGAGATTTTTCACCATTTTCACCAGATTTTGTCTGGTGTAGCCATTCCGGCACCTCAACACCAGTAGCCCCCAAATTTCACCAGATTTTCACAATCTGGTGCCCATTTTTACCATCTGGCGACACTGCGGCCTCCACTCCCCTTTTTAAGGGTTCCACATTGGGGGGAGAGGAAGACGTTACTCACCTGCTCCGTGATGATGATGATGATGTGCCATTCCCTTCGTAACGGGTCGCTGCATATAGTGGCTTGGCAATAAAGGGGGCAAAAACAATGAAAATGTAAAAAAGTAAAAAGGAAAAGAAAAAAAGGAACAAGAGTCACGAGGGAAAATAAAAATTAGAGAAAAAGGGGAACACCAAGCACACCTTGGAGGAACGGGGCGGTCTGCTAACTCGCGCACTTCTGCAAAGATACATCTCTCAACCTTTCCAAGCGCCGCTTAGTTCACTCTGCCGCTCCCCTGTTTATCCTCCCCACCATCTCCCTCGAATCCCAGTGTGACATGCAGGGCTGTCTCTTCTGCAGTGGGGTTCGACTGCCCTGCACTGCATCACTGTGTGCTGCGTAGTTTCAATAGCACCGTGACATGCACGGTGCATCACATCCCCGAGCTCACTGTTTATAGCCTTCTGGCGTTCCAGTGTGCAGAGAGCACCTGCTCGCACATCAAAGAGTAGACTACTCCCAGGGCTGTTGTAAATCGATACCGCACCAGTGGTCCGATTGTGTTGTCCATATATATAGGGTCAGTGAGCTCTTCTTCCTCATCGCCTGCAGCTACAGCTCTTCTTCCTTCTCTTGGACACGGTTGCGCACCGCCTGGGCGTACTGCTGCATTGTGCCCCCCTTTATTGGTTCTATGAAGAAACTATATTTCTTCTCAAGGCGGTATATGCGGTTTGTCCACTCAGGGCACATACACGTCACTGCCAAGTACTCAGACATCTGCCAGGCGAATCGCTCTTTCCGTATAAACTGCAAGCGGCCATGGTAGGTAAGCTTGCTTGTGGCCTCACGTGCCTCGAAGGTGGACCACCCGAGGTCTCCCTGCACAGCCCTATGGATACTGCCCCATGAGCTCCCAAAGCAGTGTGGCCGACCTCTCGCTGTCGCCGCTCCAGCCACTCTCTAGTCGCATGGGACACGCAGATAGTGGCATTACAGAAACTCAGTGCAGGCACATGCACAAGCTTCCACATGTCATGAACCATCAGGTATCTGCTGAATCCCCACAGATTCCTACGCCGGAGAGCACACTGTGCCCGCAGGGCTGTTCATCTGATGATTTCCTCATGCTGCCCGTAGATGTCGCCTCCTGAATGCAGCGTCACTCCTAGGCACTTGCGCGATGAGGCAACCTCCAGCACATTTCTAGACAGTGTCAGGGTTTCATTGCCTAGTGCCACACACGCTAGCTGGATTACAGTCGTCTTCTTGGCATTATAGCGAAGCCCCTGCTTTTCGATTTCCGCTGCACAGATGTTAAGCAGTGCTTGCATGTCTCGAGGAGTTTCTGCCATTTGGACGATGTCATCCGCGTAAGCAAGCCCCGGTACCTTGCGATTTTTGTCTATTCCGGTGGTGCCGAATTTCAGGCTGAAGCCAAGAGAAGACTTCACTATCGCTCGCTCCACTTCGGACATATACAGCAGGTATAGTATTAGCGATAATGGACGGCCCTGGCGTAGTCCCTTGGAAACCTCCACATACTCTGTTGGGACCCCAGCAAAGGACGCCGTAACCGCGTTGCCGCTCTACAGCTGCTTAATTGTCAGCAGTGCTTCCGGGAGACCCAGGTCACTCAGGCAGTTGAAAAGACTAGCATGTGGAACGTTATCATAAGCTTTCTCCATATCCAGGAAGTAGCAAAGCAGTCCACGGTTCTCCTTTCTGGCAATCTCGGCGCGTTGCGTTATTACGAAGGGGTTGTCTTCCAACCATCTGCCCTTTCAGAAGCCATTCTGGAGCTCTGTAAGGAGACCTCTGGATTCCGCCCAACCCGACTCAATTCCCAGTATACCCAGTCCTTTAACACTTGCGTGAAGACTCTATAGTGTGCAGGTGACTGTTAGCGGCCTATAGTCATTCAGGTGACCCACTTTGCCCCCTTTCTTGGGGATAAGCACTACTCTGCCCAGTCGCCACTCTTTCGGTACCTCGCCTTCTAACATGGTGAAAAAACCAGCCAGCTGCTCCTTAGAGTCTGGGCCTCGGCATTTAATTAGGCGAGCAGGTATCCCTTCCGGCCCTGTGGCTGTGTGCTTCCGAAGGCGGGAGAGCGCACGTGTGACACTAAGGTGGGAGAAAGCCCAGTTTGTATCCGAGAGGTACGGATCGTTGCCACTGCCCCTAGCGCCATCTTCTGAGGGGTCCGTGCAACTATTTATTTTCCAAGCATAGCCCCACGCAACAACAGTTTACAATGACTACATTCCTTTCCTAGTGGCCACAAAAAAAAGCAGAAAAAAATGCATGTCTTTAGAGGCAAGAATGAACAAGCGCCCACGTTAGAAAATGAATATCGCACACACTAGAAGCTCACGTGTTTGTGCTCACGAGGACCTGACGCAGTTTAATGTGACATTATCTGTTTGAGGCGGACAGTGAGCACTAGTATAATAGTGATGCTGCTGAATGCACATATGCATCTCAGGAACCAGTTGCACCAACCAAGTGTGCTTTGGATTGTCATCAAGCCCTGTCCAAATTCGTACAAATCGACAGTGGCGTGCAAATTCAATTGTGACTGTCCCAGCTGTGCTAAACTGTGATCCGGTTTGAGCCTGATGGTTCGATCAAAAGCATTGCAGTTTGGTCAAGTTGGTATGTCATGATTAGTGAGCGTGTAGTGCTGCTCAGGACGAGCGAAGACAGAGAAGGCAAGGATAAAAGGACAAGGCAACAGGTGTAGCACTGACCCTGTCGCCTTGTCCTCTTGTTTATGCCTTCCTTCTCTCCCTTCACTCGTCCCAAGCAGCGCTACAAGCTCACAGGAGCTGATGGTTAGCTTACGCACTATGACCTGTACTTCATGTGAGCCAAATTTTCACCGCTGTTTTTATTGTGCACAAACTACACCACCTGTTTTACGAATTGAAATATGTGTACAGGGCAACGGGCGCACTCGCTCTCAGGTGTGCACACTCTTAGATACAGTGTTACATCAACGTTGTAAACACAGAAGCACAAAGTTTCAACGCGTTTTTTAAATTAATATTCTCGCATCATTTCTGCCACCGTTAATACCCACTAGCCTTTGGGAATAGTGCACACAGCTCGCAATGCTATGCAAGCGACACAAATAAAGTGACAGTGAACTTACCTCATGAAGAAAAGTTACCACCGAGCGCGCGTTGAGCACCCAGCACAACATCCATTGAGCGACAGCTTTCGGGCGCATCCACGGTGCTCGATGACTTGAACAAATGACAACCTCGACGCCGCACAGACTCCCGTAGATTAAAATCACACATTCTGCACCACCGACACTGAAACATGGTATCGCACAACAAAGAATGCGCCGAGGGTCGGGCTGTGTACATGCCGTGCTGGGCGACCATACAGCGCTTCTTTTCTTCCCGTACGACGCGTCAGTTTCGGTTCAAAGTGTTCTTGCTCCACTGGTGAGGACGAATTATGATATGGTTATACCACACTAACAGCATTTACAAGAACAAACCAATAAAACCGCCAGTGATGAAACAGCAGTACTCCATGACTTCCCCTCGTAAAGATGATGATAAGTTGTGGCCGTACCCTTTAGATCGGATGGACACATTACTGCATCCTAGCCAGGTGTGGAAAAAAAGTTAAACAAAGCAATAAGACAATAAAGGAGGCAGAACGGAGTGTAATTCGTAGTCATCGTCTCACTCATGTCCACCGCATTCGTAGGCGGGCCTTCGCAACCGAAGCTGCATCGTAGCGCTGGTCTGCAGCCGACCCAAATCCCAGTGCCACAGAAAGCAAGGTGCCCTCTGTTGGTCGTGGCAGTCAGCTATGAGCATTTGAGAACGATGTGTTCTATCATCTCCTCCTCGCTCCTTCAGACCCTGCAAAGTGCCACTTGCACGTCTGGATCGGCGTCGAATTGTCTCCGGTAGCACAGTGTGTGGAGCGCTCCCGCCTGAGCTTCAAATAGTAGCGTACTACCGACATTATTATCGTATAGTGACTTCGCGGAGATTTCGCCCTTGTTTGCGCCATACAGTGCCATCATAGTCTTTTTCTTCGCATTCACACTCCATTTGGCGTTCTCCACTTGGCACACTATAGGGTCCACATGGCAGACCTGCGCTCGGTGGCCTCATCGTCTGTGCATGTCAGGAAGCCATATTTTCGGCGCAGGGTATGCACGCGGGTGCGCAACTGTGTCCGGATGCCAGCGATATTTATGCATTCCGGGAGCTTCCGGGACCACCTGGTATCGTCCATGGTGTGCAGGCGCGCTTCATAGGTGATCTTGCTCTGGGCATTGCAGGCCTCAAAAGCCAACCATCCCAACTCTTCTTGAATCGCCTCTGCAGCAATTCGCCTGTGGCAGCCAAGCGCTAGCCTGCCTACCACTCGTTGTCCCCGTTCGAGCCATTCTCTTGTATTAGCGGAGAGGCACAGGATGGCAGTTGCAGAAATCAGCCCCGGTACACGAACAGATTTCCAGAGATCACACACAAGCACATAGCGGTTGCATCCCCATAGGCACTGTCATCGTAAGATGTGGCACGCACGGGTTGATGCTATCTTCAGGTGCTTCTCATGCGCCTAGCGGTTGCATCCCCATAGGCACTGTCATCATAAGATGCAGCATGCACGGGTTGATGCTATCTTCAGGTACTTCTCATATGCCCCTTCTCATATGCCCCATGCAAGTCGCCCTCCGTTGTCAGGAGCAGTCCAAGGTACCGGTATTATGCGGCTTGAGGGATGAGGTCACCCTTGGGCAGCATCATTTCTGGATTGTTGTCAGATGAGCTCAAGAAACGGAGCACAGCTGCTTTGGCGGGGTTGAATTTGGACCTAAGGTCGCCAGATGTTTGGCACACGTTGTTACAAGACTTTGCAGCTGTGCCTCGTTCTCGGCTAGTAGCACAATATCATCCGCATATGCCAGTGCCGGCATTGTCCACGGAAATGTAAGCCTGAAGCCCATAGCCGACTCGATGAGCAGCCGCTCCATTTCGGATGTGTATAACATCTACAGGAGTGGAGACAGGGGGCATCCTTGCTTCAGGCCTCGTCGAACAGCGACTACTTCTGAACTGCTACCGTTGAAGTTCGCCACCACTGCGTTGTTCATGTATAGGGTGTTCCAGCAGGTTTGTCCACTCCTGTGGCATATGAATTGTCTTCATGCGGTGTAGTAGGGGCTCATGCGGGACGCTGTCGTAGGCTTTTGCTACGTCTAGAAAGCACCCTACGAGCCCCCTAGATTCTCGCCGTGCAATCTCGATACACTGGGTCAGGTGAGGACGTTGTCCTCGAGCCGTCGGCCCTGCCGTAATCCGCACTGCAGTTCCGTGAGGTGTCAATGTGATCGGCCCACGAAACCATCCACCTCTTCACGATATGGGCAAACACGCGGTACAGCATGCTTTTGACCATGATTGGTTGGTAGTCCCTGTGCAGACCACAGCCACCACCCTTTGGCAACAAGACACATGCGCCCTTGAGGCCAATCTAACGATGAGTGGTGCGCCACCTAGCATTTCAGTTTGTTATCACGGAGGCTATATTTCTAGCTCCACGTAGGCACAAATAGATTTTGAAAATTACTTTCCATCTTTAGCGGGTAACCATGTTCCTACACTTATCATGACACCATGTAAGGGGGAAAGAAAAGCGTGAAAGTTAGCATACTGCCTGTCAATGCCTCGGAGATTCTTGCCACATCAGCGTGTTGCGGCCTCACTTTGCTCTCGGCTTCTCACCGCTGGACGGTTTCAAATACAGTTTCTTGCTTGTTGTAGACGTTTTACTCAGAAACGTTGCAATGTGTTCGTAGGCTTTAAAACAGAGCCAGTTTGAGCTGCTTAGTGCATCTGATAAGTGGATAAACTGCAAATAACTAATAAAACTGCTTCTTAGGCTAGTTGGTTCATTATAAAGTGCAAATGCTTACAGGGCGCAAATTCAACAAACAAAAGAGAGGGACACACAGACACACACAAAGCGCCTACTAGGTTGCACAGCTGCATGAACTACGCATCTGGCGTTTTTTTTTCTTGTTCTTCGTTTTGCAAATATTGCGCATGCACTTTGTACTCATGCTTCCCCTAGAATTATCGTGCATGGTGAACATGGTGAAGCATGATGAAGCATGATGAACATGGTGAAGCATGGTGAACTGTACCTGGGAATAATATCGTGCTGCCTATGTGTCATGTCTGTTTTAATTCTCAACAGTGAGTTGGAAACGTACTCAAGAATTTCGGACCTGATTTCGCAAAAGGTCGGGACTTCCGAGTTAACAGCGTGAAGGAATGTATAACAGAATGAACGTTCGTGCGCATAATTTAAACAATATTTTACTTTACAGTTTAAGCTCTATTGTTTCATTACAGTTGATTATTATGCTAATTCAGTGATTTGTCGTTGAAATGCAGATGCCCCTCCAACCTGTCGACAACATACAGCTGTTTCTGTCACGTTTGCCAAAAGGGCCTTGGACGAAACAACTGAGGGACTTACCAAAGGGGTTTTCAGAAGAAAAAATTCTGCAACATGAGCATTCTCATGGTGCGAATAAGCACTCAGTATCTGGGTACAGAATGTTTAAATCTGAAAAAGTTCACGAAGTACTGCTGTGCAAGGCTGTCGATGGTGAAACAGTGGTGTTAAAAGCGATGGTGGAAGCCTCATTCAGCGTGGGAAAGTCCTACAAGGCTGCTGCAGCACTTACATCAGCGGGCAACGTGAAAGAGGCTGGTTGTGAGTGTCGTGCCGGTGCATCTGGTGTGTGTAAACACGTGGCTGCCCTGCTTTGGTTCATGCTTGATATGAAGCGTTCCCAAACAACGTATGTAAGAGACACTGTAGCATGCACTGAAAAATCCCGAACATGGGCAAGTGGTAGTAAAGGTGCTCATGTTCGCAAACTGAAGTTTTCCGACCTGCAGTTTGTAAAGCACCTGCCAACTAAGGCAAAGATGCCTGTCAAGCAGAAGAGAAATGTTCCCGTAATTATGAGTGAAAGTGACCTAAAGGAACTTCACAAGGGGTTGCAAGATAACAATATAAACATGATGCTTTGTCAAGTATTGGAAGAAAATTGTTTTGTGCCTGTACCTTTGCCCGTCGTGAATGAAAAACCACTGCTTCCCACGCTTCCACTGCGGTTGCCTACCAAGATTCTGTGGTCTGAATACGTGCCAACGAGTTATGAAATTGGCACTTGCTCGCTGACATTGGAAGAGGCATGGGCCCTTGAAGAAGCTACTAGGGGACAGAGTAACTGTGCAGCTTGGACCTTTGAGAGGTCAAAGCGTTTAACTGCATCACACTTTGGGGACATTATGTCACGCCAAAAGTTGCCAGATGAAAAATTCTGCAGCAGGGTTTTTGGCACCAGCCATTTACAGACTAAGCACATGGCTTTTGGCCTGGAAAATGAAGGAAATGCTGTGCATCGCTACTTGAAAAAGAAAGACTCGGCAGTCAGTGTATACCACTGCGGCCTTTGTGTAAACCCAGGCGTCCCTGTTCTTGGTGCTACACCAGACCGCGTTGTTCAAGAAGGGCAAAGCTTCGGCCTGCTTGAAATAAAGACACTTGCTGCATCTAAAGAACGCGGAGAACATCTAGAAGAAGCAATAGGTGTGGCCCCGTTCCTAAAGAACGGCGCACTTCGTCAGTCTCACAAGTATTTCTACCAAGTACAGGGACAAATGGCTCTATCGGGACTACTGTGGTGCGACTTTGTGGTAGATAATGGCACAGACTGTACTTGCCAAAGAATTGAGTTTGACCGTTCACTGTGGTTGGACAAGATGATGCCACGGCTTCTCGAGTTCTATCAGAGCTACAGGAGGCACTCTGGCAACATTTAAGTGTCCACGTGTTTGAAAGACATCCATAGATACTTCAATGCAGAGACTTCTTCTATTATTTCATGAATGTCTATGTTCCATTCCATTGTGCTGTATTCTTGTGCATCATGTTTTCAATGCTGGTGCTAACTCTTATTCCCAAAATGTGGGAGCATGTTATTCTTCATCACTTACCTGTTTATCGTGGACATTAATGCTTTGCCTTCAATAAAAAAAAACATTTTCCTCCAATGAGCATTGACTAATGAGTGTTGTTGATACTACTATATCTCATTCTTTAGCAGAGAAAGAACTACAACAACCCAATAGTCATGTGTTCATTTATCCACAATTCCAGATTTCCTCTGCAGTGTACTGTTGAACACAAGGTATTGCAAAAATAATTGGCTGCCTATGAAAATAGGACTCATGTTTTAATACTAAAGCACTGTTCACCAACAAAAGAGAAAAACACGAGCATTGCAAGCAGCATGTTTAATCATGGCAAAAAGTAGCAGGTGCATGCATAAACTAACAGAACGTGCCGAGCGTAAAAAAACTGGCCAGCGAAACAACTATGAGGAACCATAAGGTCATACAACATGTGCTGCATTTTACAACAGTGCGTCAAATCCAACTTGACTTGACTAGAATCCAACTTGACTACATAAAGTTTCAATTGGCACTCTTTGCCTTTACACATGGAACTTAAAAATGAGATGTGTGAAGCCAAAATAAGTGAGGCATCTATGTTTATGGTGAATAAATGGTGGAGCAGATTGTAAATAACCAAGTAGTAAACAGCAAAATAAACCTTGCGCATCAGTGCAATAAATAAGTTCACATAGTAACATGATGTGCTTCACGTATAAAATCACAGTCCCATAATCACAGTGAATGAGAACACAAACATCTCAACAAAGGTTAAAATTAGCTGCAGCATACACAAAAATGCATATCCTGAAGTATCATCGAGCAATGAAGAAGCATGCTTCCTATTATGCACTGATGAATGCAGATATGAAGAACAGTGAAGAGCCAGAACATTCTGCCAAGACAATGACTGTTCTCACACGCAGGTTATTTCTCATGTTGAAACCAAGCATTGGGCTACAGATACGTAAGAGTTGCCATGTTTGTACAGTAGTTGTGTTGTACGGCTCCTGACCCTGAAAGATCAGGCACCGAGCACTGCAACCACTGTACTGCCAGAAATTATTATTGTTAGATATTTAAGACTGTCTGTTATGTCCGCTGGCACATAAAATGTAGTGCAACTAGTGTGCACCTCGTTCCCGTACCACACTGCACTGACGGTCAAGCAAAGACTCATGAGTGAAATGGTTCAGATAGCAGCAAATCTTCCAAATTTTGTTAAGCTTGCATGCCATGGCATTAGGAAAAACTCCGTGAAGTATTCTATACTTCTTTACTTCTCGGATTACACGTTCCACATGGATCCTGAGGTTTGCGATGCTTCTTGTTTTCATCTCATCACTAGCTGACAACTGTTTCCTACCATTCATCATGGGTGGTATGTTCAACGATACGCCAAGTTCATCTAGATCTTGTCTGATCAGAAATCCCCTGTCTGCCATAACGCTATCACCAGGCTCCAGAAGGTTATACAATCCACTTTGCCGTGTTATTTCTCTGTCGGATATGCGACCTGGTGATAAGTCAGAAACAAACGAAATGAAACCATTTGGTGCAATTCCAATCAGTCCCTTGGCAGTGTTGTGGCTTTTGTAGGTGCTAAATGTGTCACCTTGGACACTATAATCGGAAGGAGCTTCAATAAACAGTTCTGTGCAATCAAGTATCACCCTCGTTGACGGGTACAGTGCCTTGAAGGATTCTGGCATGTTCATGGACACTGTTTGAACTTTGACGTGACGGCCAGATTGTAATCTGAACAAGAATGTCATGCAGAAAATCTACCCAATATGAAAACAGATTACTTATAGTAGATGAGCTTACACCAAAGCGGTATGCCAAATCTTCCTCTAGAAATCCTACTCTAAGTCTGCATAGAATGAGAAGAAGCTGTTCTCTCACACTGAGGAGGGTTCGTCGACCAGTACTTGATGTCTTTGTTACTGCATGCTTAGCTTCTATAAACTGCACAAAGAACTCAAATCGTTGCAGTGAAGTGAAACCAGTATAAAACTGCAGCCATCTTTCATCCTTAACTACTTCTTCAAAACTTGTGGTTCCTTTGGTAGTGCGCAATTTTTCTTGTGCCCGCTGCAGCTTTTCATTGTGAAGCCTGCTTTCCAACTCTGTTACCTTAGCTGCAAGGTGGCTGTTTTCTTTCTGAAGCTTGTCATTTTTCTCCTGAAGCTCTCTGCAGGTAGTAAGCAGCATTTCGACTCTTGCCTTGTAGAGAACAGCAGCCTCGGATACTGGCCCGATGGCGTATTTGTGGTCCCACTCTGAATATGAAGAAATGCACCAATATGGGTAAGCATACGCACACAGGGAGACGAGCAGCAATGCACAAAACAACCGGTTATATGCAATACCAATAGTGTAACTGTC
>CM023484.1:14282600-14601202 GCA_013339685.2 Hyalomma asiaticum
GTGCTATTGAGGGTCCCCTTTTTAAAGCTCCACTTGCCACCATAGCCGGGACAGTAGTACCACCACTAATTCTGTGTGACCAAGCGTTTTCATTGACACCCAGCCTGATGAAGCCGTTTGGACACCGTGGGAAGATTAGTGAAAGTGAAAAAAAGTTCAACTATCATTTAAGTTCAGCAAGGAGAATTGTTGAGAATGCATTTGGAAAGCTTAAGACCAGGTTCCGCTTCACTGCAAAAAGGATGGAGTGCCATGTAGACAATGCTCGCTTAGTAATACAGGCATGCTGCGTACTAAGCAACATTTGTGAGCACTTCAATGACAATGTCCACCCGCAGTGGTTAAACGAGGTGCAGCAGTCAGATGTTGACTTCCCGCAGCCGTCATGCACAACAGAAGCCCAAGTTGGAAATGCAGCAGACATAAGGGCCGCGCTTGTGGACTACTACAGTCAAGTAAACTAAAACGCACCAATCACAAGAATCGCCGGAACGAGTACAGGAAATCGCATCACTTTTTATTAAAAAATTCAACCATCGCATCCACAAGCTTCTCCTGCAGCTTTAGTGCTTTGGAGCGAATCTCCATCTCCTCTTTATGGGCAGCTTCAAATTGCTCCCTCAAGAGCCGCTGCTCATTCAGCATCTTCTCTTTGATTTCGGCACCTGTGTATTTCCTCCGTTTCCTGCGGGCACCATCTCCACTGTCGCTTGAGCGGTTTCTGCGCCCGGTGACGAAGTCTTCAATGTTGCTTGCCTGCTGAGGTGCTGAAGCCTGTGTGAATTCGGGTGCACCTACTTCAGTATCATCACTTGACGAACCGGCCACCATGCCAGAGATGAGCTGCATTTCAAGAAAATGACAGAAATGCGGTGATTGCACCTTTTCACATGTGAAACAGCCATTAACAATTGCGTGCTATACGTCTTAGTGATGGAGGTGTCACGTAGAGAAGGAAATGTCAACAAGAGCGCTTTTTGTGTTACAATGCTGACTCCCACATGAATCGCTTAACCATTACGTTTACCTTAAGGACTGGTGTAATGGTTCCAAAAGCTCTGTGATGCCGAAATGATGCAAGAATTAATAAACACGAATTAACAAAACAAAGCAATTACTTATGACAGTGTATGTACAATGTATGAAATAATGAAAAGTATATGCAGAAGTCACATAGTGGATTTTGCAATCTACTCGCAACTGCCTTAAAAGAAAGTCCCTATATAAGAAAAAAGTTTGAAGAGACAATTAACCTCACTAGTTCTCATCAGCAATAATAGCACCAACAGTATTTTGACAAGTGTGTGCACATTAAACAAGTACTATCTATTCTCACTAAGTGCAGTAGGCGTCCCAAAGAAAATTTTGATGAGCACTTGGAAGTTCACTCCTGTAGCTTCCGCCAGGCCCGGGAAGGCTCTACGTTTCAGCGATCGCCGCAGATGGCGTAAAAATCAACCGCGGCGCGTTCCATCAAGTTGCGCGTAGAGTGGAGCTACTAACTCCTCTTTTAGCGGTCGTATACTTTAGTTTGCATTTTCTCTGCTAGGGGCGCTCGACGGGACAAAAAATTGATATAAAAACGTATTGAAAGTATTTGACAAGCTTGGTTACAGCGTCATTTTTTATAAAGTAAGTAAAGATGTGTTTTTCTTTAACTTCATGCATAACGTATGTGCTTGAGTCTAAGTTTTGACATTACACTGACGCGCGATGAGCAGCAGCCCATTGGTATCGATTGAGTTTTGGCCGCTTGTTTGATTCAAATTGTATCGCGGTCATTTCCTTCGACCACGCACGTCCGCTTTACGTTACCTTGTTTAGATAGCCGCTGCCACACAGCGAACGTGTCTAACAACGGTGAATTTTACCAGCTGCGACAGTTCGCTGGCATAACGGTTGCATCGCTTGCGCGTGAAAAATTGGTTGTCAGAACTGAGCACAGTGCCGGAAGACAACCTAGGAAAACGGATTGACCCTGCACCATGTGGCCATAAGCACCGGTGAGTAAAAATGCGCTGCTGTGCATCTTCAACACTGATTATTCTTAAACCTGCGTTACACGCGCACGTTTGATCACGATCAGGGCGGATTTCGATTAGGCTCGATGATGCTCAGCTGCTGCTATATGGTTATTCTTGAGCGTGATCAGGCCCGATAGGAATCGTGTGATGATCGCGATCTGGAAACCATATCACTATTTGGCTCATGTCAGCTCCAAACTCGATCCAGATCAGTCCTGATCGCGATCAAAAGTGCCCGTGTAACACCGCTATTGCTTGCAAAACGACTAAAGAACACATTTCATTAAGTGTTATTATTTGTGCAGCTAATCAGAAGCACGGTTTCTGCGTACCAATGATGTTGTATAAAAATGTTTATTTAAATATCTCACAAATGTATAAATATCTTTCCCGTGAAACATCTGTTACGGACCGCAGCATAAGCTTTGCCTCCCTCTGCCAAGTGAGTTATAGCAGGAAATGCACATACATCCATGGTATGTTAGAGGCAAATGTACATAGGAGTATGGAGAAGGAATTCTATATTTCAATATATAAAATAAGTTCATAAGCGTTAATAGTGCATGTTTATGCAGTGGGACAATTTAATTGCTTACTAAAGAAACAAATGTCCCTTGAGTGAGGCTTGGCTAAGTGCATTACTGAAATAGATGCTCAAATAAATCTTACATGCATGCTATTCATGTCTACAGCAGTGTTGTATGCATTGTTAGACATGAATTACAAAGTTATGCATGTTTCTACCATAGTAACAGTGGCTCTTTCTTTTTTGTTTATCAACCACAGCCTTCAAGAAACTGCACATATCTGCACACACTTAGCTGCTGTAATCTCTGAACCTACTTCAAGTCAGCAGAGATTGTGTTGCCAATGGAAGTAACCTCAGGGACCGAAAATCCTCACACGGTATGTTTGTGGACATTTAATTTATGGTTATGCTTCGCTAATTTATTAGACCGAGTTTTCGCTCACCATTTCTTTTTTATGGCTTCCTCATGACCTCATTTATTTTTTCTATTCAGGACAATGGACAACAAAAGGATTGTTAGTTTTCAGGCTACCCCTACCAAGGTGCAATAAGCTGAAAAGTCGCCCGAAGAGAGGTCTTCCTGAACTCCATCCGTCACCAAAAACAGTTTACAAGCTCAACACGTGAAAGGAATGGGAACTGTACACCAAAATGCAACAGTAGTATGTGGTATGTTAAACCAGTGCAAGATTGGCTGCACAAGTGATTTTTGATGCAAGAAGTAACCAGCGCAAGGGAAATGTGCCGGCTTAGGATTCCTTGGATAGTGACTGTCGCATGGTATCCTTCTGTAAGTGTGTGTCCACATTTGTATCGAGTATTGCATATAACATGGTGCAAAACAAGCCAGCAGTAGCGTGTCTGAGCGCAGCATTTCCTCATTGCATTGAGTATAGATTGTTGTAAATGTGAACATTATTTTGCACAGCAATGCCAAGGAATGATACCGTAAGGGATAATGCTGTCTTCTCGTGAGCTACATTGTGAAAGTTTTTGAAAGTGGAAAATGTGTACAGGCACTTGACCCTTTGTTAAAAGAGACATGCCATGTAGTGGTCACCTGGAGAATAGCAGCCATGACTCTACTCCCAAGTACAGTTTGATTATTAGGGCAGAAGGAAAGCTGCACATAAAATTTTAGGTAGTATTTTGTTATACAGGCTGTGTAATTTGTCATGCATTTACAAAGGTCATTCCTAGTTGCAGTGAGTGAATTCTTCTGGTCTGTTAAAGGGCTTATGTGAGGAGAGACATTACATCCACAAAACACTGTTGCATGTGTGCAAGAAACTTGTTTTTTGTGTAAGGTTCAGTCACAGGAATACGGCAAATAATAAAATCAGGTCCAGACAAGAGACCTAAACATAAAGTTTTAAAAAGTAAGTTTATACAGTACACAGAAGAGGTAACTCAGATCTCGCTAGAGCTGTTTGGCTAGCATTTGCTTGTATTTTATATTTGAATGTGTACTGAGTGCTATTTCTTTGAACTACTATGCAGCTCAAAAAGGCCCGTTTTGAGCAGAGATTTCCCAATAGACCCCCTAGAGAGGGTGTTCACACCTCGTCTTTCTAAACAAACCCCCTTAATTTCTAAATGTTTGTAACAAGTTCAAAATATCTGGTGCTCCACACCTCCCACTGATGTCTAGACCCACCTCCTAATTTTAGTTCCTGGGGAAACTTCTGGTTTTGTGTGACACCCATGCTAAGAGTGAGGCACAGCTAAAGGGTAGTAAAGAACAAAACTGTAAATCTAGCAGCCACTATGACGATTATGCACTCACAGAACCAGGAGAGATTGACTCATTTACTTATCAGTTGATCAGCAACGGACAAGCAAGGGTATAGCTTGATCTTTGGAAACTGTCTTCTGTAACGGCCTTGAGAAATATGTGTGCCTGTTGAAATGTTTGCTTCGGACTGAGGCTTTCATTGCTAGCCAACTGTCACTTGATTGAAGTGTTTATACCACAGCTAACCCTTCACCTCTTTCGAATACATAAACCAAATTAATCTTTCAACGGGATAACGTAAATTTTGCTTTACAAGTGCTATATAATATACGAGTTGAGAACCACTGGAAGATGAGCTAGTTAGTAGCAGTTTGTTGTAACAAAACAGTTCAGACAGGGACGCAGGAGAAGGGAAACTGAACGCAATATCAAAATCACAGAGTATGTACACAAAAATAGTGGTTTATTATCACTTTATTTTTTTTTCAAAGCCATGTGCCCCTCGCCAAGTGTTGTCAAAATAGTGTATCATGATAATCTGCTGACACTACACCTTTGGCTAAATTTTGATGCTGCCTGTTTAATAACGCCAAAGTCGATAAACACAGACGTGTAGAGTGAGACGGGCAACAGCGTGCACAAATACAGTATGTATACAGTGCTATGCGATTGAAACGTGATACTCGAATCGCGCGATGGCCGGCGCATTCCGTGCTATTGGAGCGCGTTTGATAATCACATAGGAACCGAAGTGAATCACAATGCTTCAGAAAGCCTACTGTTTTTATTGAGTACACGAACGAATCAGCTAGATGGCCTCAGAGCAAAGCGACGACGCAGAAAGCATCGTCAGCCGCGCGCTTCGAGTACTGCGTTTCAAGGGCAGCCCAGCGTAAACATGGTTGTCTGAAACATCGCTCTGCTTACGAACAGAATAAGATAAATTTCAGCTTGTAATTTTATTAAGCAGACGGCTATTTATGTTGTCTGTACGTTCAAATCTGTCAGCGACAGCATTGCTCCCTTATATGTATGCTGCATCCATCACGATTGCCAATAAAGGACGTAAGCTTACTTGCTTGGTGCGTTTATTGCCAGTTGAGGCCTCTAGGTCACCTGGCGACATAGCAGAAATATTTGTACTCGTATTAGAGTACTGTACTCGAGAATAACGCCTCGGGACAGCGGTAACCGCACGCCTAGGACCAGCGAGCGAGCAGCGCGGCCAGCCGCACGCAGCAGCAACGCAACCGCCATATTGTATTGCGTGGTGATGATGATAGCTTGCGCGGCGCCATCTCTCGGTCGTATACTTTAGTTCACGACGCCACCGCTACCCTTATTTTCGTTGCACTGTCAAAGGTACAGTTTCCCTTCTCTACATTGGTCATAGTATAGGTGTTCTGTGCTTCCGCTATGACAGTGCAGCCTGTTGCACATAGGCCTGTTCATTTAGCATCAGTTGCAGCGTCGTCTTTTTAGGAGCTTCATCCTTTGCCGTTTCGTTTCCCTCTCGCCATTAAGTGATTTTGTGTAAAAACGGAATCGGAGCAAGATGTAGAATTTTATCACACTTTTGGTGGTGGAAGCTGCGTGGTCATCACACCCCAAAAGAGGCAAGTCAGTTTTTTGTAGGAAGGCAGTGAAATCTACCATGCTTTTTTCGTTCAGCTTACTGATACTAAAATAAGTGGTAAAGCTATTTTCTAACATTGTGATTGCCTTCTTTAGGGGCCCAGATGGGTACACTAAACCACCATTGTCAAAGTTTGCTGTGAACAGCGAGGCCTCATCACTCTCTTTTGCAGTATTTTTGTCTACTGTGAGAACTGATGCACAAGCCTTGCACTGCGTCTTCTTTATCATCTTTCGGGCGACATAGCCTGCTATGTAATAGGTGAGCATATCGTGGCTCCTCTGCTCAACATATTCACTGTGGTCTGTGTACGACTCAAGCACACTCTCTGTACCACTGAAATTTCCGCCATCAATAAGACTGTCGATAACATCAGTTGTGGGAGGCGTGCGTGACCTGACATCAGTACCAGATAGAAGAGAACTGATGACTTGTGGTGAACAATTTACAGACTTTGGTGGCCTTGCTAGATTATAGAATGCAAGTGCATTTATCGCAACCAAAAATTGGGCAGCAGTGGGATGGTCGTTTGTGCCTGAGGACTGTCGAACTATTCCGAATATGTTTTCCAGCTTGTCTTGGCTTAAATGTGATGTTAGCAAATATCTGTATCCGACAGAGCGTAGGAATTCCAGTAGATGAACTGTGCTCTCGATAGTCACACGGAGCCCTTCAGCTGTGCTTGCTGAAAGAAAACCACCAATCGTATTTGCAGCATGTGTCTCCCACTCTGTCAGGTAGTCCAAAAACTTTTTGAGGAATGCAAAATTTGACGAGTTTGGGTAGAGGGCTTTTCCTGGGGTTCTAGAGGTCATTATTCGAATCAGCTTGTTCATTCTCTTAATAAAGCTTTCAGTTGTACCAACTGGTCCACAAGCTCTCTCAACCTTGTCACGATACAAAAATAAACCCTTAATAACTTCATCCCCAAAAATTTGGAACGCTGGTGCCACCCTCATCTTTTCAAATGCATTGGGATGGATATGAGCAGTCGTTATGCTTGGCATCACCTTCAGTGTCGCACTTTGGTTGTCGTTCTTCTATGCTTCTTTGACAAAGCCAACGTTTGCATAACCTTCTGGCACATTAAACCCCTTGGTAACAAAAGCATTTCTTACATTCTTTACCAGAAGGGGGAAATCAGAAAAAAAGAACAGGTGGCGCGTTGGAACGACGGGATGTAGAGCCTTGCATTGGATCCCACTGGCAGTTCCTTCAAAGAAAAAAAAAAAAGTGATGTTTGTTGAGTGTTCTTACAAAAACGGAATCAATGAAAGCTACTTTTTCTGCTCTGTTTACTGAACAGTAACTGGTTGCATAAAAATATTTTTTTGTGTGTTGTAAAATAATTGCTCTTTATAAGGACAAAGCGTAAATACAGAAAGTTGCTTGATCGTGACACAGCTTCTTTACCTCTTATGCCGAATGATCTCCACATAGACCTATTCCAGCTTGCTCCATCGCATGTAACGGCATCAACAAAAAGGCCAGCATTCTCACACAGGATAACACTCTCGATGAGAATTTTGGCGAGGACATCTGCCTTGACATTTCCGCGCGATACAAACACTCCGAGAACTTGTGTCCAGTTTCCTGCGTTAAGCAGACATTGTTGATTTACTCTGCATATTTGCCTGTTATCAAGGACCACAAAAAGCAATGACAGGTCAGAATAAAACAAGTCATACCTTGAAAAGGTTGAAAAATTACCACCATTCCATGATCACAAAGTTCTTCTTTCTGGGAATCTGGCGTGAAGTCCCCAAGATTGACGAAGCCTTCCAAGTCACCTGCGAAACAAAATTTTATGCTAAGCAGAAAAGTAGCAATGTGTGAACCTATGCACATGGAAGAAGAGTAACAGCACATTCTTACCAGTTGTGTTGACGTCCAGGTGCTCGGATATCTTCATCTCATCAAAAACGATGCCACCGTGACAGGAAAACTCATCCATATCTTTAGTTTTCTCAGCAAGTGCTGTGAAGATTCTTGGATTGAATCCAAACCTGCCCCTAAAATTTTCAGTGCGCTTGCGCAGGCAGGTTCAACCAGGGAGTGCCATTATTTTGCTGCGCCTTATGTGCTCGTATAACTTTGGGCTCCTCATCCTCATAAGCACACACTCGAGCAAGTACTCATCAGTATACCTTGCTCCCTTAACAGACTTTCGCCTGGCAGCATCAAAACAGGCTCTGACAGCGAGCTGCTGCTTCGGGGGAAGGCCATTGATCCTCTTTTCGAATTCCGTTCTGGAGATCTCTTCGTTTGCAGTTTTCAATACTGCGATTGCTTTCTCCGCTTGGAAAAGTTTCCTCTTCGTGCATTGAAGGGCCCGTGCCTTCGATGCTATCTTAGTAGCGGTTGCTTTGGTCCTTTTCCTTCTGGAGAGCGTGTTTGTTGTCAGCTTTCTGAGGTACCTGCATGCGACACATGCAGTTTCAGAAATTAGACAGCATTTCGTTAAAAAGTAACAGCCGTTCCATGACACAGACGATTTGCTCGTGGGTTTTAGACCACTGCCGGGGCACAGTTGTAGCTTTGCTACGTCCGACAGCAAAATGTTCTGCCTCCTTACTAGTGTACACATCTTGTGTCCTAAAGCACTTTCCACGAATATAGACGGTGGCTGTGCTTCCTTGCGACGCTTTAAAATCGAACACGACACGCCGACTAACAAGTAGACTGTCCAGCGAGCCGTCACCATTTGTGTGACAGCACGCGAAAGTTTGCTGCTCACAATTTTCAAGGTTCACTTTCGTCCATGGCGGTGATGCCTCTAGATCACTGAATTCAAAAGCAACAGAAGCATCACTTGTGCTGTCTTCAACGTGCGTTGAGAGAACATCTGTCGCTTCAGTAGAACTCTGCCGTTTGCGCTTCTTGTGTTCTATCGGCTTTTGGTTACACAGGTCCCGCTCGTTCCTCTTCAAAGGAGCACGCTTCGTCAAATACTTCGGGGCGTCCGGAAACAATGTGGGTACAGCGTCTTTGGTCAATTGAGGTGCCTCACGTGGAATTTCGACTAACTCACCTCGCACCACAGTCTTGTAGCTCCGCTCAATGAAGCGCGACTCGAAATGTTTCTCGCACACAATGCATGCTTCGTCAAGTTCCTTGCCACCGCGTTTTATGTTACGGGCCCACTGCTGCAACCTTTCAACCTCTTTGGGTACTCGAAACAGGGAATACTTCGTTGTGCACAATCTATTCGCACTGTCCGTAGACTGTCACGCCGCACCGCGGCGCACGGCAGAAATGCCACGAGGAGGATAGGCAGACGACGCGCTGTACTGTCCGTCGCCGCCGCACCGTTGTGTACGCATTTGCGCGTGATATGCAAAAAGCACAACAGTAACCCCGTGTGCTGCGTGCCCCAGTGCACAAATTGAGCTGTTCACAACGAGATAACCCTGCATTCCTCCCTCTAAGATCCGTTGCGAAAGAAGGAATGGATAGTGAGGCTTCACATCGGAAAGCCTGTGACGCCGCCGATAAGAGCGTGAAGCGCACATGTCACTCCCGGTAATTTCTTCTGGAGCAATATAGGTAGGCGGCAATTGCTTTCGCTTTTTGGCTAAACCGCGCAGTGGTCAGGCTTTATGTCGCATTTATAGTGAGAAGGCCGTTTCTGTAGATGCGCGCACCTGCCAGCGTGGCAACGCGGCAGTTAAATGTAAGATACATCTGCGAACCACTGCAAGTCGCAAAGTTGCTTGTTTGTGTGGTATTCGCTTTTTTTTTTCTTTCGCATATTACGCGCAGTCGCACACAACAACGAATGTTTATATTTCAGTCAATGCTGACATCGATTCACATTAAACGGGCATTTTTGATCACGATCTAGGCCGATCCCGTTTTGGCTCTATCTGGAACAGGTGCTGGTACGCGTGCACTGTTGATCGCGCTGTCAAGCATAATACACTGATCTCAAGACGATCGGCATGTGCGCATCGCGATTCTGCTCCGAACTCCCGATTCGGCCCACGCCAGCGCTAAGCTCTATCATGATTACGTTGGACCATGTAGCAGTGACCACCGTTGATTGCGATTAAGAAATGTAACCCTGATCGATCCCAGTCGCTATCATGTGCCCCTGTTACATTTACTCACTTCGGTAGCTCACTGTGCAGAAAATACGGTTAAAAAATATCACCCAGTCGGTTACGATCTACAGTGACAAGCTTCGTCCGTGTGACACAAGGCAGCTTGCACGCGTGTACTTTCAACGGATCCTGCGAGTGTCTTCGCGATGTACGCGAAGAGGCGCACGGCACGCCTCTGGATCCGCAAGTGACAGTTTTTGGTCACATCTTTTTGCCATTTCACTGCGACTTCTTCGTGCTGTGGGCACCACGTAAGAAGAGGCTGATGTCAACAGCTCTGCCTTCACAGAAGTTTCCAAAATGGCCAATAATGAAATCGGCTTCGCAAAAGGAAGCTAATTTGTGTCGGACATGGTGAAAAACCCGTTGAAGCTTCTGTACGACACGCCGCGAACGGCGTACACTCCGGGCATGCGGATAGTCTATCCTCCTCCAGACAGCCATGTTGGCTCGACTTGCGCGCCACCTATAGTTCGCGGACATTGCGAATACCCGCTGTCACAGTTCGGCACGAAACAAGTCTTATCACGTTTCGCTCGTTGCCGTGCAGGCATGGCGAGTTTGTCAAAATAACATATCCAGAAGACGCACAAACTTCTGAGAAATGAATGCGTATCGTGGCATCATCCAGCAAAGTGTCGAGGTTGAATATAACGTTGCACTTTCGGTCGCACTCCGCGCAAAGAGAGCAGAACAAATGCATGCAAAGCCTACGACTGCTACGACCACAAAGCACGACGAGGGCAAACGCGGCTTTTCCCCAGACTAGTCCCAGCACTCCGGTCGATCACAGCGCCCCCTTCACAGGCATGAAACGCGCCGACAGGGCTTTGCGTAGAGACGGAGGGAAGACGACCGACTAGCAAGTTATTCTAGGGACCATACTTGGACCACTTGAATGAAACACACAACTGCCGAGCACGCTTTCCATGCTTGTGCAAAATGGCGCAGCGCGAGACCGAGCTAGAGTGTACTATAGTCGCGGACAACTTTTCTTGGCAATGGAGGGAAGGCTACAGAGCCAAACTACGCGTGTGCTACCACTTAAGAATATAGTCCCACAATTTCGTCCATGTTTTCTGCGTGAGAATTAAGAAAACAACATTGATTTATTTTCTACAGGACGCTCTTTGAAAAGAGGCACTGCTCGCATTAAGGAGATATTTATAATTTTTTTACTTTACGCAGTGCCTTTTCGCGTTTTTGCACGTGCGAGAACGTCGCACATTTTACGTGCAGGTCACAGTCCTCACTGTCAAAATGGCCTCCCCACTATCAGGTGCGCGCTCGTCTCCCTCCAGCTTTTCCGACAAGTCATCGCAGGAGCTTGTGACGAATTTGACGAACAAATGGCTGTCGAAGCAGACAAAGCAAATGGTGTGCAACGTTTATGCTGCCACCGCACGTGCCCATCCGGAGCTCAGCACTGTCGCCGTGCACAAGAAAGTAAGTGAGCTGACCGGCGTGAGTGTGCGTGCCGTGAGCCGGATAAAGGCTGATGCTCTTCGAGGTCCGCTGCTGTCCCCGAAGCGGAGAAAACCCCTCTTCGGTTTCGAACGGCCGTCACAGGAGATACGGAAGGTTCACAACCGAAACTAAATTTGAAACGCGCGCAGAACCGGACTACATCGCGGAGGAGTACATGTGCAGTAGCTCCGCCCCCGTAGCTTTGCAAGCATCTATTTGTCCTACATCCCACCTTTTGTTATCAGCTTCTAGGTACCTAGGGAGAGAATGCCTAGGGATTTTCGACAGTGGCGCCGTCACTTGTTGGCGGCGCTTTAGCGTACTAGAATTTCTCTCTCGCGCGCGCATGTCAACTCGTCCATGTGCGCATTCGATAGCTGGGGAGAAAATAGCTGCGAGTGTAGCAATCGTGTGTGTGCTTCTCGTTCTGTTGTGCTAGGTGTTTAAGCATGACCGGTAGACATGGTTAGCGTGTATATCTATAGCTACTGATTCAACATTCGGTTCTGTCTGAGCGAGAATTCCCACTGGTGCTGGCTGACCAACCAGAGGGAATAATTTCTTTTCGTGCAAATTGGGCTCGAGCAAAAACACCGCGAGTCGTTGTGGAGCAGGATAAGGACGTGGTTATGAATGACATTACCGGTAGGAATGAGCGAAGGTTAGCTCAATGACCAGTGAGCCCGCAGTCCGGAGGCCCGTGGTTTCCTGAGCATGCTTGGCATTGCACTCCTATTCACTCACTTAAAGCTTATATAACGAACTTTTAGTTGGCCAGACAGTGGTCCTGGGTTTACTGTCTACAAGAGCAACACGACAAACTGCTTGCTTTTTTGTGAGCAAACGTTCTTTGTGTCACCTAAAAACAGCATTACAACATGCAAAGGATAGGACGGCCACTTTTGACACAGCACGGTTACCATGCAGAATGCAGTGCCTTGCCGATAGTTGTTCAAAGGTGCATGCCTAGAGGTGGTGTTACTGGCACTTTGCTCAGAGCAAGCTGCGAGGAACGTGGTGAAACTGCACACATGTAACTGCCCCTCATTAGAAAATGTTTTTAAAAAATTGTGCAGCCATCTTTAATTTCCTTGGAAATTGCTAGGGCCGAGGCTTGGGCTAGTTGTCTCATGTTCACACAGTGCTAAATTTTTCAAAAGACACAAATCAAGTTGTCCTAAGTTGTCCTATGTGTGGACTGCACCTATTCGGCTGGGTTCAAATCTGCACAGGCATGGAGTTTATCATTGTAAGCAATGGCTGTTAATGACAAAGGCGGGGGCAGGGGACATTGTTGTTATGTGCCCGTTGTAACATGCCCATATCAGCTTGCACAGTAAATAATCAGCCGGCATAACATGGGTTAATGGATCAATGCTCAGCAAAATGGAGCACTTCATGATTGAAAGATCACTGCGGCTACATTCTGTTGTGTTGCAGCTGGAACATGTCAGCCATGCTTGGATAAGCATGTTGAAGCCTCTTTTAAGGTTCAGAACGCCTGTGATCAAGTAGAATATCACGAATCATTGTATGCTGTAAATAATGACCTTTAATTTCCTGTTTCAGAAAAGCCAGCCAGAATAAAGCTTGTGAGTATCATTGCAATGCAAGGTATTCTTTGCCCAACACTTTGAAAGAACATTGCAGGTGTGTCCTGTACAGTGGCATGGTGAACCTTCATCGAGTCCTCGTGTGGAGATCTCCATAACAATATTCAACTCTCTCTGCCACCTGGAAAAAGGTCCCTGCAAATTATGCCATTTCTGAAAGAAAAAAAGAAGTACATCTTCAATGAGTCATCCTCCTGTTAAGTTGAAAGTAAATGCTGTAATGACGTACATTAACTCTCTAGCCCTGGCACTGAGAGAATAAAACTTAGAGGAAAAAAAAAAAAAAGGAGTGACCTTAATTTAAGGTCGGGCGGTCCCATGCCGCCCATTTCCCACAAGGGTGGGTGACCTCCCAAGCGTACAGTACCTTCCAACAGCCGAGCACCAGGCGGAAGCGCGCTTGTCCCTATTTTACCGGTAGGTACCCGGCGGCAGTGGCAGATGCCTCTCTGCCTACCACAGCAAGGCGGACGCTCAACTATTTCACCAAGGCTGTGATGGGTAAGGTGTGCCCAGGGGACCTGCCATGTCCTTATGGGGCCACCTTTCGAGATAAGTACACGTAAACCGAGCGCCAGGTGTGTACTCCTCTACCCGTTTTTAAACCGGTGGGTGTCCGGCCGGCACTGGGATTTGAACCCGGTACCTACCGCATCGGAAGCGGACGCTCTACCATTGCGCCACCGTTGCGGTCACAAAAAGGAGTGACCCTAATTTAAGGTCGGGCGGTCCCATGCCGCCCATTTCCCACAAGGGTGGGTGACCTCCCAAGCGTACAGTACCTTCCAACAGGCGAGCACCAGGCGGAAGCGCGCTTGTCCCTATTTTACCGCTAGGTACCCGGCGGCAGTGGCGGATGCCTCTCTGCCTACCACAGCAAGGCGGATGCTCAACTATTTCACCAAGGCCGTGGTGGGTAAGGTGTGCCCAGGGGACCTGCCACGTCCTTATGGGGCCACCTTTCGAGATAAGTACACGTAAACCGAGTGCCAGGTGTGTACTCCTCTACCCGTTTTTAAACCGGTGGGTGTCCGGCCGGCACTGGGATTTGAACCCGGTACCTACCGCATCGGAAGCGGACGCTCTACCATTGCGCCACCGTTGCGGTTCTGTACGCTTGGGAGGTCACCCACCCTTGTGGGAAATGGGCGGCATGGGACCGCCCGACCTTAAATTAAGGTCACTCTTTTTTACCGCAACGGTGGCGCAATGGTAGAGCGTCCGCTTCCGATGCGGTAGGTACCGGGTTCAAATCCCAGTGCCGGCCGGACACCCACCGGTTTAAAAAAAAAACGGGTAGAGGAGTACACACCTGGCGCTCGGTTTACGTGTACTTATCTCGAAAGGTGGCCCCATAAGGACGTGGCAGGTCCCCTGGGCACACCTTACCCACCACGGCCTTGGTGAAATAGTTGAGCGTCCGCCTTGCTGTGGTAGGCAGAGAGGCATCCGCCACTGCCGCCGGGTACCTACCGGTAAAATAGGGACAAGCGCGCTTCCGCCTGGTGCTCGGCTGTTGGAAGGTACTGTACGCTTGGGAGGTCACCCACCCTTGTGGGAAATGGGCGGCATGGGACCGCCCGACCTTAAATTAAGGTCACTCCTTTTTAGACCGCAACGGTGGCGCAATGGTAGAGCGTCCGCTTCCGATGCGGTAGGTACCGGGTTCAAATCCCAGTGCCGGCCGGACACCCACCGGTTTAGAAAACGGGTAGAGGAGTACACACCTGGCGCTCGGTGTACGTTACTTATCTCGAAAGGTGGCCCCATAAGGACGTGGCAGGTCCCCTGGGCACACCTTACCCACCACGGCCTTGGTGAAATAGTTGAGCGTCCGCCTTGCTGTGGTAGGCAGAGAGGCATCCGCCACTGCCGCCGGGTACCTACCGGTAAAATAGGGACAAGCGCGCTTCCGCCTGGTGCTCGGCTGTTGGAAGGTACTGTACGCTTGGGAGGGCACCCACTCTTGTGGGAAATGGGCTGCATGGGACTGCCCGACCTTAAATTAAGGTCACTCCTTTTTTACCGCAACGGTGGCGCAATGGTAGAGCGTCCGCTTCCGATGCGGTAGGTACCGGGTTCAAATCCCAGTGCCGGCCGGACACCCACCGGTTTAAAAACGGGTAGAGGAGTACACACCTGGCGCTCGGTTATACGGTACTTATCTCGAAAGGTGGCCCCATAAGGACGTGGCAGGTCCCCTGGGCACACCTTACCCACCACGGCCTTGGTGAAATAGTTGAGCGTCCGCCTTGCTGTGGTAGGCAGAGAGGCATCCGCCACTGCCGCCGGGTACCTACCGGTAAAATAGGGACAAGCGCGCTTCCGCCTGGTGCTCGGCTGTTGGAAGGTACTGTACGCTTGGGAGGTCACCCACCCTTGTGGGAAATGGGCGGCATGGGACCGCCCGACCTTAAATTAAGGTCACTCCTTTTTGAACCGCAACGGTGGCGCAATGGTAGAGCGTCCGCTTCCGATGCGGTAGGTACCGGGTTCAAATCCCAGTGCCGGCCGGACACCCACCGGTTTAAAAACGGGTAGAGGAGTACACACCTGGCGCTCGGTGTACGTGTACTTATCTCGAAAGGTGGCCCCATAAGGACGTGGCAGGTCCCCTGGGCACACCTTACCCACCACGGCCTTGGTGAAATAGTTGAGCGTCCGCCTTGCTGTGGTAGGCAGAGAGGCGTCCGCCACTGCCGCCGGGTACCTACCGGTAAAATAGGGACAAGCGCGCTTCCGCCTGGTGCTCGGCTGTTGGAAGGTACTGTACGCTTGGGAGGTCACCCACCCTTGTGGGAAATGGGCGGCATGGGACCGCCCGACCTTAAATTAAGGTCACTCTTTTTTTTTTTTTTTAATTCTCTCAGAGAATAAAACCATCATGCAATGTTGGCTTAAAACAAATACACATATATATACTTGTGTGCAAAGAAGTAGTAATATTTTGTCACAAGAAATACCAGACCACTATCTATGCTGTGCCCTAGCACACTGACATTTAATATAAGACGAAACGTTACTTCTGGCTTTGCCACAGTGTCAGTGTTGGAAAGCACAACTTGAAAGTTGTGACACCTCATGGTGTGGCCAAATTTCGGCTTTTGTGCACAGAAGTAGCAAATATGTGTTCACTGAGCAGAACACTGTCTCTACACTTTCCGTGTTTGTTATATCCATATTTGCTTCTACCGTGGGCTTCCTTGCAGTGTAGGGTGCAGTGTTGCCTCCATTCCATTCCAATTCCATTCCGGGGAATTAGAACTTGCCGCAATTCCATTCCTTTCAATTCCTCGGAATGAAAAAAACTTAGCCCATTCCCACTCCGGGAATGGCCGAGCAGTTCAATTCCATTCCTATAATTCCTCAACGTAGGAAAGGCATCTTGATACTTTTATCGACTTAAGAATGAACGCTCCATAAAGCTGATGTCATCACATACATTAAGAACTGCAAAAGTACTCAAAACACGTTACCAAGGTCGAGAGATAGTAGCTTGGTGACACATCTCGTGCAGTACGACCGCCCTACTAATTCACATAGGGGCAGTTCTCCCGCTATCTATAGTATTTGCATGGTCAGCGTGTTGGAACGAATGGTGATGCTTTAGTACTGTTTAAGCTTAAATGTCTTAATGCTAAAATGGCGACATAGCGTATTTTTATGCTGACAAAAGTAGTGTTCAGGAAGACTAAGCAGTTTTGCCACGTGTCTGGAGCGGTCGTGAATATGGAGAAAACTAAGAACTGCTTCGCCTGGCTTCCCGAACCAATGCTTTCAAAAATTTATTCTCTCTCTCTCTCTGTAAGGAGGGGGAGGGTAAACAGTTCATCGTGTACGACTGTGTGCTGCGCTGACCTAGAGACATTCGCCGACAGAGTTCTTGTTGCGAAAGGCTTGACTGACGCCCTTGGCCCAGGTTATAAGGTCACCAAAATGGCCAGCGGGGACCTCCTGCTTGAGATTCGCGATAAAGAGCAGCACAAAAAACTCTACAAGCTTGTGGCATTGATGCTGTGGCATATTTTACAGGTTTTATAATTGACGCCGCTGAAAAATGCATAAAACAAACTAACGGACTCGCTAATACCTTGGTGGAACGACGAATGTAAAGAGGCACGGAAAAAACGAAATAAAGCTTGGGGCCGGCTTCGCGACTCTCCAACTGCGGAGAATCTAATTAATTTCAAGCAGGCAAAATCACAGGGTAGGAGAATACGTCGACGTGCTAAGCGAGATAGTTGGCAACGGTACATATGTAGCATCAATTCTTACAAGGATGAGAGTAAAGTGTGGAACAGGGTAAACAAATTAAAAGGCCGAGAAATACAACCAACTCCCCTAGTAAACACTCAAGGTGACAGCATAAAAGATCAGGCCGATTTCCTGGGCGAGCATTTTGAAAGTATTTCTAGTACATCCAACTATGAGCCAACCTTCTTAAAGTTCAAGGAACACGCAGAGCGGGAGCGTCTCAAACGAAAGTGCGCAACAGAACTACCTTACAACCGTCCGTTTAGTCTCACTGAACTCAAGGCTTCTCTGAGTGCTTGCAGTAACTCAGCACCAGGTGGTGACCGTATATTATACGAAATGATCGAGAACCTGCACTCAGAAACATTAAACACTCTTTTGTCTCTTTACAATACCATGTGGATATCAGGACATATTCCATCCTCATGGAAAGAAGCCATTATTATCTCAATTTATAAACAAGGCAAGGATCCCGCATTAGCCAGCAGCTATAGGCCAATAGCACTAACAAGCTGTATGTGCAAGTTATACGAAAAAATGGTCAACCGGCGTCTAATATATTTCCTGGAAAGCAACCACCTACTTGATCCCCTCCAATGTGGTTTCAGGGAAGGTAGGTCAACAATAGACCACCTTGTTCGCATTGAGGCAAACATTAGAGATGCTTATATACACAAACAATTCTTTCTCTCTGTATTCCTCGACTTGGAGAAAGCCTATGACACAACGTGGCGATTCGGAATCCTCCGAGACCTATCTGCAATGGGAGTACGCGGCAACATGTTCAACATGATAGAAAGCTACTTGTCTAACCGCACGTTTCGCGTAAGAGTGGGCAATGTCCTGTCCAGAAGTTTCACTCAAGAGACTGGTGTGCCACAAGGAGGCGTGCTTCCCCGCAGGGGCGTCTGCGTGAGCAGACGTTTGGTGTGTGGCGACACCACGGACCCGAGCCAACGGGGGGGTTTCGACCCCCTCTCACGCCTAGCCGTGCGTGGCTCAGCCGTGTCCGGGGAAAAGGGGATCCTGGGGGTTGAGCCGACGCCGGGTGATTGGACCTTTAAGGCCCCCCGGAAGAGGCAACACACCCCTTTGGCCCCGGCTTCACGTAGACGGCACCTCCGGCCTGACCCGACCGGGGGAAATCGGCAGTCGCCTTTTCCTGTCTCTTTCTCCGCATCTTCGTCTTTTTCTCCTACTTTACATCTGTCCTGTCTTCTCCTCTCTTCTGTTTACTTCCAAACTTCCTGGCGGCGAGGGTTAACCCTGTGTAGTTGCCCAACCTTGGGTAGTTATATTCGGTTATAGCGGCGATGCGTGGCTGACGTCTCCAAGTGTTTACTATTAAACCTTGTAGCGTCCCCTTGTTGGGCTCGGTGGTGGGTGGCCACCATCGCCGCCGAACTTTACACAATCTGCATGGCTAACTTTTTCCCCCCCCTCCCTGATCGCCGCCCGAAAAGGTGGCGCACCGAAGAACCGTTCCTATTCTCAAAACCAAAGGAGTCCTTCCCCAAGTTTCATGTCGTGCATAGTCAGAAAGACAATAAAACAGTCCGAGCAATCTCACCTTTTCTTGTCTCGAAAACACTCACCGAAGCAATCGGCCCAGGATATCATGTAACCAAGTTGGGAAGCGGCGACCTCCTTTTGGAAGTTCGCGGCAAGCTCCAATACGAGAACTTATCTAAACTGGTAGCGTTTGGGGATGTCCCAGTTTCCGTAGGCCCACACAGATCCATGAACACAGTCCGCGGTGTCGTCTCTGATGACGACCTTCTGGAATTATCAGAGAGTGAATTATTGGAAGGCTGGCAAGACCAGAATGTAGTGAAGGTCCAAAGAATAGTGATACGCCGAGACAACAAAGAAACACCAACGAAACATATAATTATCACCTTTGGTACCAGTGACTTACCCGATTCCATTGAAACCGGCTACTGCAAGCTCCGTGTCAGGCCTTACATACCAAATCCACGTAGGTGTTTCAAATGTCAGCGCTTTGGACATGGGTCGCAAAGCTGCAGAGGGCGCGCTACTTGCGCAAAATGTAGCTCCAACGAACACTCATCGGAAAATTGTACTGCTGCAGCCCGCTGTGCCAATTGCGAAGGAGACCATC
The DNA here is from genome assembly GCA_013339685.2 of Hyalomma asiaticum. Taxonomy (NCBI): domain Eukaryota; kingdom Metazoa; phylum Arthropoda; class Arachnida; order Ixodida; family Ixodidae; genus Hyalomma; species Hyalomma asiaticum. The sequence continues at coordinate 14,302,084 of CM023484.1, forward strand.
CCGCCTACTCGCGATCGTGCCCATCCTGGAAAAAGGAAAAACAAATCCTTGAGCTTAAAGTAAAATTCAATCTGTCTTTTCAAGAGGCGCGCCAGCGCTTCTCCCTCCACAACCAGAACACTCCTTCCTTTGCTGATGTGACGCGCCAGGGCGCCGCGCCACATATTTCCGCGCCCGCGAGTGTCACACGCAGTGTGACCGCGGTCGCGCCATCTGCGCCCAAGGCTGGAGTAGCCTGTGCTGCTCCGCCTCCTGCCAAACAGGTTCAGCAGACTTCAGAGTCTGCCGGACCCCGGACCACTGCACCCGCAGTTAGGTCCGAAACTGCTGTGAACGTGCCTGCTCGTCAGGCACCATCCCCCACCTCGCAAGAGGTGATGGATACAAGTCCCACTCCTCCGGCGCCTCAGACGCCGAAGGATAGGCGCAACTCTTTGGAGCGCGCCCAAAAAGAAAAACGTCGAATTACGGGGCCCCCAAAAGGCCCTGTAACCTAAGCTAACAATTTTTGTACACACAGCACCACACAACTTTAAAATGACCCATATAATACAGTGGAACGTCAGAGGACTGCTGAGAAACCTCGACGATATCCAAGAACTCTTACACAAACATACACCAAAAATGCTGTGTGTGCAAGAAACACACTTAAAATCGAAACACACAAACTTTCTACGCAATTACATTATTTTTCGAAAGGACCGAGATGATGCGGTCGCATCATCCGGTGGTGTTGCCATAATAGTTAATCAAGGAACAGCCTGTAAACATTTACCCCTTCAGACATTCCTGGAGGCAGTAGCTGTCCGAGCTGTCATCTTCAACAAACTGGTAACAATTTGCAGCATTTACATACCTCCACACCATCAACTGAACAAACACGAATTTCAATCACTAATCGATGAGCTTCCAGAACCGTATCTCGTCCTAGGGGACTTTAATGCACATAGTGGCCTATGGGGTGACTCTCGCTGTGATGCGCGAGGCCGCCTTATTGAACAGTTCCTTTTCTCTTCTGGTGCGTGTCTCCTAAATCGGAAAGAGCCAACATACTATAGCCTGGCTAATAATACCTACTCATCGATAGACCTCAGCATTGTCTCTCCATCGCTCCTACCAATACTTACATGGAAAGTCATAAATAATCCTTATGGGAGTGACCATTTTCCTTTAATTTTGAGCACAATAACATCATCTGAATATCCTGCACACGTTCCCAAATGGCTGATAGAAAAGGCCGATTGGGACCAGTTTTATAAGATTGCTAGCTTGAGTTGGACTGACATATGCGGCTCTAGCATAGATGCATCTGTAGAGTATTTTACTGCTTTTCTTTTTGAAGCTGCAGCTAAGTGCATTCCGCAAACATCTGGACTGCCCAGAAAACGGCGCGTTCCCTGGTGGAACAGTGAGTGTCTCAATGCGCGCAAACAACAAAACAAAGCATGGAGGCGTCTTCGAGACTCACCGACCACCGAGAACCTTGTCAATTTTAGAAACATCAAGTCTCAAGGTAGGAGAACGCGTCGACAGGCCAGAAGGGAGAGCTGGCAGAAGTTTCTATCTGGCATCAACTCGTATACACATGAGGCAAGAGTCTGGAGCATGGTAAGTAGGGTAGTAGGACGAGAAGCACATCCTCTTCCTCTAGTAAACACACAAGGCAACGGTTTGGAAGACCAAGCGAACTCCCTCGGTGCCCACTTCGAACAGGTCTCCAGCTCATCCCAGTACAGTCCAGCGTTCCAACGTTACAAAGCAAGAATAGAAAAACAAAAAATAGAACGCAAAGTCGCAAGCAATGACGCATACAATGAACCTTTCAACTTAGCAGAGCTACAAGCATCGCTAAACTGCTGTAACAAAACCGCCCCAGGCTCCGACCGAATAGTATACGAAATGCTGAAACGTCTGCCCCCTGAAACCCAAAAAACCCTTCTCTCCTTGTATAATGCCGTTTGGTTCTCTGGTGAGATTCCCTCCGCCTGGAAAGAAGCCATCGTTATTCCGATCCTTAAACAGGGTAAGGACCCATCTTCAGCATCAAGTTACAGGCCCATAGCATTGACGAGTTGCCTTTGCAAGGTCTTTGAGAAAATGATAAACAGGTGACTGATGCACTTCCTTGAAACAAATAGCCTACTTGACCCACACCAGTGCGGGTTTCGAGAGGCTAAATCCACTACTGACCACCTTGTCCGTATCGAGGCAGAAATTCGTGATGCTTTCATTCATAAACAATTTTTTCTTTCTGTGTTCCTCGATATGGAGAAGGCCTATGACACAACGTGGCGCTTTGGCATACTCCGAGACCTGTCACACTTAGGTGTGCAGGGCAGAATGTTCGCAATAATTGAAAGCTACCTGTCCAATCGGACATTCCGTGTTCGAGTAGGCACTGTGTTGTCCCGCACATTTGTCCAAGAAACAGGAGTGCCGCAAGGAGGTGTATTGAGTTGTACACTTTTTATAGTCAAAATGAACTCCTTGCGCCTCGCTATCCCACGAAATATGTTTTACTGCACATATGTTGACGATGTACAGGTCGGTTTTAAGTCGTGTAACCTCTCAACGTGTGAACGTCAGGTTCAATTAGGTTTGAACAAGATCTCTCATTGGGCAGATGAGAATGGTTTTAAACTGAACGCGCAAAAGAGCACCTGCATCTTGTTCTGCCGGAAGAGGGGCGTGCATCTCGATCCGGAGATTGACCTGCATGGTCAACGTCTGTCTGTAAAGTCTGAGCATAAGTTTCTGGGCCTAATATTGGACGCAAAACTAACCTTCATACCATATATAAAGTATTTAAAGAACAGGTGCTTAAAGACAATGAATATTCTGAAAGTGTTGTCACGCACTACGTGGGGTAGTGACAGGAAATGCCTGATGGATTTGTATAGAAGCCTCGTACGCACGCGCCTAGATTACGGTGCCATAACCTATCAGTCTGCGACACCATCAGCCTTAAAGATGCTCGACTCTGTCCACCATCTAGGCATTCGCCTTTCTACGGGTGCCTTTCGAACTAGCCCCGTAGAAAGCATGTACGTAGAATCAAATGAATGGTCGCTCCATCTGCAGAGATGTTACATGTCCTTTACATACTATCACAAGGTTAACGCAGACGAGGAACATCCCACTCACTCCACAATTAATGATTTGTCCAATGCTGCCTTGTTTAACAATCGTCCTTCGCTGAGACAGCCCTACTCACTCCGTGTGAGGAGCCTCGCTGAGGAAACAGGCGTGCCACTTCTAGAACACCGTTTGATGGCTCCCGCAGCATATCCGCCGCCATGGCAGTGGCAAGTTATTGACTGCGACGTATCCTTCGTGGAAGTTACTAAACACGCACCTACTGCACACATCCGCACACACTTCCTCGAACTTCAACATAAATACACTTGCCCAGAATTCTTTACAGATGCGTCAAAGTGTCATAATGGTGTGTCCTATGCAGCTGTTGGCCCATCTTTTTCAAAATCCGGTATTCTGCACCCGCAAACAAGCATCTTCACCGCAGAAGCCCATGCGATATCTGTAGCCGTCAAGCATATCAAGGAATTAGAACTGCAACGCGCGGTTGTATACACAGATTCACTGAGCGTCGTTACAGCTTTGAAAACTCTGAAAAAACATAAAAATGCTGTTCTTGTATCACTTTACTCTCTTTTATGCACGATCTACGCCTTAAAACGACAGGTTGTGGTGTGCTGGGTGCCAGGGCACCGCGAGATCGCTGGAAATGTGGTGGCGGACCAGCTGGCCGGGTCTGCGCACGACCACGCACCCGCCAATACATCCATGGCCGTCCCTGCACTTGACATGAAACCTTTCCTACGACGGGAGCTCAGGGCGTGCTGGCAGCGCCTATGGGATAGGCAAACGGATAACAAATTGCATGTTATCAAACCGAGACTTGAAAACTGGCCAACAGTATCCCGATCACGCTACACACAAGTCACACTTACCAGGCTACAAATAGGACACACTCACTCAACACATTCACATCTTTTGTCTGGTGGTGATCCGCCATTATGTGAGAGATGTGGAGAACCACTTACGGTTCTCCACATCCTCGTCCAGTGCAATGATTTAGATGCTCTAAGAAAAAAGCACTTTTTACTACCCTACCGACAGCAGCTCCCACTACACCCTGTGATGCTCATCGGTAGGGATCCGCTTTTTAAACTTCAATCACTGTTCACGTTTTTAAATGATGTACAGAGTTTTCACACCATATTCCGAGGCGATCCGTAGCACGACCTCTGTACCGAGGTCGCGGCTGCGGTGACTACATCCCCGCCATGTTTTCTTATCACGACCTTTCGCCATCCACTTTAGCTGCACATATTCCACGTCACTGTCATGATTTTAATAACTGTATCTTTTTACCCGCGTTAGTGCGAGGAATTTTAAGGCCCCTATACAGCCACGCACCATGTCATTGTTCACATCTCTTGTCTTCTGAAATGGCGCTCTTTGGCCATCACTTGGCCCTTGCGCCATAAAACAGCACACATCATCATCATCATCAAGGAGGCGTGCTTAGTTGCACCCTTTTCATTGTGAAAATGAATTCCCTTCACAAAGTCATTCCATCCTCTATGTTTTATTCAATATATGTCGACGACGTGCAGATAGGATTTAACTCTTGTAACCTTGCAATATGTGAGCGTCAGGTTCAGCTCGGACTGAACAAAGTGTCAAAATGGGCAAATGAAAATGGTTTTAAACTAAACCCTCTCAAAAGCTCCTGTATACTTTTTTCTAGAAAGAAAGGCCTAATACAAGATCCAGATATTATGCTGCATGGACAACACATACCAGTTAACACTGAACACAAATTTTTAGGCATTATACTAGACTCAGAACTGACCTTCATTCCTCATATCAAGTATCTCAAAGCTAAGTGCCTGAAAACAATGAACATCTTGAAATTACCGTCACACACAACATGGGGTAGTGACAGAAAATGCCTCATGAACCTCTACAGGAGCCTTGTGCGATCGCGGTTAGACTACGGCGCAGTAGTGTATCATTCTGCTACCCCTAGTGCTCTCAAGATCCTAGACCTGGTTCATCATCTTGGTATCCGCCTCGCCACCGGTGCCTTCAGGACAAGCCCTATTCAAAGCCTCTACGTTGAATCGAATGAATGGTCCCTTGATCTACAGCGATCATATTCTACTTTTAATTACTTTCTTAAAGCACACACGGATAAAGACCATCCTTGTTATCCTACCATCAATGACATGACTTCTGCAACACTTTTTCATAACAAGCCTGGAGCGAGAGAGCCATTCTCGCTCCGTGTGAGGAGGATGAGTAAAGATATGGATGTCCCACTTCTTGAAAATCTCCTAATGGTTCCTGCTAAGCCGTTCCCACCATGGTTGTGGCACATCATTGACTGCGACACGGCATTTGTGGAGGTAACGAAGCATGCTCCAGAGGCCCACGTTCGTGCGCATTTTCTACAATTACAATTTAAGTACTCGTGTCCAGAATATTTCACAGATGCGTCGAAATCGCATGCCGGCGTGTCTTATGCTGCCGTTGGCCCATCCTATTCAGACTCAGATGTTCTTCACCATCATTCTAGCATTTTTACAGCAGAGGCTTATGCACTATGGTGCGCTGTGAAACACATCAAGCAGTCAAAACTACATAAGGCGATCATATACACAGACTCATTAAGCATCGTTAAAACATTGATGTCATACCACAAACACAAAAATCCATTAATTGCAGAACTTTTCTCTCTCCTGTGTACTATTTATGCCTCTGGCCAACATGTAACGGTATGCTGGGTGCCTGGACATAGAGGTATTGAAGGTAACGTGTTAGCAGACCGAATGGCTACTTCCTTAGATATAAAATCTTGCAACATGTCTGTAGCTGTCCCAGTCACAGACCTAAAGCCCTATTAACGGAACAAATTCAGAGCCTACTGGCAACATAAATGGGACGATGAAATCCGTAATAAACTCCACGTGGTTAAGCCACATTTAGGGTATTGGCCATCACTGACCAACTCTAGACAAAGTGATGTCCTATTCTGTCATCTCAGAATAAGGCACACTTATGGTACGCATAGTTTTTTGTTGACTGGTGGTGAACCTCCTGTGTGTAGTAGATGTGGGGACACCCTCAGTGTTCAGCATGTCCTCCTGGAATGTCACGAAGCCCAAGCCGAAAGGAAAAGGCACTTCCCATTAGCATATCGGCAGTGTATACCACTTCACTTGGCACTGTTTCTTGGCAGAGAACCACTTTTCGACACGAAATCCGTCTTAGCGTTTTTAAATGACGTCCATACGCTGAACGTATTCTGTCCAAGAAATTCGTAGCACGGCCTCCTGCGAGAGGAGGAGGAGAAAAACTTTATTTATCCCAGGAGGGAAAGGGACAGTGGCGGAGGCAGCGGAGAAACCTACCCTGCGTAGGTATCCGCTATCCTCTTGGCCCAATCCAGGATCTGGTCCTGGCTGCGCATAGCAGCCTCCCACTGCTCCTTATTATTAATATTAAGTGATTTAGGTGGGGGGTGTCGAGCGCACCCCCACATGACATGGTCGAGATTGGCTTTTTGAGTGCAGAAAATGCATGAGGGGGAGGGATATACAGCAGGGTGTATAAGATGACGGAAAGCAGGCGTAGGAAACGTGCGAGTTTGCAACTGGCGCCACAAAATCTCGCATTGACGGTCAGCTCCACGGTGCAAGGGGGGGTATACGGTGCATTGAAGGCGGTAGTGATTTGTTATGGCATGGAAGGTCAGAAGACGATCCCGCGCACTGAATGGGACTGTGTGTCCTAAGGCGGCGCCAGTAGCCTGCGCTCGGCGCGTCATTCCTCGGGCACAGGCATGAGCCGCCTCATTGCCACTCAGTCCTGCATGCGCGGGCGTCCATATGAGAGCAATGTCCTGCGTGGGGGGATGCTTATTAAGAATTGAAAGGGCAGTTTCCGAGATACGACCGGCACTGAAGTTACGTATGGCAGTTTTGGAGTCACTAATGATCATAGTGATATCGGGGATGGATAATGCTAATGAAATGGGCAGCCTCCTCTGCCTCCTCTGAAGAAGTGGCATAGATGGATGCCATTGTGATTGCCTTGCCATTGGAATCTACAGCTGAAAGGACCTAGGACGGGGAAAATGGGTATTCTGCTGCATCGGCATAGAGCACGTCTTTCGCTCCTTGTAATCCTTTCTGAAGGGCTTTTGCCCTTTGGATTCATCGTTGAGTATGGTACGTGGGGTGCATTTTCTTTGGAAGGGGAGATATGTGTAATTGGTCATGTATGTGACGCGGAATGTCGTACTTGGATTTGGTTATAGAAGTGAAATTTATGTGGGTAGAAGCTAAGATGTGACGACCTGTACTAGTAGTCACGAGTCTAGCGTATTGTGCCGTTAAGTGAGCTTCGATAATTTCGGACAAAGTATTTATGACACCAGTCTGGTGTAGTCGTGCGTTAGATGCGGTTGATGCAATTCCTAACACATATTTGTAAACACGGCGGAGGAGGGTGTTCACCACATCGTCCTCTGTCCGTGTAAGGTAAAGGTATGGGAGGGTATAAGTGATCTTACTTATTATGAAAGCCTGTACGAGACGCAGTAGCTCCGACTCCCGAAGCCCTCCTTTTCTGCCCGAGATTCTCCCAATTATTCTTAGCGTGTTTTCGACGGTAGTGCGTAAAGTGTTGAGTGTGTGCGTGTTAAGTCGGTTTTTTTGAATAAATAGACCTAGTACACGAATGCGTGAGACTGTAGGGATTGGATCGCCGTTCATGTGAACCTCGACCATAGGAGCATGTCTGTTTCGACGGCGGGTTGGAAGGAGGAGTAACTCGGATTTACTGGGGGTACAGCGAAGGTTCATTTTGGAAGTCAGTGCTGCCGTTATGTCTACAGCTGCTTGCAGAGTATCTTGAATGTGTCCATCTGAGCCTCCCTTCACCCATTAAGTAATATCATCGGCATAGATGGAAACACTTAGTTCTGGGATTTGTTGAAGAGTATTGGGAATAGGTAGCATAGCCAGGTTAAAAAGGAATGGGGAGAGTACCGATCCCTGAGGCGTGCCGAAGCTGCCCAGTGTATAAGGTGATGACTGCTGTTGTCCGAACGTTAGTGTTGCTGTGCGGTCTGTGAGAAAGCTGGCTATGTATGAGTAAGTTTTAGAACCACAAGAAATGTGGTTAAGGCCAGAATATATAGCCGAGTGGGCTACATTATTAAATGCTCCATGTATATCCAGACACACTATTGCCTGTGTATCCTCGCTCTGATTTGGAATTATGATGTCATGTTGCAGGCGAAGCATCGTGTCTTGCGCCGAAAGCGATGATCGAAAGCCAATCATTTGTGGAGGAAGTAGCCCATTATCCTCTACGTGCCTCTGAAGACGCGCAAGCAGCACGTGCTCCATAGCTTTCCCGAGGCACGATGTGAGAGAAATGGGCCTAAGATTTTCTATTTTGGGAGGTTTATTCGGCTTGGGTATAAATATGACTCGGGCGGCCTTCCAAGATGGTGGAAGGACGCCCTTGTCAAAACACTGATTAAAGTACTTTGTCAATGCCTTCCTTGATTGACGGTGCGTCAAGATTTCTAAGCAGTTTGTTGCTGACGCCGTCGGGGCCCGGTGCTGACTTGGTACGGAGGGTGGCGAGGGCGTACCTAACTTCCACTTCCGCAATCTCCGCATCAAGTGAGGCGTTCAGTTCGCCTGTATAAGAGGGCGCAGGGTCCTTGCTAGAGGGGGGTAAGTGTAACGCACGAAGGTTATCGAAAAACTCTCCTAATTTGTCCTTATGTTCGTGTAAAAGTTTGGTAATGGTGTGGCAGTGTCGTGTTCGAGATGTAGAGGGGTCTAATAGGTACCTGAGGAGTTGCCACGTTCGTTTATTACTAAGGTTGTCGTGTAGTCCTTCACATATCTGGCCCCATTCTTGCGCCGCCAATTGAGTCGCGTATTGCTCTATTTGGCGGTCTAATTTAGCTATCCTTATGCGAAGTTTCCTGTTGTGACGCTGGTGTTTCCAACGCCGCAACAGTGATTGCTTTGCTTCCCACATGTGCAGGAGCTTGGAGTCAACAGTGGTTAACGGTGTGTCAGAGGTAAGGGTTTGGGTGTGGGCTTCAATGTCTTTTTGAAGCTGTTCGGTCCACTCTATAATGTCCTCAATCTCTGATGGAGCACTGTTGTTTCGGGACGCCCTAAAGTTGTCCCAATTAGTGAACGTTAGTGCTCTGGGTGCTGAAGGTCGGTGTTTGAATTGTAGTGTAATTGTAATTATATAATGATCGCTTCCTAGGTTAATTTGGGTGTTAGTCCATAGTGTTTGCGCAGCTCTGTGAGTGAGAGTAAGATCAGGGGACGTGTCCTTATTTACACTATTCCCCAAACGAGTTGGCATTTCTGGGTCGTTGTGCAGTGTAAGGCGGCGTGTCTGGATTTGGGAGCAAAGGGCCCTTCCCTTTGGTGTAGATGTGCTGTAACCCCGCACTGGGTGGGACGCATTGAAATCCCCCACTATGAGGAGGGGTTCCTTGCCTGCCGAAGATAGAGCTCGTGCGAATAGGGTGTCGAAGCGGTGTTGCTTGCATTGGGGACGGCTGTACACATTAAGAATGTATAACAGTGGTGTGTTAAGTTTGGGGGGTAGTACTTGGAGGAAGTCGTGCTCAATGTCGATGTCTGCAAATTTCGAGTAAGTAACGGTAAGGTGCTTTTGAGTTAAGACGGCAGTGTTGGGTTTATCGTCCGCCGGGTTTTGATGTGTTCTATAGCCTGGCAGCTGCACAACACCATGAGTTTCTTGTAATGCAATGATCGGGGGAGGGTTATCCTGGGACTTGATATACTGCAGGAGGTTTGCTTTTTTCTGGCGAAACCCCCTGCAGTTCCATTGCCATACGCAAAGTTCGGTGCGGTTACGAGGTGGCATTTTCAGCGGGTGGATTTGGCTTAGGCGCGGCAAGCTCTGGATGGTTAGCATATGGACCGTGTCGATCCATTGTGTAGCTCTATCTAATGTCCTTTGCATTGGAATTATAGCCTGCTGTATCGATGCTACGGTTTCATGAAGTTTCTGAAAAGATGCCGTGGAAAAAGTAATGAAATTGTCTAGCTTTACCTCGAGTTTGTTTACTTTCTCTTCGAATTTATCGACTTTCTCGAGCTTCTCTTCAATTTTGTCCACTCTCTCTTCGAATGACGTTATAGGGGCCGAAATTTTGCGTTTCTGCGCAGGGGGTTGAGCGGTATCTCTAGTAACAGGGGTAGTTGAGGGAGAGGTTGTTAGTGCTGGCGAGACAACTGTGGAGGTGAGAGGTGAGGCTTGGGGAGGCATGCATGCGGGTGATTGTTTAAAGGATTGAAGCTCGAGACGTAACTTCGCATTTTCTGCCCTCAAGTTAGCCATCTCATCCTGCATTTGTTTTAATTGCCTTTGAATGGAGCTTTCAGGGGAGGCTACCTGTGCCCAGCTCACCTGATTTCCAGGGCCTGTCCGGCGGCCGTTGTCTGGGTAAACGCTTTTGCTTCTGCTTCTGTTACGGCGTCTGCTGCGACTTCGGCTGCGGCTGCGGCGTTCCTGGCGTTTCGTGGGACTTGGTGAGCATCCTCTTTGATTGTTTTGCGACAGCATGCTTGGTCCAAGGAGGGAAGCTGCGTCTTTCTCAAAAAGCAAGGGTGCAGGCTTCGGCTTTGGTTTGTAGCGTTGCGGACACTGTGGGGAGCCGGTGGGATGGTCTTTCTGGCACACCACACACTTAGGTTGACAGTCATGATCATGTGGGGGTTTCGGAACGCCACACACTTGGCATAAAGATTGAGGGGCGCTCGGACAAACATCCGGCCTGTGGCCTACTGTGCGGCAGAGATTGCAGGCTTCCGTCCTATAGCGGTAGGGTACGCACCGGATGGCGCCACCTTGGTAATTGATATAATATGGCACGCGTGTACCCCTGAAGGTGACTAAGACTGACGTGGTGGCTCCCATGCGGCGTCCAGTTAGGACGAGGCCCTGTCTGTCGTAGTCCAATAGGCTTGACATGATTGTTTCAGCTGTATGGTCTACAGGAACGTTGCGAATGACCCCCTTGCAGGTGTTCGATGGATCGGTGATGTGGCTTGCTACTTCATAGCTGCGGTTGTCCATCTTGATGGTTTTGATTTGAAAGTAGGCATCGGTGCGTTCAGAGTCCGGTGTGCTGACAAGAATGGTGTTGCTTACCGCCTTGATGCGGTATTGATCCTGAAGAGATCTTGTGAGCGCTGCAGCTTGGAGGATTGCATGTATGAGCTTCGGAAGCAGCGTGTCCGCACAGTTGAAGCCGCCACGTATGCGGAGAACTATTTTATAGTCATCGGCTGGAAGTGGAGGTGGTCTGGGGGCATTACGCCGAATCGATGCGAGGACTTTCTGCGGCTCTTCTGTCGAAGTGTCAACGACTGACGTTTTCTTCAAGGATGAAGCTGGTTTTCGGCTTCTGGCATAAACTTGACGCCAGATGCTTCCGTCGGTGTCGAGAGCATCGGCAGCGGGTAGCTCTTCTCCATCCACGTCATGGCCGGGCATTTTGCAGGCCTAGCGGCAGGCCGGCTGAGAGCTGATATAACAGTGCCGATAATTCGATGTTTCTTATCGGAAAGGTGAATAACTCGCTCGGGAAACTTCGTGCGATGTATTCGACACCGTAAGAAGCTCCTTGGCCGCTTACGTGGCCATTGATGCAGTTTAGAAGACAAAAACGGGTGGCTGTCAGGAGCGCTTGCAAAACGCGTCCGCTCCTGATGGCGTCTACGGCGCGTCTCTCTCCTGCGAGAGCCCGCTGTTGCGATGTCAACCCTTGTTTATAGCACATGCCTCCGGTCCCTTGTACTCAAGGTACCTGGAGAGGCTGTTGTGCTCCTGGCTGTAAACCTTTATTTTTCATTTTTAAGTACATGCTATCAAGCCTTGTTCCACATTTCATACTCATATAGCATAATCTGCTTCAGTCGCTATCATTATTTTACTACTTATATGTTTTACGCCATTTACAGCGACAGTTTTTAGGCCCCTTTACAGCCGTGTCACATGTACCATGAGAAACTCATTGCCCTCGTCATAACAGCTCGTCGATTACATTACCATTTGTCATGGCGCTCTTTGGCCATTCCTGGCCCTTGCGCCATTAAACAACACACATCATCATCTCCTGCACCTCGATTTGCCACATTGCCACTTTACAGACAGACGTTGACCATGCAGGTCAATCTCGGGATCGAGATGCACGCCCCTCTTCCGGCAGAACAAGATGCAGGTGCTCTTTTGCGCGTTCAGTTTAAAACCATTCTCATCTGCCCAATGAGAGATCTTGTTCAAACCTAATTGAACCTGACGTTCACACGTTGAGAGGTTACACGACTTAAAACCGACCTGTACATCATCAACATATGTGCAGTAAAACATATTTCGTGGGATAGCGAGGCGCAAGGAGTTCATTTTGACTATAAAAAGTGTACAACTCAATACACCTCCTTGCGGCACTCCTGTTTCTTGGACAAATGTGCGGGACAACACAGTGCCTACTCGAACATGGAATGTCCGATTGGACAGGTAGCTTTCAATTATTGCGAACATTCTGCCCTGCACACCTAAGTGTGACAGGTCTCGGAGTATGCCAAAGCGCCACGTTGTGTCATAGGCCTTCTCCATATCGAGGAACACAGAAAGAAAAAATTGTTTATGAATGAAAGCATCACGAATTTGTGCCTCGATACGGACAAGGTGGTCAGTAGTGGATTTAGCCTCTTGAAACCCGCACTGGTATGGGTCAAGTAGGCTATTTGTTTCAAGGAAGTGCATCAGTCGCCTGTTTATCATTTTCTCAAAGACCTTGCAAAGGCAACTCGTCAATGCTATGGGCCTGTAACTTGATGCTGAAGATGGGTCCTTACCCTGTTTAAGAATCGGAATAACGATGGCTTCTTTCCAGGCGGAGGGAATCTCACGAGAGAACCAAACGGCATTATACAAGGAGAGGAGGGTTTTTTGGGTTTCAGGGGGCAGACGTTTCAGCATTTCGTATACTATTCGGTCGGAGCCTGGGGCGGTTTTGTTACAGCAGTTTAGCGATGCTTGTAGCTCTGCTAAGATGAAAGGTTCATTGTATGCGTCATTGCTTGCGACTTTGCGTTCTATTTTTTGTTTTTCTATTCTTGCTTTGTAACGCTGGAACGCTGGACTGTACTGGGATGAGCTGGAGACCTGTTCGAAGTGGGCACCGAGGGAGTTCGCTTGGTCTTCCAAACCGTTGCCTTGTGTGTTTACTAGAGGAAGACGATGTGCTTCTCGTCCTACTACCCTACTGACCATGCTGCAGACTCTTGCCTCATGTGTATACGAGTTGATGCCAGATAGAAACTTCTGCCAGCTCTCCCTTCTGGCCTGTCGACGCGTTCTCCTACCTTGAGACTTGATGTTTCTAAAATTGACAAGGTTCTCGGTGGTCGGTGAGTCTCGAAGACGCCTCCATGCTTTGTTTTGTTGTTTGCGCGCATTGAGACACTCACTGTTCCACCAGGGAACGCGCCGTTTTCTGGGCAGTCCAGATGTTTGCGGAATGCACTTAGCTGCAGCTTCAATAAGAAAAGCAGTAATGTACTCTACAGATGCATCTATGCTAGAACCGCATATGTCAGTCCAACTCAAGCTAGCAATCTTATAAAACTGGTCGCAATCGGCCTTTTCTATCAGCCATTTGGGAACGTGTGCAGGATATTCAGATGATGTTATTGTGCTCAAAATTAAAGGAAAGTGGTCACTCCCATAAGGATTATTTATGACTTTCCATGTGAGTATAGGTAGGAGCGATGGAGAGACAATGCTGAGGTCTATCGATGAGTAGGTATTATTAGCCAGGCTATAGTATGTTGGCTCTTTCCGATTGAGGAGACACGCACCAGAAGAGAAAAGGAACTGTTCAATAAGGCGGCCTCGCGCATCACAGCGAGAGTCACCCCATAGGCCACTATGTGCATTAAAGTCCCCTAGGACGAGATACGGTTCTGGAAGTTCATCGATTAGTGATTGAAATTCGTGTTTGTTCAGTTGATGGTGTGGAGGTATGTAAATACTGCAAATTGTTACCAGTTTGTTGAAGATGACAGCTCGGACAGCTACTGCCTCCAGGAATGTCTGAAGGGGTAAATGTTTACAGGCTGTTCCTTGATTAACTATTATGGCAACACCACCGGATGATGCGACCGCATCATCTCGGTCCTTTCGAAAAATAATGTAATTGCGTAGAAAGTTTGTGTGTTTCGATTTTAAGTGTGTTTCTTGCACACACAGCACTTTTGGTGTATGCTTGTGTAAGAGTTCTTGGATATCGTCGAGGTTTCTCAGCAGTCCTCTGACGTTCCACTGTATTATATGGGTCATTTTAAAGTTGTGTGGTGCTGTGTGTACAAAAATTGTTACCTTAGGTTACAGGGCCTTTTGGGGGCCCCGTAATTCGACGTTTTTCTTTTTGGGCGCGCTCCAAAGAGTTGCGCCTATCCTTCGGCGTCTGAGGCGCCGGAGGAGTGGGACTTGTATCCATCACCTCTTGCGAGGTGGGGGATGGTGCCTGATGAGAAGGCACGTTCACAGCAGTTTCGGACCTAACTGTAACTGTTCGGACCTAACTGTAAAGTCTGAGCATAAGTTTCTGGGCCTAATATTGGACGCAAAACTAACCTTCATACCATATATAAAGTATTTAAAGAACAGGTGCTTAAAGACAATGAATATTCTGAAAGTGTTGTCACGCACTACGTGGGGTAGTGACAGGAAATGCCTGATGGATTTGTATAGAAGCCTCGTACGGACGCGCCTAGATTACGGTGCCATAATCTATCAGTCTGCGACACCATCAGCGTTAAAGATGCTCGACTCTGTCCACCATCTAGGCATTCGCCTTTCTACGGGTGCCTTTCGAACTAGCCCCGTAGAGAGCATGTACGTAGAATCAAATGAATGGTCGCTCCATCTGCAGAGATGTTACATGTCCTTTACATACTATCACAAGGTTAACGCAGACGAGGAACATCCCACTCACTCCACAATTAATGATTTGTCCAATGCTGCCTTGTTTAACAATCGTCCTTCGCTGAGACAGCCCTACTCACTCCGTGTGAGGAGCCTCGCTGAGGAAACAGGCGTGCCACTTCTAGAACACCGTTTGATGGCTCCCGCAGCATATCCGCCGCCATGGCAGTGGCAAGTTATTGACTGCGACGTATCCTTCGTGGAAGTTACTAAACACGCACCTACTGCACACATCCGCACACACTTCCTCGAACTTCAACATAAATACACTTGCCCAGAATTCTTTACAGATGCGTCAAAGTGTCATAATGGTGTGTCCTATGCAGCTGTTGGCCCATCTTTTTCAAAATCCGGTATTCTGCACCCGCAAACAAGCATCTTCACCGCAGAAGCCCATGCGATATCTGTAGCCGTCAAGCATATCAAGGAATTAGAACTGCAACGCGCGGTTGTATACACAGATTCACTGAGCGTCGTTACAGCTTTGAAAACTGAAAAAGCATAAAAATGCTGTCCTTGTATCACTTTACTCTCTTTTATGCACGATCTACGCCTTAAAACGACAGGTTGTGGTGTGCTGGGTGCCAGGGCACCGCGAGATCGCTGGAAATGTGGTGGCGGACCAGCTGGCCGGGTCTGCGCACGACCACGCACCCGCCAATACATCCATGGCCGTCCCTGCACTTGACATGAAACCTTTCCTACGACGGGAGCTCAGGGCGTGCTGGCAGCGCCTATGGGATAGGCAAACGGATAACAAATTGCATGTTATCAAACCGAGACTTGAAAACTGGCCAACAGTATCCCGATCACGCTACACACAAGTCACACTTACCAGGCTACAAATAGGACACACTCACTCAACACATTCACACCTTTTGTCTGGTGGTGATCCGCCATTATGTGAGAGATGTGGAGAACCACTTACGGTTCTCCACATCCTCGTCCAGTGCAATGAGTTAGATGCTCTAAGAAAAAAGCACTTTTTACTACCCTACCGACAGCAGCTCCCACTACACCCTGTGATGCTCATCGGTAGCGATCCGCTTTTTAAACTTCAATCACTGTTCACGTTTTTAAATGATGTACAGAGTTTTCACACCATATTCCGAGGTGATCTGTAGCACGACCTCTGTACCGAGGTCGCGGCTGCGGTGACTACATCCCCGCCATGTTTTATTATCACGACCTTTCGCCATCCACTTTAGCTGCACATATTCCACGTCACTGTCATGATTTTAATAACTGTATCTTTTTACCCGCGTTAGCGCGAGGAATTTTAAGGCCCCTATACAGCCACGCACCATATCATTGTTCACATCTCTTGTCTTCTGAAATGGCGCTCTTTGGCCATCAATTGGCCCTTGCGCCATAAAACAGCACACATCATCATCATCATCACATTGCCACTTATGCATCCCACAACTTCGCGAGGACAGGTTTCACTTTCGTGTTATACAGATTCCTATGGCAGAGCGACCAACCACATTTTTTTTTTCTTCGGTAGAACACTTCGTCCAGCATGAAGCAGCCATATTACAGCACGAAGGGGCTCCATGTGGATTTCCTTGGTTTTCCCGCCAAACAGTGACCACCTCACTGGAAGGCCTGCAGTAGATGCCAGTGAAGCTAACACGTTCAAACGATGTTGTTTCAGTGCGATTTAAAGTCATGTTAAAACGTCGCGCAAAGTTGTCTCCCATTATCTGGTCTATCAGGATTATGCATACTGCTCAGTGCACACTGCACTGTTACATCTTGATTTCGCCAGCAGAGAGGGCAAGGGGAACTGCTATCATCTTTTCCTACACTGCCGGCTTTCTATCAGACTCACTACAATTAAAATTCGGAGCCGGATATCTCGAAGCACAGACATGCTGGAAGTAATCTCCCAAGTGAAACTGTGTATAAATACAACTGTCTCCATTTTTTTCAATACAAACACACCACCTTACTACAGTCAATAACAAGCTAATTATTGAACTTTGGTTAATTAGGCTGCTGGCAGCAATAATTAAGACCTTTTGTCCCCCTAGGCGCATAGCTCATATGCGCAACTGGTCTTCAGGTACCTTCCAGTGCCTAATTTTAAGAAAACCAGAAAGCTTAACTTGGAACACCCTGTATAATACTAATATGTTCCACAAAAACTCTAATGTTACAACTTGAATGCTGCCAGGGATTTTAGCACTTTATTAATCCTTTAGGTGCTTCGTTTCTTTGAAAACTTCCTAAGCAACAGTGTCAACAAGCCCTACTTGTCCAAAAGAGTTTGGGGATTCTTTGGCTAGAGGGTGTCTTGCTCGTCAAAGACACTTAAGGGGCAAAAAAAAGCCCAAATTTTCTGACATGCAAGATACTTCTGTAATCGTGTGCATGTGTAAGCAGACTCAGCAGTTTTTGATACCCTTAGATTACACTGCAAATCAACATTGTGAAATAAATGTTGATGTGCTTATGCGTTCAACCAGCACCATTTGCACAAATCTAAGGTTTTCAAAACACATGTTCTTCCACAGATTTACAGCACCAATATGGGTCCACATACCACCACCTTAAACTGCCCAGGAACTACCACATATACTTGAACGTATTGGATGCCTTTGTTACGATCCACATGGCATACTCCCAACGCCATGTTCGTGGAACATGTGGAAATAGGAGAGTAGGAGAACATCACTGTGGTGTCAGCAACATTCTCTAATCATTCTCCTAACATGCTCCTATCAGATCAATTAGATACAGTGTCATTGCCATTACACCACTTTGATGGAGTACATTTCATCACACAAGTTTGTGTTGGTTCACTTTGTAAGTTACGTCCCAGTTTGACATCGACCTACAAACGAACATTCAGTGTTTCAACGTACCATACCACTTGCTCAAATAGGTTTAGAGCATCCACTTTTGTACTACTGCATACAGCTCTCATTTCAGATTATAGTGATATGTTGATTTGCTTTGCAACTCTCAGTTCAGGAAAGAACCTCGCTCCCAGCAAGGCGCATGAAATGTCGTAGCTTGAAAACTACATATTACGGTATTTGAAGAGCTGCACACTGGGAATCGGCACATAAACTCAGCAAGTTTCATCAAAATTGATTGAGAATTGAGGAAAAGTTCCAAAGAGCAGCGCCTCTCCTTATTCACCCATAGTGAAAGCTTGCACAAAAAGTGTTTTTAAAGCCACAAATAAACTGTATCACAATAAAGAGACATGCCAGAAGAGTACTGTACATTTTGCAGCCTTTATACAATAGGAATAGTACATACTTACCCAAGGATTTAGCCATGACGTCAACCATAAAAATGTGCATAAAGTTATACTCATGCAAGCAGACTAGGAAACTCGTCACTTGTGAGAAGTACAAGAAGGGGTACTTTTCTAGAGCTCTACAGACAACACTTATGAGGGATGTCATGAAGGCAGTATTACACATGAAGCAGTACTTTTGGGACGTTGTGGGAAATTTGCCCCAGGTTCCTTCACCGTTTTGGGCCTTTTCAGCTTCTACAAGCTGTGGTATCTGTTGATTCCTGACTGATTGTGGCCAGAAGCAGTGGCTGCGGCCATCTTCCACCAAGATGTCGGAAGGAGATCTACTAAATAATTTTCAGTGGGGAATTTTATGATAGCAAAGCGCTTCAGCATCCTGTGAAGAATCTTGTGCAGACAAAAATTGGCAGCAATTATGGTGCTGCTAGGGCAACATATGCGAATACAAGACTTACACTGCAGGTACGATTGAAATTTTATAAATGAACCTGCTTATCTAACCATGGTATTGTGTCTCGAAAGCGCAAATGCCACACTGAACGCCAATATAAACACTATAGTGTCCAAGAAAATCCAGCTTGCCCAATCTGGGCTGAGCGGCATCACATAGGTATAGGGTTGTTCATTTTATGGTTTTATATTTTTGCAATTTGAAGGGTAAAAATCGGGTGCTATATTTCAAGTTCATATTCATGGGGAAATCAGGTTTTCTGGAGTCATGCTTACAAGTTTATATTCGGGTCATTCCGCGCCAACTCTCCCAACATTGGCGCTCGACCGTTCGCGATTTCTTTGAAAAAAAATTCAGGACTGTCTGTTCAAAGCGAGAAGCCTTCTTGTCAAACATTTTTGCAGCAGAAATTTTTCAGCACCACTAGGGGCATTAGAAGGTTTTTGGAAATTCCTAAAGTATGGAGCCATAAAACTCCTTGTTAAAAAAATTGCCCTGCTCAAATCAGGTGAGGGCACAATTTTACCTTGAGAAGGAAGATAGGGTTTCTACTTTAAATGATTTTTATCGATCTTTACATTTCCACCTGTTTCCTCTACGGCCACAAGTATGCGAAATTTGGTCCACATTAGGAATTTTTGTACACAAAGACAACCTATTTCCGAAACAATGTGTTTTATATTTTGAGTGATTGTCATGAAGTTCTGCTGCAAGCGAATAATAATTTGTGACGGCTATAACGTGAAATGGCCTGTACAGCTGGTGACAGATTTGCAAAAATGTCGATTTTAGATGATGTTTAGTCGCAAATTTAGCACTGAGGTGGTCGTCACAAAAATACCTAGGTTAGTGCATTTATTAGCTACATCTCTTTTCTACAGACTGAGAAACTTTTATTAAATTACTTTTTCTTTTAAGAGAGAAAAAAATTTTTTAAATTGGGCCATACCGGTCTTTGTGCTTCCATGTTTCCCCTTCGTAGGAAAGCGCCCTATCTATTGGTAAGCATTCTTTGCACAGACAGAAAATTTCCCGATTGGATGAGGACCACCTGGACAAGGTAATAAGCTCCTCAATTGCTTATCTCAATACTTTACTAGAAAGTATTAGCCTAGTCGGCAATGAGAAATGCTAGCCCCAGTAGAGCGCATTTACCAGATGCCGCTAGTGTCGTAAGGCGGCACCGGAAATTACGCCGCTGTGTGCAGAGTAGTTACATACACTAAGTTCCACAACAGGGCAAAAACACTAATAATACAGGAATATGTTGGCTAGTTACGACGAATAGGTTGCAAAAATCCACCGACGCAGGCGTGCATACTATATGTTTGCACACAAATCGTAGTATGCTTAAAAGGACAGTAAAGCGAAAATGTGAAATGGTTTGAAATGATAACTTATATTTCGAGAACTCAGCTCTCTTTAATTTTGCAATCTTACGTTCAGTATTAAAAGAGAAAATGATTGTCAAAATTCTAGTTTTTAAAATCGCACGAGTACTTCGGCGTCTTGAATTCAGAAGGCCATTTTATATGTCTCAAATATTCTCCATATTTGTTCCATAAAGTGATCTGAAACTCGGTGCGTTAAACCTCTGGCTTCCTTAGAACACAATGTATGTTTCTTACTGATAGAGCGCTGTGTAGGCTTTAGCAGACGCCATCAAAGATCTGTGACGTCACGCATATAGGGCTGGAACTTCAAGGTGGCATCGCTGCCCATATTTTCTTTTTGCGCCTTTTCTATAGCGTAGCGAGGGTCTTATCCTCGCAAGATTGGTATTTTTGGTATACTGAAGAGCTCATCTGCTAATGCGAGAATTTTTATTTTAGTGTCCCTTTAAATGCTTGGATATCACTGGCGGCCTTCTAGCAGGAATGTTACGAATAAGGCAGGAATGATATCACTTAAGCGCTGTCAAGCTGTAAAGATATTTCAGGCACCTGGAGCGTCAGGATATTTTTGTAGCGACTTAAGACATCATAGGTTTTATTGGTGATACCTGCCAATGAACTCAAGTGATCGATATATACATTGATGCGTAGAAGAACTCCACGTATCAGCCCAAATTCACATTTGCGTTGTAGAATAATAAGGATGTCAGGTACTTTCCTCTGCGGTTCTTGTTGCATATGCGGGTTCAGGGTGATTACTCTTCTTTCACATGCAGGCACGTACGAGTAAAAAATGCAAAGCTATTGATTTCACATACGTTTATTGCATCCGAGGTCTTGTAGTAAGAGATACACCTCGTTAGGGAATTCAACTCCTGTCATATGGAAACCAAGGGCACAAGAGAAAAAGAATGCTGGCCTGCGGAGGGCATCACATATAACAGCATTAAACTTGTGCGATGCTGTATATATTTAGGTTGTACACTGCGTTTGTTCATGGCATGTCACTTCTCTCGAAAGCACGCTTGAAAGCATTGTTTGCGGAGACGAACAATTCAAGCAGTTGAACGTTTCTTGGAGATAATGATTTCCTTCTTTTTTGAGCCCGAAGTGAGACCAACCTCAAGAGGATGCTCTAAGGTGGGCTTGAAGTGGTGGTACTTGCGAGTATTCTTGATGGGAATCCCATGGCTCTACCCAGGTGGAAAAAATTTCCAGTTCCAGCTGTATTATTGAACCGGAAATCCTTTCCAGCTGGAAAATTTTCTAGCTGGAACTGGAAAGGTTTCCAGCTGGACAGGATTTCCGGTTCAATAATCCAGCTGGAAAATTTTCCAGCTAGAGAATGCGTCTGCATTCCAGCCGAAAAGTGTTCCCATTTATTGTAGGAAAGTTTTGCAACTGGAGGAGTAATACTAGCTGCAGAATTCTTTTGTTTCGGCTGGAAACTTGTTTCTCTAACTGAAACAGAAGCAGTCTGCAGATGGAATATGAGCATTTTCCAGTGCATGTACATGAGCTTCTGACCTGCAGAAACGACCTCCATGAAAGCACAATTCAAGCAAGTTCGCATGTGCACAGGGAAATGAGTTTCATGTACAGAGCGCATGTCCATCAAAGAAGGGAAGGGTGCATCGCTGGTTGTTTTCAAAAACAACTCAGCCATATGCATAGAAGACAAAACACCAGCCGTAAAGCAAGAACGAATGTATTTAAAGTATACTTACAGGACTCGTATATTGAAAAGACTAGACAATCATGCACTTGACAACATTTGCACATTCGCCTCAAAGAACCGAATACTAATTTGCATGACGCTGCTTCCTCTTCAAATCCTGAATTTTTTCGCTCAAGGTCCTTGGAAGAGTGAGCTCGGCAGCCCTGGTGTCGACACCTTGACGCGACCCCAGTGACGCAGACAATCTATAACCAAAAAATTGTTCCTCACAGTCATAATGGCAGCTGAAGTAATATATATCAGTACTCTAAAAAATCAAACATAACAAATACTCACCATAAACAACATTCCACTTTGAAGGTGTGAGCTGCTTTGCTCGCTGCTCATTGGTGCCACTTCTTGTTGGTGCCAACCTACCGCTTACACTCCTTTTAGCCAAGTCATCTCTACAAACCACTTGGGCTGCATCTCTGACGACAATGCTTGGCTTTTTGTTCTTAAATAGCTTCTCTGCCTGGTTGGCACTGACATAAATGCCATTGGACAAGTGAAACTGGAACCAAGTAAAAAAAATTTTGCGGTAAAACATGAAAACTCAATATATGTTAAAACACTAAAGGTAAACGAATACTGTTGAGTAATTCATGACATATGTGTGCAACAGCTGTACTCACACGTCCATCGGGAGTAGCCACAAAATCATCTTGCTGCTGCTCGCTGATGCGGGCCGCATCGTGGACACCTTGTGCTGCATCTGCAAGTTTTAGGCAGACGGTAAACATTGTTAACATAAGTGCACATCAAAACCCCACTTCCATAAATTATTTTGCACATACATTCACCATCATTCACGACAGTGGCCACTTGTAGGGGCTGCTCAGTGGCAATGCTTCTGTCAGCCTCTGGCTCGTGCCTGTGTAAGGAAAAGTTTGAGTATGCATGCACTACATATCTGCGCATGCACTACGGTCACTAATTTTATCTGCAATGAATGATACTGCAGGAACATTTAGCAATCTTACAGCCAGTAGCCACTTCAGGTGTTTTTTGTGCCGGTGGCACTAAAACAGCTGCAGCCGTCTTCACACCTGCATCATGAAAAGTTAAGTTGTCCAATAAGGCTACCTTGGCATGCATAGATTTTCTTGTTCGAAAAAATTTAGTAAAAACTACTTACTCCTGTTATCAGATGCAAGTGTTAATGGCAAGATTGATTACTATGCTCACATGCTAGGCTTTATCAAAATTATATCAGAATATCTTTGATAAAGTTGGTGCAAACACAATGTATGCAGTACACTATGTTATATCTGCCCAGAACTTGCCACAAATGTGCACATAAATTGGTTTCCAATAATGTAGTAGGAATGTAACCTTGGAGGTGCACTGTAATATACAGGATATTAGTCTTTTTTTAAACAGCTGACAGCAACGTGTGCACAACTGCTTACCATTATGTCCCTCGCAAGGTTCGTCCCCCCTTTGAAGTATCTGCAGAACTAAAAGCTCCATTGAAGAACTCTGCAGAACTGCATTTAAGTATCTGCAGAACTAAAGGCTCCATTGAAGCAACAAGGCTGCTCCTCGACAAACGGCCGTTTGTCGAGGAGCAGCCTTGTTGCTTCAATGGAGCCTTTGGGTGCGCATACTGCCCTGATACCGGTAATGTTATTTTGTGTCCACGTGACGAGCCGCTGCAGTGTCAAGATTTGATCTTCGTACGGTCTTTGTAGGCTTGCTTTCGCTGCTAAGCGCTTCACTGTTCCTCCTACGCTGTCACAGGCACTCTTTCCATGTGAAGTTGCGAAAAAGTTCCATTCGGCCGAAATTCTGAAATCCGTTTTATGGTGGCAAATATTGATGAAGTTGTTTCTGTTTTTGTATTAAAAGACAGCCCCATCGGAAAAGTAGTGAATGTGCGTGATTGCAGGAAAATCTTGTCTGATTATCTTTAGTATTGCTTCTTGGAAAGCAAAGACGGCAGTGGTGTCGTGATCGAGAATGTCAGAAATCACAGCACATGATGTGATGGAAACTGGATTAGAGTTGCATTCGGCGGCTCGGTAATACAAACTACCGGATGCAATAATGCTTGCATATTGACCCAGTGGAACTGCTGTGGTGCATCCTGTACCAAAAAATTATAGTTTTCGGCAAAATCCATTAAAGCGACTGCTTCGTTGCTGCTTACGTTTGCTTTGAAGTGTCTAAAATACTGTGCCCGTTGTTAACGAAATGGTGCCCTTTCAGCTTTTTCAGCGTCTCCATAAGCCTTTCGAAGGACTCATCAACTGAAAGCAGGAGTGACTCCAGGCTGCACCGCGTGCCGCTGACCCACTGCTTAACCACTACGCTGTCGTTATCTTCCGCGTCAATATTCAAGGTGTTTCTCAGTAGTGTTTCGACATGCTGTTTTCCAGGACAACTGCTGCAATCGTCGAACATGCACACCTCTCTGCCCAGAATGGCACACTGTCATTTCCAATAGCTCCTCGCATGTCTCTCTCAATCCAGAAGCATGGAGCATTAGCTTGAAATTTTGATGCTGCACACAGACGCACACAGTGTGCGTGCCAGATCTTCCTGCTAATACACAATGTGCTGGTCGAAGGCTGGCAAACGTAGAGGCTTATTTCCAGTTCTTAAACATTTCCTTTCAATTCATTAATTGTAAACGTTTTTGACAACCGTGCAACACGTCTTTTTTTCTTTCCCCGGAAGGCAATGGGTCGCTGAATCATCCTAATGAAACTGTTGGATAGAATAACTAACTTCTTTGCTTAGAGGCCGACCTTTTTTCAGTGGAGGCACGCTCAGGACACCGCAGTCGGACTTGTGCTTCACAGCCTCGCGCACCAGGCGTTCGGACGCACCAAAGAACCTCATAATTTTATTCTGCGACCAGGATTGCGGAGCCAATACCAGAATCCGGACTTTATTTTGGCGAGTGCCACCTTCCTTGAATTTCTTCTTAAGTTCATTCAGTAATGACACGTAGTCATCAAGAACAATGTCTTGTTCCACTTCCTTAACTGTTGAGGATGTCTCGCTCAGGCCCAGATAAGTTCACATTGTTTCTTTCAAATTCAGCTGCAGCTTTTTTGCTTTGTTTTCTACGTAAGCTTTTCTGCGTCCCCATGCTGGGCTCGCACCTACAGCAACGAGAGCCTTGTCGACGCCATCTCAAACTGTCGCATGGTCATGTGCCGGAGACACTGATGCCGGATCTTGAACTTGGATACACTGTACCAGCGATCGCTGTCGTGAAGTTTGTCTTGGTGTTGAGTGGTAACAACAACGGACACATCGCTGGCAGAGCCTTTGTCTTGGAATTAATCCCAAGGACGGTTGCATGTCCACAAGAGACAGTGTGATAACTGAAGTCCTCCGAAAATTCTTTGTGTGATCCAGAAATGGATTTGAGCACCATTTTGATGCTACAAGAGACGTGTATTTCTTCAAGTAAACCATGTAGTGACGGCCACGGACTGTGTTGATTCCTTGTGTATGATGCGTTGGCTTTGCACTCAGAAAAAGTAGGCGGCGTTGGGGCTCTGTGAGGTCCTGAACATTGACTAAGTATTTATTCTGACTCTGCGTTATTTTGTGGCATCCTTTAGGACCGAAGGAGCACGGTGGAAGGTCGGAATCTGCGAAGAGAAAGGGTAAAATGTATAATGTTTGATATATTGTTAAATTCACTTGTTATTCAGCGAATTTAAGCCAATCTATGATCGCCTATCATTAAGTGTAGCCATGGGATCAATACACAACATACTTTAGCAATTTCAAGTCACTCCAGTAACATGATGTTTTTATTTCATGAAAATGTGATTAGTGAGCACATAAGAACAAGCAATCGATTTAAAGTATGTGTTCATTGTCTCGCCCCTTTGTAGAAGAGAATCTCAGGGGAAAATGCAGGCTTGAATCGATCGACAGATCGCTAAAAACGATTAAGAACAGGGAATGTTGCCAGAGCCAATGTTTCAACAAGTGGTATTGTCTTCGTCAGGACAGCCCCTTTGTGTAATTTAGCAATTCTGCGTTCATATGCAGGTTTCGCAAAGTAATATATACGCCACTGCTCATAAAAATGAGAGCTAGACGCTCCACATAAGTCACACCGAGGAATGAGGAATTGCTTAGGTGCTAGTAAACGCAAATTGCCACATCTATGAAGTTTTGTCGCGAATACCAGAGAGTAACATGAATTCCTGCGGCCATTTCCTTTGGTATAATCACTATTTATTTATTTTTATGACCCTTTGAGACCCTCACGGGCCCCAAGGGTCATTACATGAGGGATGGCCACCAAAAAGTAAGAAAACAGATTAAAAAACAATAACAACAAACGACAATCAGAAAAATAAAAGATGGCAATAATGACGAATTTAAAGAATACTATTCACACAGTTAAGACGAGGCACAGCTGCTCCAAATATTAGACTAGTGATAGACCGCAAATCGGAAGCGCGCTGCATCATGCATGAGTGCAACTTCTCCCGGAAGGCCTTTCCAGTCACGGGCAGTTCGGACGAAGAACGACTGCTGGAAAGTGGCGCTGCGGGTTCGGTGTGGAATTACTCTGTTCAGATGGCCTGTTCGAGAAGTACGATGGGTCAGTTGAACCACCTGGCTGTCACGAGGTATGGAGTGAAATAATCTGTGGTGGGGGCATAGGCGTGAGATGCGCGAGAGGCAGGAGATACTAGCTTCAGTTTAGATTTTAGAGACGAAGCGCTAGTGTGATATGAGCAATCGGAAAGAATAAATCTAGCCGAACGGTTTTGAACCCATTCGAGAGCTTTAGTGAGATTAGATTGGTGGGGGTCAAAGATAGCACAGGTGGTAGTGGGCTGAGAGCAACAGCGGGTCAGAAGCAGAGGTGGGTGGTAGGTCGAGGGCGAAAGTGGGTTCCTTTTTTGCATTTTGCACTTGGGAGGGAAAAGGAGCCGCGGCAGATGGGATCAAACCCGCAACTTCCGAGCTAAACCCTGTTTTACACATAGCACACTAGACGTTCCATAACCACTGGCATGTAGCAGTATGCTGAGGGCAAGGGAGGGTCGAGCACGGCAGGGGGTCGAGGGCAAGAGCAGTTCTGCTTTCCCCTAATGCATCACAGACAATAGATCAGACACACGACACAGCGTCAATCTAGAGCAGCTCGGCTGTTAAAACCACTCTATTGAAACCACAGCCAGATACCCATGCAGTGAACACTTCTACAAAGAAATGATCTATATAGTGAAGTAGTCTTATACCCCGGCTATGTTGCAAGAGTATTTGCCTTGCAGTGTCTTCCGTGCACTCCATTATAAAAATGTATGATGATAATAGCTGACTTTGCTTAGCTTAGTGCAGATACAATTATTGGAGCTTGCTAGAATGTTCTCATTACTTTCCAGCGCAGTTACCTCTTTTGCAGACAGGTGGTCAAACCAACTAAACGCAGTGCATGACTATTATGGTGAGATGTGGCGATTAGTAAGACATTACAAACCGTCTCATTTTAATGAATATTTGGGCTTACATGCCTCTCATGGTAGTTTGTTATATTGCAGAGGCATAATTTGTGACTCGAGCATGAATATACTCTATGGTGTCCCTTAACATAGCATTCATCACACTACAAAGAAGCATATATAGTACAAGAAAAAAACTAAACAAAAAACGCTAAGGAATGGTTGCTATTATAATCAGAGTGAGAAAAGAGTGGCAATGTGCTAACTACCGAAGCTGTCTGAGTGGAATATGATGGCCTAATGCGTTAAGCATGCAAGAAAAGTTATGTCATTGCTGTTTACATAGCCACAATAAATATGCATGCAATAAGTGCTGATGCAGACAGTGCTGATGCAGACAGTGAAGCATAAAAGCCGGCACGTGCATTATCGCCGCAAACATCGCTACTTGTAAGGGTGCGAAGGAAACTTAGTTAGTTAGTTAGTTAGTTAGTTGGAGTTTAGTGGCGCAAAAGCTACTGAGGCCAAGCTGCGCCAGCCACAAGGTAATAAAATGATGTATACCATCTGCAGTGATGTGATGAGTGAGAACGGCTTGGTGTACGTGTGGCTGTAAAAGGGCCTAAAAACCAGCGCACTAAAGGCACATAAAAGAAAATTTAAAAAAGTATACCATAAAATTATGACAATGAAATATGCGCAATGAACGTAAAACTTCAGAGTGATGTGCTTTTTGTTTCAAACCTTGTTTAAAACACCTGTTTCTCTTAAAAAGCTCATTACATTCGCAAAATACACAAGAGCGTCATCTCCCAAAGGGATGGCCGCGTGTAAAGGTACACGCATTTTATATAGATCGTTGAAGTGTTTCTGTCTCTGTATTTCAATATGTTGACATGTAATAAGAATGTGAAGTACTGTTAGTGGATTGTTGCATTTTTCACATATTGGCTGTGGTTCTTTTGTGACTGTGATATGTGTGTGCCCTATTCGGAGTCTAGCTAACATGACTTCTATAAAGCGTTGTTGGTGGTAGCAGGATTTCCATTCACCTAATACTGGTTTGATAAGGTATAGTTTGTTGTTAATATATGTGCTCCATTGACATTGCCATTTCTGTGTTAGCGTTTTATGAATAGCATAGACACTGTCCCTTAGCGGTACCCTGATGTTCAACACAGTATTGTGTTTTGCACTAGCTGCGCGCGCATCCGCCTTTTCATTCCCTAGGATCCCAATGTGGCTTGGAATCCAACAGAAGCGTATGGAATGGTCATTATTAATGAGTGACAGTGCATGCAGAATGTTGCCAATAAATGGTCTGTGTTGAGATTTTAGATTAAGGGCCTTCAGGACACTTAACGAGTCTGTATAAATGACAGCGTTTTTGTGTTTTTCATTGATAACTTTTTGCAGAGCCATCCACAGAGCATAGCACTCGGCAGTGAATACAGAGACGAATTGTGGGAGTCTTACAGTCCGTTCCCATGTTCTTGATATTACACTGCTTCCCACACAGTTTTGTGTCTTTGAACCATCTGTGTAGTACTCGTTGTAAGTGGCATATGTTTCCTGAACTCGAAGGAACTCTTGTATTATGTACTCACTTGGGCTGTCCTGCTTTTTAAGGTGGGTCAGTGAAAGATCAAGAAAATGTTTAAAATCACTCCAAGGAGCTAATGTGGATGTTTTCTCACCAACACGAAGTGCCTCGCTTGGTATATTGTACTCGCGACACTTTTCTTCAACCGGAGGATGAGAGGTTTCATGGCGCGCGGTTTATTTGTGTAGTGTATCCGTGTGTTGCCGTGTGTGACAAGGTCGTGGCATATATGTCCTGGTGAGGATCGGACTGAGAGAACGTAGGTTAGCATTAGCTGTGCTCTCTGTTCTAGGCAAGGCTCGTTCGTTTCAGCATACAAGCTAGCAACAGGTGAAGTTCTGTAGGCTGCAGTTGCCAGACGTAATCCGTGGTTGTGTACTGGATCCAATCGCCTTATATATGAATCTCTGGCTGAGCCATAGACTACACAGCCATAGTCGATTTTACTCCGCACTAAAGATCGATATATACGTAGGAGTGTTAGTCTGTCAGCTCCCCAGTGCTTCTTTGAGAACACCTTAAGGACGTTAAGAGATTTGTTAGCTTTATCTTTAACACTGTTTATGTGCGCAAGGAAGTTTAGCTTCTGATCAAACAGAACTCCCAGAAACCTATGTTCCCGCTTCACGGGGAGGATGGCGTCGCGTAGCTTAAGGACAGGATCCGGATATAGGTCTCCTTTTTGAGAGAACACCATTGCAACAGTTTTGTCGGTGGAAAAACGAAAGCCATTTTCAGAGGTTCATTTTGTAAGTTTATTTTATTTATTTATTTATTTATTATCACCCTCAGGGCCAAAGGCATTAAAGAGGGGAGTGGGTTACAGCAAATGAAAACAATAAAATAATCAGAACGGTCAAGTACAAAGGCTTCTCAATTATACAGTTTTAGCTCGTCGTAAGAAATTGGTACAAAAGAATGACAGAAAAATGGTAACAACAAAATACAAAATGCACTCAGGTTACAAACATATAGTAGGAAAATTGCTTCGATTATACAATGTTAGCTAAAGACGCTCGAAACCTTTGGGTATCGTGAATGGATACGATTTCATCAGGAAGGTGGTTCCATTCCGTGGATGACCGAAGGAAAAATGACTGCAAAAACGTTTTAGTGTGACATGATTCGACACCAACCTTATAACGATGGTCGATACGAGGCGATACGTACTGTGGCTGAAAAATGAAATCATTGCGGAGTGTTGAATGATGGTATAGCTTGTGAAAAAGAACGAAACGTGAGATTTTGCGACGAGAAGAAAGTGAATTAAGCGAAAGGTTAGTTTTCATGGCAGACACACTTGCAGTTCTATTATAATTACGTAAGATGAAACGAACTGAATTATTTTCAACGAGTTCTAATGAATTAATGAGTTTATCAGTGGCAGGATCCCAAAAAGCACATGCATATTCTAGTTTCGGACGTATAAGGGTAGTATAAAGAAGCTTTTTTAGGGATGAAGGGGCAGTTGAAAAGTTACGGCGCAGGTAACCAAGCATGCGGTTAGCATTATTAATTATACAGCCGGTATGAACATTCCAAGATAAGTTAGCAGAGATGTGCACACCTAGGTATTTGTAAGAGTTAACCACTTCCAAGGGAACATTGTTTAAATAATATGTATGCATGCTGTTAGTCAACTGAATTTGTCGTTTACACACTGCTATGCTTGATGCACAAAACACGATCTGGAGATCACCCACGTACAACGAATGCATCATGCAAGATGGAATTACTTTATTCACGGAGTTCATTTTAATCACGAACAGTGTGGTGCTTAATACACAGCCCACGTGGCACACCGTTTTCCTGTACGAATATGTGCGAGACTGTTGCACCGAGGCGGACTTGAAATGTTCGTTCGACATAAAGTCAGAAAGACAGTTCAGCATTCTTCCGCGAATCCCTTGATCCGCCAAATCCTTCAAGATACCAAATCTCCATGTAGTATCGTATGCTTTTTCTAGATCAAAGAAAACTCAGAGACAGTGTTGTTTGTGTAGAAAGGCGTCTCGTATTTTTTTATCTAAGCGCACAAGGTGATCAACCATTGAAGAACCTTTCTTGTACCTGCACTGGTTGATGTCTAATAAACGTCGTGTTTCAAGGGTATATGTTAGCCTTATATTCACAACACTTTCATAAGACTTAGCTAGGCAGCTTGTGAGGGCGATAGGGAGATAACTGCTAGGAGACGTAGGTGGCCTTCCGGTTTTTAAGAAGGGTACAATAACTGCGTTTTTCCATGCTGTCGGCATTTTGCCCGTAGTCTATATTCTGTTAAAAATTCCTAACAGAGCCTTTACGGATGCCTGTGATAGGCACGAAAGCATGAAGTAGTGGATGCGGTCATGCTCTACAGCAGTTTTTTTGCCTGCACAGAGAACCCTATTTAGTTCTGCGAGTGTCAGAGGGGCATTGTAAGGTTCGTCAGATGGGCCTATTAACGGCAGTCGTTGCTTTTCTGCGATCTGCTTGTGCTTCAAGAAGGCCCCAGAATAGTTTGAAGAGCTAGAAATAGTGTGGAAGTGTTCTCCGAGTATATCTCTTTAAGTGTTGTCTGTGTATTTGGGCAAGAGAGTATTGGGATCATGTAGGCTGAATAGTCTCCCTTAAATTTTTTAACTTGCTACCACATTCTTTTTGAGGTGATTGAGCTGTTAATAGAAGACACATATTGTTGCCATGACAATTTTTCAGCTTGCCTCCTGATATACCTGGCTTTTGCTTACTTTTGTTTGAAGTTAATGAAATTATCACAAGTTGGGTACTTGCGAAATATGCCCCAAGCCTTATTCTGAACTTTTTTGGCATCCGCGCAACCTTTTGTCCACCATGGATTGGATTTTTTCCCCTGCAACACAGATGATTGCGGTATGGCTAATTCGGCCGCAGAAATAATATGCGCGGTGAACAGCTCGATAACTTCGTCGATATCTTTTCCGCTTGATGCTATGTTCTCCAAGTGAACATTTTCCGTAAAAAGGGCCCAGTCGGCAAAGTGTAATTTCCAACGACGTGGTTTACAAGGGATGGTAGGAAAGTTTGATGAGAGCAGGTATATGGTCACTATTGTACGATTGTTTCAGGACTGTCCAGTTAAAATCCGCAAAAATAGAAGGTGAGCAAAGCGCCAAATCCAGACAACTAAAATTACACGTTTGCGGTGAAAGATATGTGGCTGAGCCAGTGTTTAAAAGGCGTTTAAAAGGTGTTAGATAAGATAAAATCTTCGATAAGATGTTCTCGTTGGTCAGTTTTATCACTGCCCCAAAGAGAACACCCCCGCAGGGGCGTCTGCTTCTGCAGGCGTTTGGTGTGTGGCGACACCACGGACCCGAGCCAACGGGGGGGGTTTCGACCCCCTCCCACGTTCGTCGCCGTGCGTAGCTTAGCCGTGTCCGGGGAAAAGGGAATCCTGGTGGTTGAGCTAATGCCGAGAGTTTGGACCCTTGTGGCCCCTCGGCGGAGGCAACACACCACTTTGGCCCCAGCTTCCCGTAGACCGCACCTCCGGCCTGACCCGCCCGGGGGAAATTGGCAGTCGCCTTCTCCTGTCCTCCCCTTCATCTTTCACTTTCCTATCCTCTTTCTCACAACTCTTCTTAGTTTCTTCATTTTTCCTGGCGGCGAGGGTTAACCCTGTGTGGCGAGCTACCCTGAGCTCTGTCATATTTGGTTATAGTCATGGTGTACAGTTGGCGTGGACAGAACCCTAGATAGGTTCCTGTCGCGTCCCCTTGTTGGGCTCCATGGTGGGTGGCTGCCACCATGGCTGAAAAACTCACATTTTATGGCTCCTCCATTTTCTAAACCAGATCGCCCTCGGAACACTTTCAGACGAGGGCGGAACGATGCAGCAGATGAATTTTTCAAGAAAAGCAAACAAAGTTTTACGAAGTTCCATGTCCTCCATAGTGATGAAGCAGATAAACCTGCAAGGCTTTTATCACCTTTCGCTGTCGAAAAAAGTCTCACTCAGACCTTGGGCCGTGGCTACAAGGCAACTATAAAATGGCCAGCGGTGATATCCTACTCGAAATCAAAGATGAAGAGCAGCATTCAAAACTTCCGAAAACTCTTTCTATTGATGAAACCACCGTTGTGATCACAGCACACAGGTCACTAAACACAATCCGTGGCGTAATCTCTGAAAGCGACTTTGTACACCTTTCAGAGCAAGAAATGTTAGAGGACCTCAAAGATCAAGACGTAACCAATGTCCGCCGAATCACGATCAGAAAAGAAAAGGAAATCCCTACCAAACACCTGATCCTTACCTTCACCTGCCACACATTACCCGAAACTATAGAAGTTGGATACCTGAAGATCAACGTAAGGCCGTACATTCCTAATCCCCGAAGATGCTTTAACTGTCAGAGGTTTGGCCACGGCTCCCAGAGTTGCCGCGGGCGCAAAACGTGTGCCAAGTGAGCTTCAAAAGAACACTCATCTGAAAACTGTGATGCCTCTCCGCACAGTGCAAACTGTGAAGGGGAGCACGCCGCATATTCCAGGGCATGCCCGTCCTGGAAGAGAGAAAAGGAAATAATTACAATAAAAACCAAAGAGAACATTTCTTTCAAGGAAGCGCGAAAGCGTCTCGCTCTCACAAACTCATTTTCCTTCACAGCAAAAATGAATTTCGCCGATGTGGTACGTAGGGGCGGCGCATCACACCAGGCTCTGGCCACTGCCCAAGCAACGCCTCAGGCAGGGCCATCCACGCCCCCGGCAGCCGCAGCGACAGCTGCCCTGCCACCTCCAAAAAAGGGCCTGCCGGTCCCAGCAACTAGTGACCGATAAAGCTTCTCCCACACGCAAGAAGCCCGTGAATACTCCAGCGGGTTCCCCGCAAATTCCCAGCGGCTCTAACGTGCCGATGGAGACAACCCCCACCGCGCCAGGCATACACAGGCGGCGCAGCTCCCTCGAATGTCAGAACAGAGGAAGAAGCCGAATAACAGGTCCCGAAAATCTGGGACCATAACTTCTCACTTCACAAAAAACAAAAAGGAAAAAAAAACACACTGATATGGCATTCCTCATACACTGGAACTGCTGTGGATCAATAAAAAACAACAGCGACGTAAACGACCTGCTGAACTCTTTTTCTCCTGTAGCTTTATGCTTACAGGAAACCAACTTGGGTCCGAAACAAACTAACGTACTAAAAAAATATAAGGTCTTCCGCCGCGACCGAGAGCATGCGAGCCGGCTCTCTGGAGTCGTTGCCATAGTAGTCCAAAGTGGCATAGCAGCCAACAAACTAAACCTTAGCACTAAACTACAAGCGGTAGCAGCCACTCTGCTAATGTTCAAAACAATTACTGTGTGCTGTGTATATGTTTAGCATCACCTGAAAGTCACGCTAAATGAATTTGAACACCTTTTAAACCAACTACCAGAGCCATATCTGGTAGTCGGAGATTTTAATGCACACTCTTCATTTGGGGGAGCGAAAAAACTGACGCAAGAGGCCAGATTTTAGAAGATTTTATCATATGTACTAATATGTGTTTACTGAACACTGGCACACCCACATATTGCTCTCCGAGTTCAGGCAAAATGAGCTGCATAGATTTATCTTTTAGTTCGCCATCAATTTATAGCCATTTTAAGTGGGATGTGGTCGACAATCCATATGGAAGTGATCATCTGCCCGTTTTAATCAGCTTATCATCTTCACCAAACATCATCCCAACCAAACCTCGCCGTAGGAAACTTCAATGTGCAGACTGGGAAGGTTTTAAAAGAAAAGCCAATTTAGAAAAATGTTTTTCCGAAACGCTAAGCATAGAGTTAAATGAAATGTTCACAACTTGCATCATAGATGCAGCATGCATGTATATTCCCCAGTCCACGGGCGTGGCACGACAAAACCAGAAAGCGTGGTGGACAAAGGAGTGCAAAGAAGCAAAAAAACAGCAAAAAAAAGCATGGGGTGTTTTTAGACGGTACCCTACGCATGTGAACCTAATAAATTTTAAAAGAAAACGAGCTCAAGCTCGATACATTAGTCGAAATGCCGAGAAGGCGGCATGGCAAAATTATGTATCGTCAATAAGTAGCGCAGTGACATCAAAACAAATGTGGGAGAAAATTGGTAAACTGAATAGCACCTTTTCCCCCTTCACATTTCCTCTCCTAACAGCCCCTGGTACACAAACAAGTATAGAAGAACAAGCAGATATACTGGGCGAACACTTTTACAGAGTCTCAAGTTCCTCAAACTACACAGGAATCTTTCCTGAAATACAAAAACACAGCTGAGAAAGAAAAACTTCCAACGAGTGGCAGCACACATGAAGAATACAATAATTTAATAACACTCCAAGAAATTAAAGAGTACTATCAGCGGGTAAGCAAACTGCACCCGGCTCCGATAATATACATTATGAAATGCTCGCCCATCTTTCCGACCTTTC
Organism: Hyalomma asiaticum; assembly: GCA_013339685.2. Taxonomy (NCBI): domain Eukaryota; kingdom Metazoa; phylum Arthropoda; class Arachnida; order Ixodida; family Ixodidae; genus Hyalomma; species Hyalomma asiaticum. The sequence goes on from CM023484.1 coordinate 14,337,482, forward strand.
CACAGAAGCACTCTTGAACTTTTTTAACAAAATTTGGATGGTAGGAGAAATACCGAAGGCTTGGAAAAAAGCGATCATTGTTCCAATGTTGAAACCTGGAAAAACACCAACTTCTCCCAGCAGTTATAGGCCCATAGCCCTAACCAGTTGTCTTGCCAAATCCTTTGAAAGTATTTTGAATATTAGGCTAATGTTTGTCTTCGAATCCCGTGGACTTCTTGACACACATCAGTGCGGATTTAAGAAATCTTGCTCAACAACCGATCACCTCGTGCGCCTCGAAAACACAGTTCGAGAGGCATTTATTCATAAGCAACATTGCCTCGCAGCCTTCTTTGATTTAGAAAAAGCTTATGACACCACTTGGAGATTTGGAATCCTTCGTGACCTGGGAGACCTAGGGATACATGGGAGAATGCTAAAATGCTTGAGCAATTTTTTGTCCGACCGCGCCTTCCAAGTACGCCTTGGAGCCTCACTTTCAAAGAACTTTGTTCAAGAAAACGGTGTACCTCAAGGATGCATCTTAAGTACCACACTGTTTATCGTAAAAATGAACTCCATATCGAAAATCATTCCCAAATCTGTAGTGCATTCACTCTACGTCGACGACGTCCAGATTGCATGTGCACCCTCTAGCATATCAACATGTGAGAGGCAAATACAGTTAACAGTGAATAAATTAACCACGTGGGCAGATAAAAATGGTTTTAAGTTTTCCGCACAAAAAACAGTAGCTGTCCTGTTCTCAATCAGACGAGAACTGCACATTGATCCCACTATTTATTTGAATGAAACCACACTGCCAGTGAAACAAGAATACAAATTTTTAGGTGTAACATTCGATAAGCTCACATTCCTTCCTCATATAAATGCCCTTAAAAAGAAAACCTCCAGATCTTTGAATATACTGAAAGCGCTCTCACGGAAACACTGGGGGTCAGATAGGACATGCCTGTTACATATTTAGCGCTCTGTTGTGCGCTCCTGCTTCGACTATGGATGTATATATAGTTCAGCAAGACCATCATATTTGAAACGACTGGACCCTAATTCAGGATTGCGTCTCGCAAACTGGTGCCTACAGAACATCACCCATAAACAGTATTTATGTAGAAACAAACGAGCCACCACTTGCAGACCGAAGAACCATGCTCACATGGTTCTCTGGCATCCAAGTGCAACGCTCTGCGCAGCCGCATCGGAGGGACTACAAATACTGCCTACGCGCTACAAGCACTTGGGGCACGCCACCGCACCTATGCTGGTCACGAGAATGCCCTTCTTCTTCATGCAGCTTGGTTACTTGCCTAATTCGACTTGCATTTGCTCCGACAATGCTTTTCTGCTAGGGATGTATACCAAAATTGCTATGGAACAACACGACTGCATGACGAACGTAAACGACAAGTCATAACGTTAGAATCATGACATGCGTGTATGAGCGGCATGGTTTACATGCCACAGTCTTGGTGCTCTTGCGGCCGTTTCGTTAACTTCATATGTACCAAACTCGATTTAGCGAGACAATGCAAATCCATTTTACGTTCCTTACGCGTGCTTCACATTTCCTTGATTCCCACTGCATGTGGGATCTGCCAATTTTTTTACGCCCTACATGGCCCAACGCAACCAATGCAAAGAACACCCACCTATTCTGCTTAGGAAGATATCGGCAGAAAAGACTGATTACTTTAAGCATTGGGTTGAAGGAACTAACTGGGAGTCTATAATGCAGATAAACGACCCTACCGTCTCCTATGACTTATTTATTAAAGCATTAAAAGAACTTTATTATACTGCATTTCCCCTAGAACAACTTAAAAAGCACAAAAAATCCAGAAAACCATGGATTGATGCCTCTTTACTGAAAAGAATAAAAACACGTGATAAACTATTTGCATCATTTACAGAAACAAAGAACCTTGATCAGTTAGCTGAGTACAAAAAAATGAGAAATAAATTAACATCTGATATTAAACACGCACGTAACTTGTATTACGTGACTAGGTTTGCTAGCATTTCTAACGATTCCAGGAAACTGTGGAAATGCGTAAATGAATTACGGAACAAGAACGAGAGAGAAGCAATATCGGAAATATTAATTGAGGATGTATTGTATTCAGGTAGTTCCCTGGCAAACAAATTTAATGAGCATTTTTTAAACGCAGGTGCTTGCACGTAATCGACGACCAATAGTATTATCTGCACATCTTACATCAACAGTTCAGACTCAACAATTTTTATGTCGCCTACTACAGCGCAAGAAATATTTGGCTTGATAAAAAAATTAAAAAATAGCAGTGCCTGCGGTGTAGACGAAATAAAGGCAGTGCCTCTTAAAGTAGTCGCCCATGTTACCTGTTTACCTCTATCGCACATATGTAATCTTATTCTAAGCTCTGGAATCTTCCCTAACCAACTGAAGATTGCAAGGGTAACAGTTATTTTCAAAGGAGGAGATAAAAACAATCTTGGTAATCTACAGGCCAATTTCTGCTTTACCTATGTTTTCTAAGGTTATAGAAGAAACAATAAACTCCAGGCTTACTCATTTCTTTCAGAAAAAGAACATTATCGTTAAAAATCAATATGGCTTCCAAAAGAAAAAATCCACGGAAATGGCACTACTTGATATTAAAGATAAAATAGTTGAGAATATAGAAAACAAGTTATTCACAGTAGGGCTCTTTCTCGACTTTAAAAAAGCTTTCGATTCCGTTCAACACGATATTTTAATGCTCAATCTAGATACGGTGTTAGAGGAACTGCTCTAGACATCATCAAAAGCTACCTGGAAAACCATTTGCAATATACTAACATTGGCAATGCGAAATCTGAATACGGTGAAATTACGTGCGGAGTGCCGCAAGGGTCAATCCTTGGACCGCTCTTATTTATCATATACATTAATGACATAGTAAACATACCCCTCACACCCGACATTATTTTATACGCCGATGACCCCAGTGTATTCTTCTCTGGGCCAGATATTGACGACCTTAAGCTAAAAGCCAACCTATGGTTACAAAGCCTATCTACCTGGCTTAGGGCCAACAGGTTAAATCTGAACGCTAAAAAAACAAAGTTTATCGGGTATTTAGGCCCCGTAACAAGACATACACTAGCAAAAATATTATCAGCTTTCAGGGACAGCCTATTGACCGCGTTACGTCTCACAAATTTCTCGGTGTCTTCTTTCACGAATATTTAGAATGGTCTGTTCATATCAACTACTTACGGCAAAACATCTCTCGAGCAGTTGGCACACTCTGCACGTTACGTCATTTATTACCAGTATGGCTGAAAAGACAGATTTACTATACAACAATACATTCGCACCTTCACTATTGCCTTCTATATGGGGAACAACGACAAAAACGAACCTCAGCTACTTATACCTTTTACAAAAACGAGCTGTGCGATTAATTGAACTTTTGCCCTTCCGTTCACACACAGCGCCATTTTTTGAAAAGCATGGACTGCTAGTAATTAATAATATCCGACATAAAAAATTAGCAATGATCATATATCACGAAGTTAAATCTAACCTAACTGAATTTTTAAGGAAGTTTCTCGAGCGGGACCACAGCCATAATTTACGACACATCAGTTTCAAGAAAGATATGCTTCGTACCAACTACGGTACACAAAAATTAACTTACCAAATTCCCCACTTCCTTAACGAGCACCCTACCGTGATGACATTAATTGAAGAAAGCTCCTCCATTCACGTCTTCAAAAAAAAAAAAGATACACGCCTTCCTTCTAAAAATCCAAACAGACTTTCACACCACTTTCGATTCCTCTTCCTATGTTATGTAACTTGCATATGCTATACGTGCCTGTTTTTTTTTTTTCTGGTTGTTGTTGTGTATAAGTTGTTCTCTTATTCTTAGTTATTGTGACTTACGTGTGTTACGTGAATTATGCATTACGTGTGTTATTCATACTTATGTACATATTTTTGCGTCAAACCGGCTTGATTTCTAAAAAAAAAAACGCTATGTTCGATTGCACCTTATATTCACATCTGTTATGTCATGTATGACTGGTTATTAGTGTGTGTACACTGGTGATCGGTGCTTTGTCAGGCTTTCTTTGCCTCTACGCCGATTCCCTAGCCAACTATGTATACTGGTTGTCTGAAATAAATATATGATATGATATGATATGATATATTTTCTGCAAAGACGCAATTCTCTTCTGGGACATCGTGCAGCGCACACTAAAGATTTTGCCATCAATTATCGTACGACTTGTTATCTTTTGCGAACATCTGTTGTTGAAGTGCCTTTTGACATGTTTTTTTGTCATGGGAATGCATAGTGTATGGAAAACTCGTATGCAGAGCCCATTATCGCTTCAGTTGTGCATTGATGATTCAATTGGCGTTTATGAAGAACTCAACGTCACACCAAAATGGTACCCAATCTTGGTGTGGTTATCATTAACAAGTCGGACGACCTTTTTGAATAACCTATAAACAAGAATAGCAGGCACTTCTGAGTGTTTCAGACGATATGCCCACTCGCACGACCACCTGAAAACACTGCAACGCCATGAGACTATGCAAGCTGCATACAAGCAAAGATTGCACTCGAATGAACAGCCTTGCCCCCAGGCGTAGCAAATCGGTGGCGTTCGAATCACCCTTTCATGGATGTCAGCGCTTTCTTGCAACCGAAGAGCCGGCAATGCATCAGATGCCTCAGGCGAGACGCATTCTGAGCCGCATGACGCCCCAGAAAACGCTGCTGACTCTATGCTCGAAGTACCGTGCACATCTAGCGCGCAAGGATTTTCGAGATATGGTTCTCCCACTAAGGTGGGATTCTTGCACATTGCTGCTGATTCTTGCACATTTTCGATCCTTCCATTGAAGCCATTGCACTTTCTGTTGGACCAGTCACCATCTGTACTCTCATCTGCAGTTAATGTCAACCTCCCCGGAGGTGAATTATCTCTATGGTCTTCGAGGACCATGTTTTCATTATGTGTTACCGCTGCTGACGGAACACCTGTAGTTTTCGTGGCCATCGCCCTACTATACTCCTGACAGCGGCATTCGCTGTCCTCACCAAGACAAACTAGCAGATCTTCACTAGATATTTTCTGAGGAACTCTTTCCCCATCAACAACACTTAGCCCCCTAGAGGTCCCAAAGTACCCCTCAACCTTTATGCAACTTCCTTGTTCCAAGCTCGCAAAGCTGGCCTCTGCCTCACCGAGCACCTTCGAACCCATTCCAGTCTCCCTGCTGTGTACGCGGATACTATCTTCTAGAACAACTTCTGACACTATCGAAGGACTGCGGCATGGTGTCATGCCTTCGCCAGAGAACGACTTCAATTCCCTCAATAAAGCGCTGCCCACAGAGCAATCCTCAAACGCCCGCTCATTGGTGCTCATGCACAGCGTTTTACTACGCTGCATCTTTACGGTTCGAGTCTTTTCCACCTCTGCGAGTTTGAGCTTTAACTGAAGCGTTCTTTGCTTTAATTCTTCAAATTCTCTTTCAAACTCTAGCCGTTCTTGCCGGTCCTTCTCTTCTTCTAATTGCGCAGCCACTCGAGCATCAACCCACGCCGTAAATTCCTCACCTTCCAAACCTATTCGACGTGCCAACTCTTCAAAAACTTCACGCGATTCCGATGCCCTCATTTTCTTTTTTTCGTGCGAAATAATAAGGTGCAGAAACGGTCTCGTCGTCCTGTCGCCGCGGACGCCAATTTGTCACGGGGCTAGCGAATTAACGTGCCCTCGTGTAGGTTCGTGTGTTCAAAACTCGATGGCTTGACCGTCATCGAGAAAGGATAGACGAGACCGTTTGAGCAGAAAAAAACAAACAAACAACACTCGCTGTATTTAAAGACACAAAAAAGAGAGAAAAGGATAAAGACAAGACGAAGCATGAAAAGGAGAGGAAAAGTTAACAGGACTTTGAATGTGAGGGAAAATAGCTAGCGGTGCGTAAGAATAGTTCAAAGGACAAGACTGTCACCGTTGTGGTGGGCGCACGAGAGTAGACGGCGAGGGAGATGTAGAAGACGCACTCGGGGCAGACTTGCTTAAGGTGTCGCTCGGAGGGAAGGTAGCGTCGGGCGAGTCGGGGTCAGCAACCTCTCGGCGTTCTTCAGCCGACGCTCGGACAACGAACCGGAGACGCGGTTATGCCTGGCCAACGCCAGACGGTGGGAAGCCGATGGAGAGCCTGGCCAACGCCAGATGCTGTACCGCTCGGGTACACGCCCAGGTGGGAGCCTGCAGCGGCCTTGCCACAGGAACTCGGCCGCCACTCCCGCGCCCTGGTAGGCTTCCTTCTTCCACCACGTCTCAGCCACCTCTCTTCGTTTCTTCTCCGCGGTCTCTTCCTACCCAGCGTGGAACCTCTTCATTTCTTTCTTTCTTTCTTTTTTCCTTGAAGTTTGGCTCTTGCCCACTACGGGGGATTGGCCATGAAGCCGGCGGTTAATATAAAGAGGGGAAAAAAAATTGAGCTAAAACAAAGGAAGAATAAAGAATCGGTAACGTAAGTAAGAATGAAATGTTAGAAAAAGATAGGCTATTTATAATAGAAATGAACTATAATAAAATAATTTGAGGTTTAATCAACTAGTGGAAGCAATTTCGAGGTACGAAGATTTGGATTGAATGATGATTAGCAATGAATTCTTTTTGTGTCACGAAGGAAATTGCACATGGCTAAGCAGACGTTCCTGTTGCTATAACCTAGTGAGGACGCTCCAAAGGAAAGAATGTTCTGAGAATTTAGGGGAATGTTTAAATTCCTGAATAAAATTTCGAAATGCCTTTTTCTCTGACTACTATAGCGCTGACAGGTCATTAAGAAGTGATCAATGTTTTCAGGCTCTCGACAATAACAGCATAGCGGAGATGACACCAGACCAGACCTGTGTAAATAAAAGTTCAATGGAGGGATACGACAGCGAAATTTTGTTATTGCCACTTCCAGTTTACGAGAGGGACACCACTTATTATCCCAAACAAAAGAAAGATGTCCATATTCTTCAATTGGTAACTTCATTTTTAAAGAATCTTGAACTAAAGAGTACTTTCGGAATCTCGACAAAGTAACGAAGGCAGTAGTAGGCACCACGGACATTACCGGCCCATCTAGGGACCACCGCGCGAGAACATCAGCCATCTCGTTTATAAATATGCCACGATGGCCCGGCACCCACACCAATCGCACTTCACGCACGTGGGGAGGAATTAATGATATGAATGTGTTTAGAACAGAAGACTTGGAAGGAGAAGCTGAAGCGAGGGATGTGCATACCGAAAGCGAATCAGTTTTGTACAGGAAGTTTGCGAATGGCTAAAAGAATGGCTAAGAGCTTCATTTGTCGAGTTCGGCTGACGTACACTCACGCGCTTCGTCTGCACATCGTCTTCGTCGATTATTGAGCGCTCGCGGCCACACATTCAGTTCTTCTTTTCTTGTGTCGGCGCCTCTGGTCGTACTGGTGCGCACTTCAAAATACGTGCACTTTACTCATCACAACGTCGTAGTCCGTCGTAAGTTTGGCAACATAGGCAATCGGATGCATTCGGCAACTAAGTTAGCTTTGTTTATGATTATCACACATACTACTGGCGAAGTAGTACTTCCGCTAAAGTCCCTCCCCGAGTTGGTTTATTTTTCACTGGTGGATCAGGATCGGACGGCTCCGCGACAGAGCTTGTAGCTCCGTGGGGGATTCGGCTCACCGCTGAAGATCCGGCAGTAGAATTCATGATGAGATTTTCGGCGACGTGCCAGTTGCTGTAGAAACTGGAGTGCCACTCTTTTAGGGGCGAAGCTCCTCTTAGTCTAACCAGAGAACACCTATATACCCGTTTGTCTAACCTTGTCACGCGTCAGTCGCCAGGCGTCAGGCGTAACCCGCGTGCCGGGAGGCACGCGCTCGAGAGCGAAAGGCGCGCGTTGGCTATGGAAACGCTCGCAGAGGAGGAGAACGCACCCTCACCCGCGAGAGACAACGTTGGCGCAAGCAGCGTCTCCTAGTGAGTTTCTTGATAGAGAAATACCGACTGCTCGCGTTGGAGAAGCGTTCACGCAAGCATCTATTTGTCGTACATCCCACCTTTTGTTATCGGCTTCTAGGTACCTAGGGACAGAAGGGCTAGGGATTTTTGACAGTGGCGCCATCACTTGTTGGCGGCGCTTTAGCGTACTATTAAAGTGTTCTAGAAGAGTACTATTTCTCTTGCGCGCACGTCAACTCGTCCATGTGCGCATTTCGCGCTCTGGACAATTTTGGTCGGTGTTGGCCGCTTCCGATGCCGATCGCGCGTCGTTCAGCTTTATCGGCATTTAGCCACGTAGTATGCGAAGTGCTTACCCGTAGCGACTTCGCTATGTCCGCCTTTTGCAGACCTATGTACGCCACGATGTGCCACCTTGCCACAACACGTAAGTAATGTTCATTCTTTATTTGGAGCTTTGCCCTGTACGAGCGAGAGCACTTGGCAACAGCCATGCTATCATTCCATTGCGACTGCGGAGCGTGGTGTTGAGGCACACTGACGATAGCTGGGGAGAAATTAGCTGCAAGTGTAGCGATCGTGTGTGTGCTTCTCGTTCTGTTGTGCTAGGTGTTTAAGCACGACCGGTCGACATGGTTAGCGTGTATATCTATAGCTACTGATTCAACATTCGGTTCTGTCTGAGCGAGACTTCCCACTGGTGCCGGCTAATCAATCAGAGGGAATAATTTCTTTTCGCGCAAGTTGGTCTCGAGCAAAAACACCGCGGGTCGTTGTGGAGCAGGATAAGGACGTGGTTATGAATGATGTTACCGGCAGGAATGAGCGAAGGTTAGCTCAAGCGACCAGTGAGCCCGCAGTCCGGAGGCCCGTGGTTTCCTGAGCATGCTTGGCATTGCACTCCTATTCACTCACTTAAAGCTTATATAACGAACATTTAGTTGGCCAGACAGTGGTCCTGGGTTTGCTGTCTACAGGAGCAACACGACAAACTGCTTGCTTTTTTGTGAGCAAACGTTCTTTGTGTCAACTAAAAACAGCATTACAACATGCAAATATATAGGACGGCCACTTTGTGACACATCACGGTTACCATGCAGAATGCAGTGCCTTGCCTATAGTTGTTGAAAGGTGCATGCCTAGAGGTGGTGTTAATGGCATTTTGCTCAGAGCAAGCTGCGAGGAACGTGGTGAAACTCCACACATGTAACTGCCCCTCATCAGGAAATGTTTTTAAAAAATTGTGCAGCCATCTTTAATTTCCTTGGAAATTGCCAGGGCCGAGGCTAGGGCTAGTTGTTTAGTGTTTGCACAGTGCTAAATTTTTCAAAAGACACAAATCAAGTTGTCCCATGTGTGGATTCGACTGCTCCTATTCAGGTGGGTTCAAATCTGCACAGGCATGGAGTTTATCATTGTAAGCAATGGCTGTTAATGACAAAGGCAGGGGCAGCAGACATTGTTACAATGTTCAGCCCTTGTAACGTGCCCATATCAGCTTGCGCAGTAAATAATCAGCCGGCAAAACGTAGGGTTAATGGATCAATGCTCAGCAAAATGGAGCACTTCATGGTTGAGAGATCACTGCCGCTACATTCTGTTGTGTTGCAGCTGGAACATGTCAGCCATTGTGTTGCAGCTGGAACATGTCAGCCATGCTTGGATAAGCATGTTGAAGCCTCTTTTAAGGCTCAGAACGCCTGTGATCATGTAGAATATCACGAATCATTGTATGCTTAAATAATGACCTTTAATTTCCTGTTTCAGAAAAGCCAGCCATTGCAGTGCAAGGTATTCTTTGCCCAACACTTTGAAAGAATATTGCAGGTGTGTCCTGTACAGTGGCATGGTGAACCTTCATCCAGAGTCCTCGTGTGGAGATCCCCATAACAATATTCAACTCTCTCTGCCACCTGGAAAAAGGTCCCTGCAAATTATGCCATCTCTGAAAAGAAAAAAAAGTACATATTCAATGAGTCATCCTCCTGTCAAGTTGAAAATAAATGCTGTAATGACGTACACAAGCTCTCTAGCACTGGTACCGGGAGAATAAAACTTGTGTAACTACAAACTACCATGCATAGTTAGCTTAAGAGAAATACACATATACTTGTGTGCGAAGGAGTAGTATTTTGTTACAAGAAATACCAGACCACTACCTATGCTGTGCCCTAGCACACTGACATTAAACATAAGACAAAACGTTACTTCTGGCTTTGCCACAGTGCCAGTGTTGGAAAGCACAACTTGAAAGTTGTGACATCTCATGGTGTGGCCAAATTTCGGCTTTTGTGCACAGAAGTAGCAAATATGTGTTCACTGAGCAGAGCACCGTCTCTACGCTTTCCGTGTTTATTATATCCATATTTGCTTCTGTCGTGGGCTTCCTTGCAATGTAGGGTGGCGAAGCTTCACAGGGCAGTAAGGCTTCCATATGGAGTCGGGCAATTTGTGAAAAAGCTTAGCAATTGCAAGTAGGAGCCTTTCAGGGCTAGGTTTTATAAAATGTAATTGTGTAGATGACAGGAAATCTGGATGCATAAAATAACAGCAAAGCCATTCCTTGAAAAAACTGAAGTGGTACAAGAATGTTGTGACACGTATATGCACTAAGTCATGATGATGCAGCAGCACAGATCTTTTAGTTTGCACGGCACATTTCAGTTTGTACGCTGGGGTTTCTTACGTGCCCCATTGGGGGGGGAGCAAGAAGGGTGGGGTACCTACTGCAAGAACTTTTCAAATTGGATCATTATTATCAGAGGTAAAAATGTTTGAAGCGGCACTACACCAGGATATTGGGTGGCGAATCACTGCCAGTACGACACATGGCGATGCTGTGTGGCAGAGGAAGGGAAAAAAAGGACGAAGTGTGCTTGCTATTGTGGCCGCAGTTGGTCATCCTCTCCAAGGAGCCAGGTGCCTCCCGACTGATTTGAGCAGCTACTGCACGATCTGAACAAGTGTGACAGTTTGTAGCGACACACAGGCGCACTGTGGTGACACGGCGTGTGGCATCATCATCCACCATTTGGTGCATGATGCTTGCAAGGGGAGGGTAAACAGAGCTCAGCCTGAAATTTGGGCACCTTCCACAGCATTTAACGATGCAGTTCTAGGCAGATATGAACATGAGCGTGCAATGTACTTGTCAGCTCAAAATGGCCAGGCCTGGTGAGGGGCTCATTGAGAAAATGGTAAAGATGTTGCATTTTGGTTGCTGTCTGGTATTCTCTACCGATTTATTAGCTTATCACGCTGCAGGCACTGGTATTACTTCATGCCACACACATTCTCCAAAACCATCTCATCAATTATCCAGTATTTGCAAGGTCTCATGCACGAGTTTAATCCTCTGTTGCATTTAACCGCATTAGTGTGCTTCCACCATGGCCATGTCAACACCTTCGTCTTTTCATATGGCTACAATATCCGTATTGCTTTAAGATGACCAAGGCCCTGCACTTGTGCATGGCAATATGGTTGTGGCAATATTTAAAGGAGTACTGACACGAAATTTTGACATTCTCGTATTGTTGCTGTAAATGAAAGCACTGGCGTGGAGAACCCCAAAAACAGTGTCATGGTGGCCCGCAATGCAATGAATATATTTTTAATACGGCTATCTTAAAAGCTGACTTTCGGTTTCGATTTCGAGGGGGCGGTTTCCTAGTGACGTATCAACATAGTCGGACGACGTCTGAGCCACGTAGGGACAGAAATTCTTCATAGCGTCGCTGCAACTCTGTCGTATTTGGTCAATTACACCTGAGGCACGCAAACAACGGCAATTTCACGGTCGTCCAGTGACTCTGACCGCGATTTCGGCGATTTTTAAGAGCCCGTGTTCATACGTCATCATAGTGTCCATTGCAATGGGGCTGTCTTGCTGTGCTGGGCGACGAAAACTTTAAAACCAAATTAAAATATTTTGTACGTGTTTCCTGGCTTCCGTGTGCGGAGGGCGTTAACAATACATGGCTAGGAAACGAAAAATGTATATTTTGCGCCGCCGCAAAATCGTGTCAGTACTCTTTTAAAGGTATTGCTCATTTTTACCCGGAAGGTACACTTCTGCAATATCTTTTCCAACACACTGTAGTACTAGTCACAGATGATAATGACGAAAAGCAGAGGACGGCTCACGTGACAATGTTTCCTGCTCGCTCCTGACACGAACAGAGGGAGACAACGTGACTATGGGGCCATTCGCCGCTCAGAAGCTGGTAATACTAGTACAAACTTTTGAAGACAGTCATTAAATAAGACTGAATGGCTGGCAAAGACAAATCAAACTCTTATTGACATCCTTGGACAGCAATGGCACATATGCTTTAAAATTTTCAAGGTACAATGAACACATGCTGATTGTACTAATTATGTTATACCCCTGTACACAACTAGAAAACTACAGTGTCGTTTTGAGCAAGTGCATTTTAACACATGCTGTGTCACTTTGGAAGGGCACTGCCACATGTGAAAAACTTCTTGGGTTTCATGGTAATGCTGATGGATGAGTTAGTAGGTGCAGCAGTACATGTTTAGGCAGTGTTCGCTAATGCAGTGATGTGCTGTAGCCAGAAGTGGTATGAAATATAAATGAAGGAAATTAACAGCAGCCATCACCATGAAATTTGGTACGAATGTCACTCAAACCCTGCCACCTTTCTCTCTTGCAGCAATGGCTTATTTTGAAGGTGCTTCTTCTTTCACCACTGCCAATGATAACGGGAGCATATATTTTCCAGAGTGCTGGTAATAAAGACGATTAACAGCCCCTGATGTACATTGCCACTTTCTTGAAGCTGTACAACTGCTGCCCGTTGGGTCTGCCCTTCCATTTTGTCTTTCTAGATGGGAAATCCTGAAATAAAGAGAAGCACAGAGCTACATTTACCATTAACAGAATTTGCAGCCTGATTTACAATGCCCCCAAAACAAGCATGCAGTGGTATGTGTGCTGAAAATGCAATCTTCTGCAACAAGGATTTCAATTTGTCAGGCCACTCTTGCATGTAGAAGCATGAATCGTTGGGCTACTCGATGCAACATTTGTGGGACAAAGACAAAGAGCAAAAACCGCACGATGAAAACTGCATTTACAAAAGGGGCACATACATGAAAGACTCAACGTGCAACTGAATTCAATATGTATGTAGCTCTCATCAAGTTCTTTGTTCTTCGTCCCACAAGTGTAAATTTTGCATGCTTTACTTATCTACTGTAGGTGTCACAAATGAAAATTCTGACTATTGCATGCGACAGAGCACGTAACAGCGCAAAGCTCCGAATAACGGGGATTATTACTTACGTGTCGTACGAAGTCGTCGATCTGTCAAAGGTGGCCACGGCAAAGTAGGCAAGGGTAACCAAAGCTCGCTACCTAGGCTGTCGGAGCCCCAATGAAGCTGCACGACGCGCGGTCAGCACGGCCGCTCTAGACACGCGCGATAGGCATGGGATCGGCACGGGACCTACTTGTAACTCGGCTAGAGTTACGTGGAAAGGCAGCACATCACAATCTTCGCCCTCGACCTTCATAGATAAGGCAAACTCGCTACGGGGCACCGGACTGCGTTGACGAAACGCACAAGCACTGGAGCCGTGTTCCGAGATGTGCACACTCCATGGCACGGCGGCACGTCCGCGTGTCTTCTCGGTCTCGGTACTTGGTCAGAGAACACCTGACTCGGTGGTTCGGTCGGTTAGGCGGCATGCAAAAAAACCCGCCAACAAGCGACGGCGCCACTGTCGAAAATCCCTAGACATTCTGTCCCTAGGTACCTAGAAGCTGATAACAAAAGGTGGGATGTACGACAAATAGATGCTTGCAGCGTTCACCGGCAACCCATGTATATATATATATATATATATATATATATATATATATATATATGCACTGGATCTTGATTGACTTGCAATGAAGTGCCGGTGGGAGATTTCACTTGTGCATAGTTGAACCATGAGGATTCGTAGCGTGCGCATTAACTAAATTAATCCGGAACTCGGCACGATCTACGATGAACCTCCCGAGCTTCGCCCACTCATCATCATTCACTCCGTGGATATGCTGTAATTTTTTCTGTCTTGAAGGTTCGTCGCAATCTCAACAGGTATATATGTTGTCGTCAGTGGGTTCGAGCGCTCGTTTCTGCTACTTTATATGGTCAAGCAGTGTGTGGTTCCCAGCAAGAGTACCTTATCGTAGCGCATAAATCGGCACGGCAAGAGATTATACACGTGTGCATAAGCGAAAAAGTTCATTCCTAATGCCGTATTTCTAGCGTTCAAACACCCTCCGGTGATCTTATAATTACTGCTCTTCGGGTTCGGCTGCTTCCTTTCGCCTGTAGGTGCAAATTGCCGTTATTTTTGTATCGGAATACCATTTGGTTCAGGATGTCCTTGTGCGGCAAGCATGCTTTGGCTTCACGCCCGTAGGGTCCGCGAACACATGGCGTGCAGCGGCTTTCGATGCACGCGGGTTCCCGCCTGAAGTCTTCTCCAGCACGAGTCATGATGCTCAGCGGGGGTAAGTGAAAGAAGAGTACGAATTGGGAATTCTGGTTCAATCTCGCGGAATAGAGATCGAAAGACTTTTTCCTAAAACAGAAAAGCGGCGGCATGGAGATCTAGTTGTACCATAACCACTCCAGCTGGTTGAAAAGGAATCAGGCAAAGAAAAAGAAATAAGGCAGAAGAAAAGCATCGGAATTTTTCTTCGAAGTATATCATTCCTTAAACTTATACGTTATATAAAAACAACAGAGGGAGCCGATTCTTCTGAGAATAATAATGACTGCGTACTGTCATTGACGTTGGCTTTTTTTTTGTTGTTGTTTCTCCTCTTCATATTATGGCTTAGTGCTAATTTTTTTTTCATCACTACGAAATTACGTCACACTTTGCTGGCTTTTTCTTACCAAAATGAAGCCATTTCCACGACTGTTGAATCTCATTAAACAGCTTAGTTGGGGCAGGGGTGTCAAGTTCACTATCACTATCGTGATACTCACAATGTATGGCTATTTTGTGGCACTGTGATTGCCTAGCACTATCAAGTACTCGTGGGCTGAGGACAATGATGTATCTGCTATATTTAAGTTCTTACCCTGCATCTTATAGCTGGATCTGGACTGTGATCTACAGAAAAGTAATCTTTCACGTCTTAGCTGTTCTGTCTAATCCCCTTCATCGGGTACGCGCCATGCTAGAAAGGAGGAAGAAAAGAAGGTCGTTCATCGGCTGCGCAGCTTCTACTTCAGTTTACGCCTACATCTTCTATTTCAACTATCTTCCTTGAAGAATGGGTAAGCTGGAGTTATTTCCTTCGCTCGAACGTGGGCGTTAGGTTTAGCTGTAACAGTTATAGCCCTACTTCGGCGGTGTTCATTGTAATTATTGCACTTTTACCTCGAACGGTACATGACGTAATGACGGTCGCCGGGTTACCAGCTTGACCACACCTTGACCACATGGCGAACCGTTAGCACTGTTGGTGGCAGATAGTCTAAGCCACTAAAGAGAGACTGAACGTTATTCCTGCGTAATTTGGGACCTTGCGCTCACAGTTAAAACCTCCCATTTCTTTAGGTTCGCGCGTGTCCGATTTCCGGCCTGGATTATCCTTAGCAGAAAAAGAAAAGAACTTACTCCCCTCAAAATAAAAGGTATCCCTTTAATCTTGAGAGACGGTACGTAAGCGTGCACAATTGTAGATAAGTACCTGCACACCATTGAGCAAGAGGAAAAATAATAGCACGTCACGTCGACTCATGGGAAATGGGCCCATGGGTCACGTGGAAGGCAAGCGATAGATTGATGTACAGTCAAGCGCCACTGTGCCACCGAGTTCAAACAACCTCGAGCGGTCCGGCAGTTATGTAGGGCCCCCACTCCTGGAACCCGGGGTCATCGCACACTGACATCAGAGGACGTTGGCTTGTCGAGGCTTGCGGGATCATGTGACTCTGCCTCCTAATTTGTTTTTTGCTTTTCCCTTCCGCCCTGCACTCAACTGATGTACAGGAGTCAATGGAAAACTTTCCAGAGTAGCTCTTCGTCTCGTTGCTTCCTTAAATTGACGTGGTTGTTCAGGCCCATCGAACTCCGTTGCACTAAAGATTTTTAAAAAATGGGGGGGGGGGGGGTGGAGGGGCTATAGAATTAGGGATTATCCATAGAGGGGAAAAAGTAGGAGGCGCTGTCATGTGATTCTTTACTAGCCTTGGCACCTCTTCTGTCGCCTGTGTGCGGTGCCTCTCGGGTCGGATAGTTGCTTGACTGTTCGAGGTAGTTTGAAAGCGGTAATTGTGGCGCTTAACCGTGCATTATTCTACCGCTTGCCTACCACGTGACCCGGGGCTCATATCCCGTGATTATCTCCTTAACATTTTTATGATTAGTCTTCAGGAATGTGACGTGATGCCCTCTCCTTGCTTTTTGCTTTCCTCCATGACATTACCTTTGCACTGACGCCATGTTTAGAACGTGTCTGGCCCTTTATTGAACGACAGGAGTAAACATTCGCCAGTCTGTGGCAAGCTGTTCGGGACGAGGTTACTTTGTTTTATGATCTTTTATTTTTACTATTTGCCCTGCTTTAATGTAAATGTAGACAAGCTCGAGCACGTACTGGGATGGCTTTCGACCTGGAGTTGCATTTCTGTAAAAAGCAAGACGCTCGGAAGGAAGGCAAGAACCACACAGCTGGCGCTAGAACGAAAAGCCATAGGCGTTACCTTAAGAGATAGGAAGACAGCCGAATGGGTCAGGTAACAGACAGGGGTAGCCGACTAATAATCGACGTTAAGAAGAAAAATGCACATAAGGCAGGTCATCTGATGAAAAGGCTAGATAACCGATGGACAGTTAGAACGACGGAATGGATAACAAGAGGGGAAGCATAGCCGCGGACGACAAAAAGAGTAAGATGAGGTGATGAAATTGGGATAAATGGGGCACACTTAGCACAGGACCGGTATAATTGGAGATCTATGGGAGAGGCCTTTGCCCTGCAGTGGGCGTAGACAGGCTGATGATGATGAGGTGACGAGATTAGGAAATTTGCAGCCATCAAGTGTGAATCAGTTTGCGTAGGACAGGAAAGGATGAAGAGCATTGGGAAAGGCCAGCAGTGTATGTGAGATAGTCTGATATGACGATGATGGTGAGGTGTTAGCAGATGAACACCCTGCGATGTGGAAATAGCGGAGGCTATTTTCGGTAATCGAGTGTTACCAGATGTAATTGCGAACATATGAAGGAAAATGAAAGGACCGATTGATTGATTTGTAGGGTTTAACGTCCCTAAACCAGCTCTGATTATGAGAGACGCCGTAGTGGAGGTCTCCGGAAATTTCGACCACCTGGGGTTCTTTAACGTGCACTGACATCGCACAGGACACGGGCCTCGACATTTCGCCTCCACTGAAATGCAGCCGCCGCGGCCGGTATTCGATCCCGCGACCTTCGGATCAGCAGCCGATTGCCATAACCACAAGACCACCGTGGCGGGGCAATGAAAGGACCGAGGCTAAGAAAACATATGCGAGGCCGACGAGGTGCGGCTTGATGCTGATGCGTGTATCGGCCGTCTGCCACTGGTTCACGTTATTGTGCTGTGATGCCATGAGCGCTTGGAAAAAGGAGATGAAAGAAAGAAAAATACATGGATTATTATGCCCGAGAAATTTCTCCAGTCAGAACATATCTGCACTTTTCAACTCATACCACAAGATAATGCGCTGATTGTTTCACGAGCTTTTTTCTGACTGTCATAACGCTTTTATGGAATTCCTGGCGAAGAATAAATTTCGTGAAACCCACGTCGAGCTTGGCGTAAACACCGGCACAATGAAGACAATTAACCGACAGACACCATTATGCACGTTGAATCTGCGAAGCGCAATGCACGCACGAGTGCCTATATTTCATGAATGTCGCAGCAACACGAAGTCAGTAGTATGTAGGAAAGTTTTGCTCACGGGCTGTGTCCTTCTTTCAGGTGAAAGCCAGTATTCGATGATGAATCGTAAGTCAAAGCACGGGAAGCCTTGCTTATTTTAGTTTACCGCGATGCTGAAAGCATAGATATATGCTGTCTTTTCTGTATTTTTCCTAGCCAGGGTGCTGTAATGAGAGAACGACATGCTGCTACAGCAATAATAATAATAATAATAATAACAATAATAATAATGATTTTATCTAACGTGACCAGGAAAAACCGTAAGGTCTCTGTACTGGCGCACGCAAAAAATAATAAAACAAGAAACAGTACAATAACAACAACAAGAGCCAACATCCATAATATCAGGTATGCAGTGCAAAATACAAAAAAAAACGCTATAAAATTGCACATATCCAACTATGCAGAAGGCAGCGTAAAGAGGAACAAATTTAAACAGTGTAGGACACTATGTTAATAGTGCGAAGCTCGGAGCAGAACAGCGACTGGGAGCTGTGAAAAACATCGAGGCCTAAAAAGTAAGCTTTGTAAAGACGTTATATCTTGTCAATCAATGGTCGAATGTTCACAGAGGCAGGCGGTTACATGAAAAGGTCAATTCGCTCTGGTCAGCTTACGTGGAATTGGAAAATTGAGAGAGTTGAGCACTTCAGGGCAGTTTATGATACCATTTATTTATTTATTTATTTATTTATTTATTTATTTTAGATGCTGCGATCTTATACAAGACCTTGGCAGCGTGGTACATATATAGATGCATAAAACAGAAAAGTAACAAAGCGAAACGAAGTTTCTTCGCACATGCGCTTTGAAGGAACAAACAAGGGCAAGTGACCATGCACGAGCTTATAAAGAAATAACAGATCAGCATGTTTTCTCCGGCAGTGTAGCGATGGCAGTGATAGTGATACAACAGTGTCAATGCAAGAATCAGGGCCATTTCTAGAGAACCGATGGTTATAGATATTCAGGATTTTTTTCTGGACTCGCTCAATGGCGTTGCTGCTGAAATTGGAAATGTTGTTATGTGGAGTTTAACGTCACAAAATCAGCTCTGATTATGAGAGACGCCGTAGTGGAGGGCTCCGGAAATTTTCACCACCTGGGGTTGTCTAACGTGCCACTGACATCGCACAGCACGCGGGCCTCAACATTTCGCCTCCATCAAAATGCAGCCGCCGCAGCCGGGACTCGATCCCGCGACCGTAGGATCAGCAGCCGAGTACCATAGCCACTCACCGTGGCTGGGCAAAGGAATTACAAATGCCATTCCAGATCGCAGATGCATACTGAAGTTGATGAAGACGTATCACTGTGTGCAATTTGCGGAGGGGCATAGGAGAATAGAACTGTCTAGGAATTCTGGAAACAGCCTAGAGAGTGAAGACAGAACGACACAGAATTGACAGAATATGAAAATGGCACACTAGATGTTTTTCGAGTGAAACTCATGACCTTGTTTGTTGAAATATTTAGGAAGAGGTTATTGCTCCTGCACCATTCAGAAAAAGAACACAAATCGGATTGCAGCAAGCGACAATAGATAACGGAATGAATTTCCTTAAATATCGTTATTTCATTGACATACAAAAGAAAAGAATTCCGAATGGCAGAAGAAACATCATTACCATAAATTAAAAAGAGGAGTGGGCCCAATGCCGACTCTTGAGGAACGCCACTAGCAGCTTTGTACAAAGAAGACGTTTGGCCATTTACAGCAACATAACATCATCTATCAAGAAGATAGCTATGCACATTCGATCCCGCTCTTCGGATCAGCAGCCGAGTAGCATAGCTACTTGACCACCGTGGCGGGGCTTACAGAGAGTTCGAAAACAACAACAACAACAATAATAATCTAATTTAAGACAGAAAAAATTGGGGGACCGTTAAGCTTCGCCTTTAAGAGTTGAACGCGATAGCGAAATCCGGCACTTCAACCACTCAGTGCATACTTATTAATGTGTGTTGTTACACACACACATGTGCACACAGACACACACACATGCGCGCGCGACATATCTACAGTAATGGTAGAGGTTTTCGATCTATTTAATAGCACTTTTATATCAACTTCATGAAAATATTGTACAGTGATGTAGTCACATGGTCCTGTATTATGAACTGCGCGTAGGCGTGACACTTTCATTCGTAAACGGTCGCATTCTGTCGTCCTTCTTGCGTTAACTATCTGGCAGCTGTTCGATCTGTTCTTCTGGAGACATCTTCCGGCCAACCGTAACAAGCATCGCCTTATGGTCGGTGAAATGGCAAACAGCACATTATCTAATGTTTGCTGTTTGCTTGATATGATATTGTCCCGCAGTATTGTGACTAGAAGAGCCAGACGTAGAGAGCGTCTTGGGGCAGCCACTTTATTGGAGACCTTGTGCTAATTCGGCGGTGGTAGCGACGACAGGCGCAGCTGTCTTTCGGCGGGTCACAAGTGAAAGAGCACCACGCCTTGGCGACGCACGCCGTTTTATACCCAGCAGAGTTCGAGCTTGATGCTCCTAAAGAGCGCGTCGGCACTAAGGATGAAAGTCGAACGCCACAGCATCATTGACGCGCGTTCATACCAGACGCCTAGTGTTGCGCATGCATAGACGCAAGCCGAAGATAGAAATGCTATGAGCGCGCGTCTGTCCCTTTAGATGAAAAGACGCCATGTGGCAATATGTTTCCTGTCCTAGAACGGCGGAACCATATAGGCTCTGGTGTGGTCGCATGGCCTCCGAGATGGCGGGCGCGCCCGCCGTCTCGGAGGCCATGGTAGTCGAGACATGTTTTTCACAATGTCTGACAGATGGCAGCACATTATCTAATGTTTGCTTGATATGCTCAATAGAGCTTATTTCTCCTACGAATCGCCGAATGGGCTCATTTTCGTCGTGACACCTGCCGAACAAAATGCGTTGAGACTCCTTCCACTACCTGACATTTATGTGGTGTTTTTTTCCGAAAAAGTTCCAAGTAACATCGTGGCTTTGTGGTAGGACACCTGCTTGCCACGCAAACGGCCCGGTTTCGATCCTGAATGGGACCGGAAGTTTGTGCTGTTTATTTTATTTTATTTGCATCATTCTCGATTTTTCGCTCACGGAGAGACACCGACACCGACGGCGGTATTTTTCTGCGAAACGAGCTCTCTAACGCTATCGCGTTAAAATGTGCGAATGCTGATAGGTGAACTTGGTCAAACCTAAATAAAAGCGTAGGCTCATGGAGACTCCTTGGAGGTAATTAATTCCGGGCACAGGAACAACAAGGAGTGAAATGGTAGTTTTACTCAGAATAACATTGGGCATCCAAAAGTTACCCAAAAGACTTACGTAGGTCAGGGTCCTCCCCACGCTGGGCGGCCACTTAAGTGCCGCTCACTAGACTTACCGTACATGCTCCCTACGGAAGCAGAGTTGCGCGTAGGTCCGCCATCTTGAGCGAGGAGGCAACCAAGGCCTTGAGGGAAAGCCTAACTCGCACTTTCTGCAGACAAGCTTGTCGTGACATAAGTGATCGCGGTTCAACTCACTTTATCAGGCACAATCCGTGCCACCCAATTCAACATGCAGATGTGAACAACGATAGCTGTTGTATTTAATGCCATGGATGACAAACTATCCTACCGTTTTAGGGGCGAAGCACCTTAGGGCCGAGCTTGCGGCGGCGTTACCGTGTATGGGTGTGGCCCGATCGTAGAGGCTGTGCAGTCAGACTGTGTGTGTGCATGTGTGGGCCGATCCCGCAGGCTGTACACCCAGACAGTGTCGTTTGCTGTCGTGAGAGAGCGAACAGCGCGTTGACTATTGAAAAGCTCTTTCTGCGATCAACGCTTTACCAGCTCGCAAAGAACGAGAACGCGGCCTCGCCCGCGAGAGAGAATGCTGGCGCAGGCAACGTCTGCTAGCGACTTTCTTGATTAAAAAAAAAAACTGACTGCTCGCGCTGCACAACCATTCACCGGCCACCCCATATATATAGGCACTGTATCTTGACCTGCAATGTAGTGCCGGTGGGAGATTTCTCTTGTGCGTAGTTGAACCATAAGGATTCGCAGCGCGCGCGTTAACTAAAAGTAATCCGGAAGTCGGCACGATCTACGACGTGGGAGCGCACAAACCTCACAATGACCAGGAGCATGAATGACAACACGTGTGTACATATGCACACGCCTTGTCACTCATTTACATGGCGATGTCTCGGGTGGTTTGCGGTGGCGCCGAACATTCCCCAGTGCTTCGCCCACTCGCCGTGGTTCACTTCGTGGAGATGCGTGAATTTTTTTTTTGCGAACACATCGCCTACCGCAGGACCTTTCTCTTCTATTTTCTTTTTTCGCTTTGGCCTCGGGGCGGCACCTGTCGAAGAAAATGGCGATTAGTAGCGATAAATAGACTCCAGCCAAGAAAGGAGTTCGTCGAACAATGTTTCGCTAGAATGGAGTGATACCAAGTCAGATAAATGTCGCACGCGGTGTCCTAGGTGCTTCGTACGTTGGTTATCGAATAATGCTCGAAAACGTCATGACGCGGTGGCACTGCCATCGCAACCTGTCTTTCTGTGCCTGAGCGGCAGTTCATCCACAGTGCAAGGTTGCAAGCGGCGCTACTCTGGCGGGAGGCTATACATTTAATCTCCCAACTCTACTTCGCCGTGCGCCTGTATACCACCCAGCGAACCCCTTGGCATTTGACGTGTTCTCCTGAAGACCAAAAATGACCTCTTTGCGTACAATAGCTCTCAGAAGTGCGCGCGACCAAAGTATCCATAACGTCTTTACTCTCTGCAGGTGCATTCATTTGTCGCCTCATACTATATACCATCTCGAGCCTCCTATTCCCCCCATCCGTATTCGCAAGATATCTGCCTTTAAAGAGGCTCAGTGGAGAACCTTGCTACATTAAACATTTGCGGTACTTGGCTGAAGAATGTGGGATCAGCAAGTGCGGGAATAGTTACTATTTGCCGAGACTGCCCACTGGCCTCAGAGAGGTTTGCTTTTCTGCATGACAACAACCTGTTGCAGAATGTTTCATTGCAAGCGTCACAGTTCGTACCTTAAGAAGGTCAGTGTCCTCTTAGCGGGTGTGCGCATGCACATACGTGGAGGATTACGTCATAATTTGGCCTCTCAAAGGTGAATAACTACAGCTTAGGAAGTCACGTGACTGCGCGAATAACGCGAGGAGGTTATACTGTTGCACGTGCTCCTGCTCTCTGATAAGTTTGAGCGTCAGAATTCGCTCTAGTAATGTCTGTTGAAAACGCTGTATGCTGAAGAGATCGGCTGGTTTATACGAAACCTCCCCCCCCACACACACACAGAAACTATATATATATATATATATATATATATATATATATGTATATGTATATGTATATGTATATATATATATATGTATATGTATATATATATATATGTATATGTATATATATATATGTATATGTATATATATATGTATATATATATGTATATATATATATATATATATATATATATATATATGTATATATATATATGAGAACTTGTGCTCAATGGGCCAAACGTATTTGGGGTGAAATAGCAGACACGACCTCGCAGTTATTGTTTATTGCCAACAGTTTCGACCGCGGGTTCGGTCTTTTTCAAGGCATGAAAAAGACGCCTCGAAAAAGACCGGACCCGCGGTTGAAACTGTTGGCAATAAACGATAACAGCGAAGTCGTGTCTACTATTTCACTCTCTCTCTTTCTTTCTCTCTCTCTCTCTCTCTCTCTCTATATATATATATATATATATATATATATATATATATATATATATATATATATATATATATATATATTGTTTGGCGAAGTAGGTGGCCGCGGCTGCCGCGTGAGTATAAGTATGAGAGGTAGCACTTCAATGATATGCTATTTATTGGTCGACGTTTCGGTCAGGGCCTGACCTTTAAGACCTCAAGATAGGTCACGCTGTGACCGAAACGTCGACGAATAAATGGCATATCATTGAAGTGCTACGCCTCATACTTATATTCATGCGACAGCCGAAGCTACCTACTTCGCCAAACTATATATATATATATATATATATATATATATATATATATCCGAACCATGCCTCTATTGAGCCATTGTACAGCACAGCCGTTACAGTGCACCGCCACGACGAGTGGGAGAGAAGGCCGTGACGAGTATGAGCCAGCAGCCCTTTCTTCTCCCTCGCCAGAGTGGGCAGATTGCTGCCGCCGATAAACGGAGTACAAAGGAACACTTGTATGGGTGGGCCGTAAATCGCCACGCTTTCCTGGTTCTTTAGAAAATGGACCCCGCGTCGGGGACCGCCATATATTGACAAGTACAGGACACATTTTTTGCTCCTTTCTTTAGCGCAAATGTCGGGCTACGACATGTCGCGTAAGTATCTGACCTCTTTCTTTCTTTCTTCTTTCTCTTGCTTGTTTATGCTGCCTGAAAACGTCAAGCGCCCGTTACAGGGGCACCAAAACACCGGCGAGACTAGACAGTTGGTTGGACTGGTTGGATGACAGGCTTGATTGAAATACGATCAGTGGTAAAAGAGAAATATCTTTCTAATCTGTAGCGGTGCTATGGGCACCCGTAATATGTGTAGCAATTGACCAGGTGCCTTTGTTCTCATTGATTCATAACTCTGTACACAGCTACGCATGTGCAAAGTAGTAAGGTCGCAAGAATTTTCGAAACCCGTTGGAGTACACATGGAATACTGGCAATGAACTTCGTAGAGTTTCAAAATATTGGTCAGCTACTTTCGCTTACTTTCGTAAAACGGATGTTCGCACTCCAGGCGTATATGAAACAGACAGGTTTCACTGCACATTACGAGGTGCCACGTGCGAAAAACAAGGTTAGCAGAAGGAAGCAGTAAAGAGGTTGTACAAGTAATCGGACTCTCCATTCAGTACTAATAATGTAGGTTTCGCGTAAACGTCGGCCTACCTGGCCTACCCCACCCGACATGTGCGGGATCTTACCGCCTTTATGCCCATCTTCTCGACCGTTATAACATTTCATAGAGAATAACGTTATTGTTTACTTCCGTAGATTTCCTCAGTTAGGATGTTTGAAGAATCGAAAAAGTGTCATGTGCCTGTTAACATTCATCTCCTTTTATTTAGAGCAAATGTCGGCCTACGACATGTCACGTAAGTGGTCCAGCAGTTTATATACTTATTTACATTTACAATCTTGTTTTTAAGATGCATCGGACCAAACATATTCAATTCAATGTTTTATTCGTATATTATTTGACACGTGACTGGAAACTTTCGAAATTTGAAAGTTCGCACTGGGACCCCTAGCGCAAAAGTTCTTGAGGCGGGACTGATCACAGCAGTAGCTAGTTGGCGAAGGTTGGATAGCATCTGAATAGTATAGCACTAAACAAGAATTTCATAAATTAGTTCCTAATGGTACATTACTCATGTTAACAACACTGCTGAAAGCAGGTTTTGCATTTATCAGGGAACAGACGCGTTGTGGATGCTAGCTCCGTCACGCTCGCAACGCACACATACACAGGTGTGCTCTCGGCTTTCCGATTTGGTCTCGGATCTGACAGCGGTAACAATCTGGGTAGTACAAATATGTAGAAGGTTTGATAACCAGATACAAGCGTGTTGCCTCTGGACAGAAGGCAGCTCATACTATACTCACTTTTCGCATTCAAACCGAGAAAGAAAGATCAGTACTCCATGCATTCGTGACATTTTAGGTGGCACTCCCTTTGCAAGGTGAGAAGCTCTTGATTCATAAAGCAAGTGGTAACCACTCGTCGAACTTACTCGCGTTATGCAATCAAGGATGTGAAACTGTTAAATGGTCAGTAAACAATTTCAAGTTCCAAAATTTGTTTTGAGGGATTAATTGCGCACTTGCGCACCTACGGGGCAGAAACTTGGAGGCTAAGAGGGTTCAGCTTAAATTGAGGACGATGCAGCGAGCTATGGAACGGAAAATGGTAGGGGTAACCTTAAGGGTCAAGAAGAGAGTGGAGTGGGTTAGGGAACAAACCCGTGTTAGGGACATATTAATAGAAATTAAGAAGAGATGGGCGTGGGCGGGCCATGTAATGCTAAGACAAGACAACCGTTGGTCATTAAGGGTAACAGAGTGGATTCCTAGAGAAAGCAAGCGTGGCAGAGGACGGCAGAAAGTTAGGTGGGCAGATGAGACCAGGAAGCTTGCGGGGATAAATTTGGCCCATTTAGCACAGCACAGGGATAATTGGAGATCTATGGGACAGGCCTTTGCCCTGCAGTGGGTGTGGACAGGCTGATGATGACGATGTGAACATGATGCCACAAGAATTTTGCGAATGCATCCTGTAATAAGGAAGTTACAGGAAACAGAACCATGGAGGAAAAAAATAAATCTAGGGGGCGGCGTCACGTGATTCTCCCAGCTTCGGCGAGCCAACCTCCTCTGTTGCCGGTGCGCGGAGCCTCTCGGGAAGGATTAGGCCCTACATAGCTTCCGGGCCTCGCGATGTTGTTTGGAAGCGGTAATCTTTAGTGCGCGCTTGACCGTGCAATACTGTACCACTATCCTGCCACGTGACTGGGGCCCGTTTCCCATGATTCTCTCCTTTAAAATCTTTATGTCTAGAGTTCATGATTGTCACGTAACGCTCTGTCCTAGATTTTTTTTCCCTTCCTCTATGGACACAACAGTCCTTTTATAGCCGTTTCAGCCGATTTCGGTTCTTCGCTCGGCCTCTCGGTTCTTCTTTGCCGCTGAGAACGCGATAAAACTTGTATATATGAAAATAAATATGGTGTCCCAGTTTTCCTAACTATATGGGTGCACTTAAATTTCTTGTGCATTTCCCTGTAACATTCATTTCGCTGTATCTTTGCATTTTGTATCTTCTTATATTTATTTTCCTGTGTACCGATGCTATTATATCTTATCAAGTTGTAGATTGACTTAGACAGTAAAGCTTGCATAAAAGCAAGAGCATAATTAAAGGATGACAACAAAGGATGGTTAACTTGGCATCTCCCTACACTGCTTTATTCTGTAGAAGTCAGGTGCCGTGAAGACAATATACGAATAGAAGAATAGTAATAACTGCAACTAAATTTCGTATTTGCCGCAAAGAACGACATAATAAGTTCACACAATCCGCAGAGCTCCAGCTTTCCCCTATAAAGAGAGTGCTGAATTGCATTGCTCGCCCTACGCAACAATCCTGTGCGGCACACGACTCCCGTTACCTTTTCTCTGCCTACTTTAGATCTCACTATTGTTCACTTGCAGAATACCCAACCTCACAGTCTCAGCAGAGTGGTAAGTGCGAACATTTCATATTTAACTATTGTCGAAAGCTCAGCGAACTGAGACGAGTTAGTCTTCTAACAAACTGCGCAGCAGGACGGGGCACGATGATGGGGACATGCGAGGGCAGACTTGCAGCCGAGTTATTGTAGATACTTAATCATATAGCGAATGTAGAGGAAGGAAAGAATGTCCATCGATATTCAAAGTTGATTAATTGTTTGCAATAAATCATTTGTGACCTTGCCCTCACCTGCATTCTTATTTTTTGTCCCTTCTTGGTGTGTAGTTATTATGAAGATGAACACGCTGCATTGAATTATTGAAGCTTTATGCCCCTACCCATTGATTGATTTGTGGGGTTTTACATCCCGAAACCAGCTGTGATTATAAGAGACGCCGTACCGGAAGGTTCGGGAAATTTCGACCACCTGGGGCTCTTTAAACGTCCCATGACACCAAAATTTCAAACGCGAAATGCTTGCGTTAATTGGTTTTCCTGCATACGAAGGCAATCTTGACCAAGTATTAGCGGCGAACGTCGCCTCTAAGTAATATTAATATGGTTTCAAAGTAAGCGAGAATGCTCATCCGAGCTTGCAGCACCTCGCGACATCGCCACTAGTATGACGCAGTTAGTGGGCCATCTGTGACGTTCCACTTTTGTAAGTTGATATCGTGATGTCACAGAGAGACACGGGCGCGCCGCGCTATGGCCTCCGAGCATGGCCTCCAAGATCGGCTCTCGCCGCCGATCGCGGAGGCCACGCCAAAAGCCGTATTTTTCTGCTTCCTCTCCGTGTTGGTCGCTCAAGCGTACATTGTACACACGCTATGATGCAAAGCGAGTGTGACGAGCAACTGGTCTGGCGCTCGCGCTGAGGGGCCTGTCGAAACGTCGAAAACGGCTATGTCGCATACCTAGCTCGTCGATTATTGAAACATGCTGACTATCAGGGAAACCCTGCGCCCCGCCGTATAGTCTGGGCTCCTGCTCACATGGGACTGGAAGGGAATGAGGCAGCCGACGCCGCCGCCCGCGCGCTCTCTCACCGGGCATTCCCAATCGACTCCCCCAATCAGGACGACCTCGAAATTCAATCCGATATATTCTTTCCGCGAAATTGTTCACCACTACCAATCTGATCACAGCCTTTATCCACGCCCGTGCAAAGGCTTAAGTAAAGAGGAGGAGCGGCTTCTACTCCGACTCTACACAAACACTTTGCTGTGCCCGGCAGCTCTTAAACACTTCGATCCCGCCTTTTCCGGCAGTTGCTCGCACTGTGGGGAGAAGTCTTCGGACATCTACCACATGGTGTGGGCCTGCCCCTCTAATCCCGCTATACCCCCTATCCCCAACCCAACCAGGGAGGACTGGGAGGCAGCCCTGCTTGGCTGTACTGACCTTCAGGCCCAAAAGGCCTTGGTGGGACGAGCCCAAGCGGCGGCCGATGCCAATGGGGTCCCGTACTAGGGATCCCCACCTAGTGTTTGTAAGGACCGTTCCCTTAAGGTGCGGTCCCTGCATACCTCCACTGAATTCTTAGTGATTCAATAAATGTTCGTACCACTACCTCTCCGCAACGTCACCGAATCTCGAGCTCACGTGATCAGTGCCTGCGCTAACTGCCGACAGCCGCCGCGCTAGCCCCGCGGCGCTAGTTTCTTGCAGTTTTTGGCGCGCGTTTCGAAGCTTCATTAAAACTGAACAAAATTAACGATGCTGTGACTAATTAGACTTCACGCTGGAGAATTTGCCACTCCGTGCCGTGATTACAAGACACTGTTCTACTCATTAGAACACAAAAGTCTCCAACAAAAAAATGGCTGTCATGGGCCCTTTAACGTGCACTGACATCGCACAACACACGGGCCTCAACATTTGGCGTCTATCGAAGTGCACCCGCCGCGGCAGGGATTAGATCCCGCCACCCTCGGATCAGCAGCCGAGTACCATGGCCACTAGGCTATGTCCTCATCCACTTAACTAGGTCCATGAAAGGGAAAACTTAAAGTAGCGCGCAACTAAAACAACAGACAAGCAAACAAGCACACACCATTTGCTCAGGAGAGAGTGTTCGCAGTTCAGGTAAAATTCGTCCTCTTCTCGGATACCGGCCGGCGACCAGTGCCTTTCGCGAGGTGGCCGCTGTACTTCTATAACGTTAATAAGTGGAGATGGCAGCGTGCGTGCGAGTAGTTGTACAATTGAAAGCACAGTAGGAGCGATTGTTGCGGAGCAATTCCATGGAAGCCAGAAACGTTTAAATGAAAGGGCAAATCAGGTTTTATCCACTCGTCTGTACAACGGTACAGCAATGAAAGCTGCTGTGGAAGTGTCAGTAAAGAAGAGAAAACTAATAAACTAGAAGGATGCACAATTCTCATATCGCTCGTTCTAAATATTGAAAGATGTGTGAAGCCTTGCACGGCTAATATGGAAATATGGCGCTGCATGTACCGTCAGAACGTATAGGAGAACATGCGCGTAAATCAAAAGGCAGTCTATGAAGTACAGTCAAACTCCTGCAAAATCGTTGTTGTAAGGAAGGCATCTTTGTCCCAGACTGACTGGAAGCTTTAGGGCACGCGATAAGCACAGCGAAGTGACCTGCATGGCGAAGTTTTCAGATGTATGCATAATTTAACAACAACAACAACAACAACAAAGCTTCTCTTTGCCGGCTGTACCGCACACTTTGATATCTTCGTGTGACCCCACCATTGGTGACACGCCTGTCGTCAGGACTTTAAAGAGTTACCTTTGAGACAGTATACATTTAAATGGAGTTGTGACGTAACTCTTCCCATCTCGGCCTATCTTGTCTGGAAGGGGGAAACCACATTGTAACCGTGTTAGAAGTACATTCTCTCAAGCCCCATGTTAAAACAATATCTTGCTATGTCACGGTTGTCTACAGTCATTGGCTGAGATGTCACGATGACAATGACATCGTCAGAATCTTCATTATGTGTTGTGAAGGTTAACATTTTTGCGTGTAAAACATACATTGTGAGCAATCCCACTCTGCGAGGGTGGGTGACCATCGAAAAGCTGGTCATGTTACACATAGTGGGCAAGGTGAAGGCCAATCTAAAACTTGGGTGTGATGCCTTTGCTGTGCAAGTGGGCTGGGTACACTAGCGCATCTCCTTCTGCACAGAACGTTTCTTATTCTCTCGTTGCCAAAAGCACCTTCGCTATTGGTTGCTCTTGCCCGACACGCGCTCGTGTCCTTGCAGAGCGCATACGGCGACCTCCGTGTCTTGGAACACGGAGGAGCTCGGCTGTAGAAGAAGCTGCTTAAAAAAACTTTTATACATTATTCCACAGAGGAAACGTCCAGTTGGTAATGACGTATATGCACTGAATTCGGCGCAACGTTTTCATATAATAATCACTCACGTTTGCCTTTGTTTAGGCACTATTGAAAGACAGTAAGTATGTTGATTTCGTAATATTTACAAAAGGACATTGTGCCGCGCCGTATGACTGCCCCCTTAAAAAAAACGTATTTGACAGCATTGGTATCTGACCTTCAGCCGCTTGGTATGTTCGCACTCTTTTGGAGAAGAGAGCCACGATTTGTCACAAGTTTTTCTCGCGCGCTATCGGAGTTAACAGAGAAGCATACACTTTATTGTTATCCCAAGTTGTTACATTCCTTTACGAGTGATGTTTGCCGGCATTTCCTTCAAAGAATTCAGGTAGAGTTGTCACTCACTGTGTACAGGCAGTCACATCGTTCGTTCACTGGCGCTAAATATATCTACTGCTGTGCCAGCTGAAACACTTTTGAAGATTCACGGTAAACGGCTGGGACACGACTCTAGCCGAAGCAACTTTCCTACTGAGGATACGACCACTGTCAATTACACAAATTACAAAAGGTGATCGAAGACCGGAGCTGAGAAGGCGTTAAAGTAGCGTAAGGATGTGAACGCGCAGAAAACTAACGTATAATTAGCTGGCGCTCCTAAAAGAACCAGAAGCCCTCCACTTGTCGAGAAAACGGGGGAAAGAGCTTTCCTTAGTTCCCGTGAGGTAGCAGAAAGTCCAAAGCATTCATATGGTTGAGATATGCTGACACCACGCAAACCTCAGTCTAGAGGTTACGACACATACCTTTAGAAGGAGGGTGGGGGGGCAGGGGTTCCAAGCACTGGTAAAGAATTTTTCTACTCCATTGTGCCTTATATGAGAAACTAGTGCATTTGTTTCTTCTGCTGCTTCACAGAGGGCACCAGGGGCTCCACTTTGTTAGAAGGAACAGTCTTTGGTGTGACGACAGCTGCGCTATATTTACCCATGCTGGACAAAGGAAGCTTCGCTTGAAAAGAACATGTTGCGATAGAAGAACTTTTACGAGTTCTTAGCTATCAGTTAAGAAACGTAGATGCGAAAGCGAGGGCCTTTGGTAGCCGAACCCTGATCCTGAGGGTTCGAGCCCGCAACCACTGGTAGCCGTGCATCACATGAGTGTAATGTGGTATGGGCTGTAATTATTATCATTCAATAACGCGTGGCTCAATCCCATACATTAAACGCGGGAGACGCACGTGGCTATCTTATCGTTAACTGTGACGTAACTGCCGCGGATCTCATGTTATTGATATGAAGACTACTCTTCCATGCCATGCTTTGTGTATACGAACTGTACGAGACTCGAGTCTGAAGAAGCGCCACCCAGCCTTTACTCTCACCACTTGGTTGGGCACCTCTTCTCAGGACTTGAACTGGACTGGAATGGCCTCCCCCGTGACATTGCAGCCATCACGTGCTCATCGACTTTTGCGGACAACTTATCTGCTTATTGTTCATCATGAAGATCACTCTCTGTAACCCTCATCTGTAGACCCAACCCTTATGTAATACCCCCTAACCGGGGTCTTTAAGGTAGTAAAGTGAAGTGAAGTCACAGCTCTGCGATAGCGATGTAGTTTCAGGACATGTTATGTTTGTCAGTTTCCAGTTTTCTTTGCACCGTTCTTACTTAGCTATGTTTTTAGTTTTTCAAGGCAACGCCCGCACGTGGCAAATATTGAAATTAGATGCTTGAAGCTAAAATAGTACTTTGTCTTTGCTAATTACTGTCTTATAATAAGGACGGGCTGTTGCGCGTATTGTAGGCATTACAAGATCATTAGCATTGACTTACACCATTATGTCTAAACCGGAAAGCGAGTAGCTGCGTTACTTTGCCAATGAAAGCATCGTTATCAACCTCTGTTAAGTCCATCGCAGGGCGCAGGACTCTCCCAGCGATTTCTAATTTGCTTTTTATCGGGCGAGTTGATTCCACGAGGCAGTAGCTTGGCAAACGACAGTAAAAAAACTCGGAAGGAATCTAAAGACCATGCAATGCGCGTTCTGGTGACGGTGGGACTCCACAAGAAAGCCAAGTGATGCCCTTAGATTTGACGCTATCGAAGAGATTCCACATGCCAGATCTGATCGGCTGTCCTCCTGATCGGCTTGCAGGCAGGGCACGGGCGGCGTGTTCTCATCAATCTGCATCGCCAGCTGCCTGATCTTGGGCATTGCCGGGATTGTGGGAACGATCGCATTGGTGAATACCAGTAAGCAAACACTTAACTATCCTCCCTTCGGCTGCTACCAAAGCGCTGTTTGATACACTATAACGAGAAATGATAAATGCTTCCGGCCTATAGGACCGAGGAATAGTTATGCCGCGAGCATATATCCTTTGATGTTTTGCTATAGTTACGGTGAGAGAGATTGGTGTCGCAATGAAGGGATACGAGGGCCTTAACTGCAGAGCGCGAATGAGGCAATAAAGCGTTGATTTTAAGTGCACGTTAAAGAACCCCAGGGGGTAGAAATTTCCGGAACCCTGGTGTTGGGACGTAAAACCCCCGAATCCAATCAGCGTTGATTTTCAGTGCAAGACCTCACGCTTTGAAGATGTTCAGGTATCTTTAATACACTGACACGCGCATTTCTGTAGTTTTGTTGCACGGGGATCACCTTGGTCACGTGGCATAGGCTGCGCGCAAAACGTATGTGCCACACTCTCGAATGATGCGGACTGTTTCACAAGTTTCCCGTGCCCGATGCCCATCGTTGAGCACCTTCCTCATTAGACTAGGGTATCATGGATAACATTATACAACGTACCGATATGTATATGGCGCGCTTCGTCGCTGATCAATTTTTTTCGATGACCGATGAGTGTGCCCGCCGATGTCTTAGTAGAGCGATTGATTTCTGGGGTTTTACGTTCCAAAACCACCATTGATTATGAGAGACGCCGTAGTGGAGGGCTCTGGAAATTTCGACCGCCCGGGGTTCTTTAAAGTGCACTGACATCGCACCCTACACGGGCCTCAACATTCCACCTCCATCGAAGCGCAGCCGCCGGGGCCGGGATTCCATCCCGCGACCCTCGGATCAGCAGCCGAGTACCATAGTTACTAGACCACCGTGGCGGGGCTTAGTAGAGTGTGAACTGCTTACTTTGATAAAATAGTATGGTCTTCTGCGGTTGCATTCTGCGTCCTTCGGTGTCACGATCACGTGACAAATCCATTATGTGTACAAGGTAATTCACCTTCTGAAGTGCGCTGACGATGTAGGCGTCGCAGGGGAGGGCTCTGTAAATTTCGACCATCTTCGGGGCTTTAACGTGCGCTAGACATCGCACCGTACACTAGCCTAGACATTTCGCCTCCATCTAAATCTAGCCGCCGGCGAGGATTCGATCCGATAAACCACCGTGGTGAGGCCATACTGCGATGACTGATACGACTCTTCTACGTAAACGACGCTCGGGAGACCTTAAAGGGACACTGAAGCGGTTTTAAATTTTCGAATTTAATGAAAATTCGGGATCCGCGACCTTTTATAACATACGTACGGTGTTTTTTTCTGCGATATTTAATTAAACAACAGCGATATGAGCGCCCAAACTTGGTCTGAGGGAACGCCCACGGCGAGCGCGGAGAGTAGGCGAGGAGGAAGACAGAGAGTGAAACGCGGAGGAGTGACGTCATCGTGAGGGCGAGCAGGGTAGCTGCATTGGTTTGCGACTTTCGTTTGCGCACAGCGCAGTGTCATTAGAGGAGTTTGTGCTGGTTTTCGGGCACAGCACTGCTTTGTTGTCATGCACTGATATTTTTTCAGTAACAAGTTCCCCGAGTGTGCCACATATATTGCCTTTGCTGCGGCCTATGTACAGATTTCACGAAGTCGACTTGCTATACCGAGCTTCTGTGTGTCCTTCAGCTGCGAAATCTACGTTTACGGAGCAGCAGCATTTCACAAATTTTCTCAAGATTATATGTCCACTTAGTGGGTCATTGCAGTTAGGAAAGAGAGAAAGTTCAGTCCTACAAGAGCAAGTGTACGTGCTATGTTCCAGGCGCTTCCTAGAGAGACACTACGCGCAAAAACCGCCTCGAATATAATCGGCACGCTAGTTTAAATATTCAATAAGTTGTTTCTAACATATAAACGAGCCCTTGACCTCTTCCATTTCGTTATATATATATATATATATATATATATATATAATCACAACTGTAATCCCTTCTAGTTAAATAGGGTGATGTCAAAAGCACGCCACTTCCGCAAATGCGGTGTCCTGTACCAAACCATACGCGAGGTCGAAATCGCAGCGCAAAAATTAAAATTCAGGGACCTGTCTTCTTCTTTTATTTATTTTTTTTTTTTTTGCATAAGAGGGACTGGCTTCTCTCGTTGGTCATAACATTGAGCAAGTCAAAACTAGTCAGACATAATGACGCACAACATGAAAATTTAAGCATTAATCATGTTGCAAATGTACGCGCTGAGTTTATGCCAGATTGAAAACAGCGTTGGTCGCACCGTCGACCTAGCTATGCCCGCGTCATATTCATGGGCTGTCAGCGAGGCCTTCATGAAGGCGCGCTGTTCCCACGTGCTTGTCGCACGTCAAGGGGTGCTCTTATTGAATTATGTTCGTGCGAAGCCAAAGAGAGTCATGAAAAGTTGCTTATGTTGTAGTTCTTGTCGAGAATGCGAGGTCTTGCGAGTGTATGTACTGCGTGATGAGCGCTGTACCTGGACAGAACCTACACGCCGCTCACTCGATCGGATGCTTCATTGCACATTTCTTGAATTGCGGTGTGTGCACATGCTCGAGCACACGGCACTGCATGTGGACCGGTGTGGATACCAGGCGATCGCGATCCATGTATCGCAGTACGTCTAGGCCACTGCGATGGTGGCCTGTCGTCTGCAGCGTTTGTGGTACAGTTACATGTGTGGTCGCCTGCATCAAACTCATCGTAATTGCTACAGTTAGCCATAATAATAGTGATATGCTTAGATAGAGCACGAAAAAGAACTGATAAAACGCACACGGCCGGTCGGCGCGCGCGAACTATCAGAGCCGTGGCAGTCAGCCCCTCCGAGACACTCACGATGACGTCATGAAGCTCCTCAACTAATCGCAGGCAGCGAGAAGGTTTTCGTTGCCGCCCATTACGCGCGCCGCGCGTTTTTGCCAAAATAGGGTCATTTGCTCAAGTTTATGCCCATTTTCGACTTGATTTTCGCGTTCCTCGCACGAAAAATGATTAAATAGCATTATAACCTCAATTTTTTTTTAAAAAGTGCTTCAGTGGCCCTTTAAGATAAGCAAAGTTCGTCATACATGTCTGGTAAAATGCGCGTGTTGAGGAACGTTGTTCACAACGTCTATTTATTTTTTTCCCCTTGGCGGTGCTGTACAACCGTATACCAGTGACATCGCCGCCATCAGTGATGAGAAACTGTTTCGCCTTGCACCAGGTAACATTGCTTGACTAAGGAGCTTCCAAACGTCATTTTTGTTATGTCTTGGTACCTTTTTCAGGATTCATTAGTCAAAACTGTATATATACTGTTTTATTAACTTGTTACGTTCTGCGTTTACCTTACTTTATAATTTCCTAGAAACCTGTTGTACAGTGCTTCAGCTAAAAGTGTACACGCATGTACTACGATATAAAAATGGAATACAAGTGAACGACAAGACGACTTCCCGCCGGTCTAATACGAACCCACAACCACCGTAGCGCTAATGGTTTCACGGTGACGGCGCCTTCCTACCTCACATTCTGATTTAGGTATGCACATTGTGTGAAACCCTAGGAGCGTTAGCCAGTCTCTTGACCTTGACGGCAAATGTGGAACGATGGTTTTTTTTTTTTCTTCTTCCCGGCATTCGCACGCCTGATGGGATGCTTACGGGCCGATGGGTTAGGTATGATTCATGAAATTATGCATTATTTGGGCCCAACGGAAGTGCCTCATGCTGTGTGTAATGCTGTAACCGAAAAGTACGAAATCTTCAGGGGGTCCTGGAACACCTTTTGAACCTAGTCAGAAAAGAATGCCGATCAGTCAGGAAGGCCCCTGTGGACATGTGGGTCTAATATTACGCTGCACGCATCAGGGAATTAGCAATTCGGTTTCAAATGCAGCTGGAAAGCGCTAGCTGCTCTTGATCCAAATAATGACGTCACTGTGGGCAACCGTCACCGACAACACATTGCTTGAGGCTGAAATATCATTACCTGACCTAACGGTCGTGGAGAGATTCTTTGCAATGATTTCGTTGTGCCTTTTGAACTACGTCGTTTTGAGTTCGATGAAGACAACGCATGTATTTAAGGAGACGGAGAACAGTCAGGTGGCTTAATGGTTGCTAGCAGTGATGACATCTTTTATTATTTCTCTTTTTTTGGGAGGTGAACTGACCATTTCAAGCTGCGTATGAAAGCAATTTACAAGGTCCCTGGAGCGCGCAGCGCATTTTGCCAAGAGCCTCAACGCCCGATTGGCACTGCTTCACGGCTATGTTAAAAAGTGTTGCAGGGTCCTTTTCCAAGACGCATGAAATAGGTGAATTGCACGAGCTTCCCGCGATTGCACCGTTTGTTTCAATTTTGCCGCTTCTTTATTATTATTATTATTATTATTATTATTATTATTATTATTATTATTATTATTATTATTATTATTATTATTATTATTGAGATTTGCCGATACTGCACACGATGTCGTTCACTCGCAGCCCGTAGAACCGAACTTGAGGATGTCACTGAGGAGTCGAATGTTGCCGGAGGAGGTGGCACTAGCGGAGGTGGTGGTCGTCGTAGTGGAGGTGGTGGTGGCCCTCGTGTACGGTATGCTAGCGTTCCCGCTACTCCTGCTGCTGACGCTACTGCTGGTATCAGCACCAAGACATACGCGAGCGAACCTGCACTGCCGCCGGCAATTCCAAGTGAGCACTGCGCAAAATGCGCCTACTGCGGTTTTTCAAAGGCGATAGTCTTTCTTGGACTACCTAAACGCAAAAAACTTAGCCTGCCTGCCTGCCTGCCTGCCTGCCTGCCTGCCTGCCTGCCTGTCTGTCTATCTGTCTGTCTGTCTGTCTGTCTGTCTGTCTGTCTGTCTGTCACAAGATTCAACCACCCAGCCGATTCATACGGGCAGTGAAACCAACCACGAAACTAGCACTAGTGGACGAGGTCATACAAGTAAACATGATACAGCGCAAAGAAAAAAATTCACAGCATATCCACGGAGTGAATGATGATGAGTGGGCGAAGCTCCGGAGTTCATCGTAGATCGTGCCGAGTTCCGGATTAATTTTGTGAAGGGTTCTCCAGCGCGAGCAGTCGGTATTTTTCAATCGAGAAACTCGCTAGAAGACGCTGCCTGCGTCAAGCTTGTCTCTCGCGGGTGAGGGCGCGTTCTCCTTCTTTGAGAGCTGGTAACTCGTTCATGTAAGAAAGAGCGTTTCCATAGTCAACGCGCGCCTTTCGCTCTCTCTGTCTGTCTCTCTCTCACAAGACAGCAGATGGAAGAGAGAGAGCTCGCGCCGAGGGTGCGCCTCCCACACGCGCCCTCCTAGTAGCGCGTGACTTTAACGCGTCTGTGATATGTCGCTGCCGCGCTCTTCCCGGAGCTTTGGCTGGGATACCGTATTGAGTGGACCGTATTATGTTACGTACTGTTAAATACTAACACGACAGGCATTAAGGAGATCGTGTCACACACAACCCGGTGTCGGCGTCCAAGGCGGGAGTAATAATTTCAAGCAACCACCTTAGTAAGCCAGGAACACCAGACCATGCAAGTCCTCCGCCATTACGCAAATACCCTAAGGAACAAAACTGAATTTGTCGAAGTGAAATCTGGCAGGAAAATTGTAAACTACTTTTTAACTAAGTCCTATACGCGCGCGATGGCTCGTACTGTAATTTGAATTTGTGAGAAAAGAGGACTGTGTCACGAGGAAGCAGGGATAATTCCAGCCATCTAAGGCGCTAATTTGAGTGAGCTTTCTATGAGAAGGTGATTCGAACGAGGCCCACTGGAACTGGAGGAGCCAGCAGTAATTTTAGGGGGCCGGGCTTTGTACGATGCCTTTCGGATAGTTTTATACGACGCGGTGCGTAAATGCCGCTGGTAGAAATGGTAAGGGGAGAGGGTGGTTGTGCAGCACTCAGAGTATTTCACTGCATTCACAGCATTCCACTGTTAAATGCGAAGCTTAATGGATACTAAAGTGAAACAGTAAATCTATTTATACTCGTGGGTCGTTCTTTAAGAGTTCTATTGTAGTAGATATCCCCATCATGGGTTCAATATTACAAGACAAAATGAACATCAAACTCCAATACTTTCAATGTCGCGCCGAAACCCCAGAGCCTCAATGGAAGCATGTTGCGGATGTCAGACTCATTTTTCGTATTTTGGCTGGCTCAATGGAATCTTTTTCGCATTTTCTGAGGATTTCGGCCATCAGAAGTGTGACGGACGCGCCTCATAGAATCACCGTTATCTTGACATGCTCAACAAATCGCCGGAGTTGGCCTTTACGAATCGATGTGTATACGTGCCTTGATTTATTTGTTTTAACATTAGCGCTTTGTGTGCTTTGGTGCACAAAATTTAACTTCAACGCAGTTCGTAATAGGCTCATTTGCGCAACTAATTTTGATGTGCGCGTGCAGGTGCACACAAGAGGAACAAATTTTTACAACAAAGCTTGTCAAAGCGATGAGGAGTAACGGGTAATGCCGGTGCATATTTGGCGACTTGTTCCAGTGTTTCGTGAGATGGGTCTGCGTGTGCGGAAATTATTAGGTATACGTTTCCAGAAACATTAATTTCATACTCTCAGCTGACAAAATTTATCTGAAACGAAAAAGAACGTACAGATGGCCGGCTTGTTGAATCATGGAACGCGATGAAAAAAAAAAAAGAGCGAAGCCACTTAGCTATGGGATCAGGAACCCGATTTTTATGATGATCTGGTGTAGGCACGCACTATTGCTTCACATTTTTCCAACGAGGTTCGACATACAGATTAGACGCTGTGATCTGCATGGAGTCTTTTCATCTGTGAAGAAGGGCGAGAGTGTTAGAGAAGTCATGTCGTTCTGTTAAAGACCATTATTCTGCCCGCTGAGGGATCGACAGCAAATAGTTGGTGCGCGCCGCGGCAGGCGCGTAAAAAAGTGTCGACCCCCCCCCCCCCCCCGCCGGGTAATGTAACTTAGTTTTATAACGTCTCGATAGACACACCTCCTCAGGAACGAGAGTCCTTATTGCTTCATAGGGCGCTCCTGAGAAATTTCAGTAAGAGCGGGCCGAAGCAAGCTTGCGCGAAAAAAGGGGAGGAGACGTTGATATTCGCCTCTAAGAGTGGAACGCGATAGTACTCTCGTGCCTCGTTGGCATAGCCTTCTCATTAGATTGCCATGCTCTTGAGTCATATAACTGCGTCCGTGTCATGGCACAACATTCCTTTATTCACACTCTGCCTCCGTCTTGCGTGGTCTCCCTCGCGTCCGGGTACAAGCTGACGTAGATGCCTATCAGTACTCGTCGATGAGGAACGCTCCGAAGCGCGCCCGGCACCAAAGCACGGTACCGCATCCATCACACGATTGTGAAGAACGAGCGAGCACTGCGGCGCGTTTTGCCCTGGCGCTGGTGTCATACCTCCTTCTGTCGGTATCCGCAAGCAGTGGAATGTTTGCACTAGTACGCAGTGGTTAGGCGCCTTCTCTATGAAGTGCTGCGGTTGTTTTAGTTCTGTCGTATTATAATTAGGTTTTCTCGTAGCAGAAATAACAGTTTCCACGTAACAGAATCACTGTCCGAGCTATCCTGTGTGTATGTGTTAGTGATACCGCAGTTTACGGTGTTTTTGAAGGATATTACCTAGAGAAATTGACATTTTAGGGGCGAAGCTCCTTAGGGCGTGGGTCTGTCCTTCCCTCGATGTTTGTAGCCACCTGTAGTTTCTGAAGCGCTCACTAGATGGCGCTAGTATGTCTACATATAATTCAATAAAGAAGAAGAAAAATGCGCATGCTGTGAGGAAGATAGGGAAACGACGGAGCGTGTTCTGATTGAATGCGGAAATATCCACCCAGGTGTATGTTTGGGCACCACCCTACATGAAGCCTTGGGTTTTAGGGCGAACAATGGGAAGCTGAACATAGCCGCGATTGAAATAAGTAAGAGACGGTTAGAATACTGGTGGCAGAAAACTAGAGAGAACGGACAAAAATAATTGTAGGGAAGAATATGGACTTTCTGCCATAAGGGGCAGGGAACTGGGCTATGAATTTCCGTTTTCGCAATAGTATGATCGATCTGATTGAAGTAGATTTAAAAGGCATGAGGACAATTTAAAGAGAGAAAAAAAAGTTCTTAAATTTTCTTACGAGCCTGGTGGCGCACATGTCACCGCCCCGTTACAAAGGGGACGCTCATAGCATCCATCCATCCATCCATAATGCGCTCGAATCCCAGCATATGCTCCCTTCATTCAGATGTATGGGAACGCGTCGTATGGGAGTCTGTCTGTCTGTCTGTCCATCCGTCCGTCTGTCTGTCTGTCTGTCTGTCCGTCCGAGGCGCAACATCAATACATAAGTATTAGGCGGTGTGTTCCTTTACTAGAAAATGCATAGATACATAATTCTGAAGGCCCTAGTGTTTGTTAGGCTGCGCTAAATATGCGACGCCATGCACGAAGAAGGCCTCTGCCGACGATTTGGTGCTGCCACCTGGCAGTTGCCCAGGGATTCTGCACAAGGTCACGTTTCCCGACAGCGTTGCCAGATGGCGTCCATATCTCACGCAGCGTAGTACGGCCGGCAGAAGACTACCGTCTTTCAACGACATTCGCAGCGAAGCACGCAGACACGCGGCCAATTTTTTTCATCTTTTTAGTTAGTGTTCAGGATTATTGAATTCTGTCGCAGCTGGCTGACTGCGTGTGCTAACCTGCCCTAA
Organism: Hyalomma asiaticum; assembly: GCA_013339685.2. Classification (NCBI taxonomy): domain Eukaryota; kingdom Metazoa; phylum Arthropoda; class Arachnida; order Ixodida; family Ixodidae; genus Hyalomma; species Hyalomma asiaticum. The sequence continues at coordinate 14,379,079 of CM023484.1, forward strand.
TTCTGAATCTTCGATATGTAACAAACGGTTTTGTCGAAGCCAAACTTGCGGATATATTTTGCTCGCTTTATAGATTATATAGCGGCCTTCACTTTTGCGCAAGTATAGCTTGCAGTGTCATGCAAGTACAGCTCTAGGTCATTATGAATAGTCAAAGCGATGCTTAGCGCAATTAGCCAAGCTGTATAGTGGGTGTTTTAAGTAACTAACATGCTTCGTTCCTTTCTTCTTTCAACCGTAACATGCTCCGCTGACTGACAGTTCAAACAACGCCGCCAACACCCTCGACGCCCTCAACCCCATCAACGACAACTACCACACGTGAGTGTCAACGTTCTGTAATTTCGCGCATGATCAGCCATTGACGTGGGATTCTGGTGAAGTACAGGAAGGTGGAGAAGTGCTGAATTTCCTGGGGTAATATGTGTATTCAGAGGTCTTTCGAAGGATGCAGAAGGAGGGGGTCATGCTCTACGTGTGGAGGGGCAGGCATAGTTTAGCGGTTTGCCTACAAGTTCTCCTAGCGTTCACCTCAAGTTCTGGAAATCACCGAAAACTTTTCGTGTGCATTTTCGTCAAGGTCATTGCATTGGACAGGATATGGAGCTGTGACGAAAACAAATGTTAGCTAGTCCTGAGAAGTTCGCTTGAAGTGTTAGTGTTAAACAAGGAAATTAATCATCATAATTACGGCGTTTTTGTGGGCCAGAAGGGGCACATGATTATGACGCACGTCATAGCGAAGGACTCCTGAAGTTTCGACTACCTGTACCTGGGGTTCTTTCACGTGCACTGACAAATCACACTGCACACGTGCTCTAGTATTTTACTTCCATCAAATTGCTACTGCCCACAGCTGGTATCAAACCAGCATCTTTGGGGTATAGGTAGCCACAAAGAAGGTTAACGGGGAGGCTCAGAGGCTTGCGAAACTTATGTGCCAGCTTGCTTGTTCCTCATTGCTGATACGTGGTGGCACCCTGATAAACCACGGCATTGAGTTATCGTGTAGCCTCCCGCAGGGAGCTAGAGTGGCGTGTCACTTTTCTGTTCGCCGCTTGAAACCATGCAGTGCGGTGAAACTGCCCTCAGGCACAGATAAACAGGTTGCGATGGCAGCGCCACCACGTCAAGACGGTTCAGAGCAGTGGTTCTCAAATGGGGGTCCGCGAAGCTGCTTTGGGGAGTCCATGACACACACACATAAGTAGTCAAAGGCAAATGGTTAATCGACATAAAGTGTTGAAATAACACTGCACAATCATCGCGGTACTTATTTCTTTGACACAGCTGCTTAGTTTGAAGGAAAATCGCGTATTTATCGTTTGGGCCAACGTTGGCGGCATTCAAGAGCCCCGCCGTACGAAATGGCTTGTGATGTCACATCCGGCGCTTTCTATTTGACCATGGCCTCCGTGATCCCACGCGCCGACAGAGAAACTTGCCATGCGCGCAATCTCAGAGGCCGTGCATGCACTCGCTGCACTATTCCAAAAAGTGCCAAGCGGTGTCGTGAAAGTACAGCGCCGCTTGAGCAAATGCAGTGGTGTCCATTGCTGCATCTCCTCGCTGCTGCAAGCGGCGTGGGCCATTCGGCCATCCAACAACATGACACTGACGCGACATTTTCTTTGACTTGCAATGCCAGCGAGTTCTATAAACGAGCGAAGGCAACGCAATAATGTGTGATAACGAAACTACAAATGCGCATGCTGCGGGGAGCAACGTTTATCCGCGTCGTTTTCAAGGATAACCAAAAGTTCTTTTCTTTTAACCCGAAAGTATTTTATGCCGGGGTCCATCAAGAAATCTGTGACGTACTTCCGTAACGGAAGTCGATATCTGAAAAAAATTAACATACATTCACAATGAAAAATTCCGCCCGGGCGGACTCGAACCCACTTTCACCAGGGATTTGACGAATGGAACTAGAAGCTCTGCCGATACACCACCGCAGCATCTTTTTTTTTCTTTATTGCACTACAAACACAAAACAGTGCAAACACAAAATTAACACTTAGAACCCGCCAGCGTCTATGAGGCTGGTTGTATATGCTTGTGAACTTTCAGATGTTTTAAGTTATCTATTATACGAATAAGTTCCTCATCAGCTTCTAGTTAATGAGCAAACAGACAATTGTCTGTTTGCTCATTAAGTTGTTTCTAACAAATAAAGAACGAGCCCTTGACCCCTTCCCTTTCGTCATCAGCTTCTAGGTACTTTAGCACTTCACCAAGTTTCGTGACGTTTTCAACAAAATGAGCATTGACAGATCGTGTATGAGGATCAGCGTTCCTTACATCCATGCGTGACCTCCATATGCTATAAAGTCCTAAAAGCATAAACAGGTCATAAGGGACACTATTTCCTTGTACAGGCAAGAATCGTATACCGTAGGGATCTATTGGGAGTTCCTTCTTCAGTGTTCTTTGCAGCACATCCCAGTAAAAGACTGCATCCCAACAGTCAATAAAGACATGCTCAATAGTTTCCGGTTTACGACATAAAAGGCAATTCACTCCCCAAGGCACGAACATACCTCGTTGTTGGAGCCATGTTTTAACTGGTAAGGTGCCTGTGTGAAGCTCAAAAAAGAACGTTTTAACCCTGCCAGAAACTAACATTTTCTTGACGCGTTTAAGGACGTTACTTCCTGGTCCCTCCCGATAAATAGATCTATAAATCGGGAGGGGAAGCACTACGTCTATGAGATCTTTTAGCAGTCTTTTCCTTGGGACATTGCTTAAGTACTCAATAGAGAATTTGCTTATGAGGAACCTAAAGGAAGATACAACCTCGCATAAGTAACGGGATACTCTATATTGGCCATTTTCTACCGTGGAAACAACAAATTCTGGTATTGCGCCCGGTAACATTACTTGAATTATTGTGCGGATAAAGAGGTCTTGCTGATCTCTTAGGAATAAAAACCTGCTGGTCACCTGTTTCAAGAACAGGTGAGATAAACCCAACCCTCCATCTCGGACCTTACGGAAAAGATTAGTACGCGACGTTCGTTCAAACTGAGAATTCCACACAAATGTCGCAAAAACTCTGTGGAATCGCTTAATTCCGCTTCTAGTGCAGTACAATACCTGGAGGAGATACCATATCTTCGCTACCAAGAAAATATTACATATAGTAGACCGGGCAAATATTGACAAATCTCGTCCTGCCCAGCACAAAGTCCTTCTTTTCATTTCGTCGGCCTTCTGCATCCAAAATTGCGTATTTTCTCTGTACCTGTCTAGAGGCACCCCTAAGTATGTGTTCGGTACTGTGCTCCACCGCAGGTGCTCAAAGACAGCTGGTGGATGCAGCCACGTACCATGCCATAACCCTAAACTTTTGTCCCTATTCAATAAGCTACCAGTTTGGTCACAAAAACTCTGCGTAATTTCCAGAGCCACTGAAACGCTCTCTTTGTCAGCGCATATTATTGCTACATCGTCAGCATAGGCAAGCACTCGCACATCACAGGATAACAGTCTAAAACCTTGTAACACATTACTGTTAATTATTTTCCTACACAGAGGTTCTAAAAACAATGCGAACAGCAATGGTGACATAGGGCACCCCTGCCTTACTGACGCTCTAACATCAATGCGCTGACTAAGCTCCCCATTTACTACCAGATTGGTCGTGCAATTCTGATATGCCATTCGGACTCCATCACACAGAACAGAACCCAAGCCTGTATGCTCTAATATAGCAAAGAGGATGTCATGACATACCATATCGAAGGCTTTCGAAAAATCAACTTGTATCATAGCTACTTTTCCTAAGTTAGCATCACAATATTCCAGGATACTCCTTACCACATGTATATTTGTAAATATACTTCTTCCTTTAATGCCACATGTTTGATGTGGCCCGACTATATCTGTAATAACACTCTGTAACCTACTTGCCAGAACCTTCATAAATATTTTATAATCTACATTTGTTAACGTTATAGGTCTATATCCTTTGACTGATCGAAGTAACGCCTCATCAGTGGACTTCGGAATGAGCACCGTGTGTGCGCGTGCGAACGAAGGCGGCAAGCACCCGATGCGAAACGCTTCAACAAAAAAAGAAAGCATTTCCCCGAGGGTGAACATGGTTAAGTGCGAATGCACGGGGTGATGCTATGAGGGGGAGTAAAGTTATGATTAAAAGTGTAATTAATGAATTTAAAGTGTTGTCATGATGCATTGTACACACACACACATTTATACACGAAGTATTATTTATTTACACCTCGCAATTTCGTAGATGCATAAATGCACACATCGCCGAGCACGTCACACACACACACACACACACACACACACACTACACACGTCACTACAGATCAGCACCTATTGGTGTTATCGTTGTAGCTCACGGTTAGTACCAGCGCTTTGTGATCCGAGAAATGTACGGTGAGCGGATCCGGCAAGAAGGCGCGGACCGTACAGTTCCTACTGAACGCCAAGTCTATGAAGCCACCGTTGATCGTGGTCGGAAACTCCTACCGCGATGGATCCAACCTGCGATGGATCCATACTGCGAAAGACTTCACCGACCGCGGAGCCGAGCGAGAAGAGAGCGAGCGGCAGCCGGCGGTCGCTCTCTTCTCGGACTGACGCGCCGGCGCCAGGCCCGGGAAGGCTCTACGTTTCAGCGATCGCCGCAGATGGCGTAAAAATCAACCGCGGCGCGTTCCATCAAGTTGCGCGTAGAGTGGAGCTACTAACTCCTCTTTTAGCGGTCGTATACTTTAGTTTGCATTTTCTCTGCTAGGGGCGCTCGACGGGACAAAATATTGATATAAAAACGTATTGAAAGTATTTGACAAGCTTGGTTACAGCGTCATTTTTTATAAAGTAAGTAAAGATGTGCTTTTCTTGAACTTCATGCATAACGTATGTGCTTGAGTCTAAGTTTTGACATTACACTGACGCGCGATGAGCAGCAGCCCATTGGTATCGATTGAGTTTTGGCCGCTTGTTTGATTCAAATTGTATCGCGGTCATTTCCTTCGACCACGCACGTCCGCTTTACGTTACCTTGTTTAGATAGCCGCTGCCACACAGCGAACGTGTCCAACAACGGTGAATTTTACCAGCTGCGACAGTTCGCTGGCATAACGGTTGCATAGCTTGCGCGTGAAAAATTGATTGTCAGAACTGAGCACAGTGCTGGAAGACAACCTAGGAAAACGGATTGACCCTGCACCATGTGGCCATAAGCACCGGTGAGTAAAAATGCGCTGCTGTGCATCTTCAACACTGATTATTGTTAAACCTGCGTTACACGCGCACGTTTGATCACGATCAGGGCGGATTTCGATTAGGCTCCATGATGCTCAGCTGTTGCTATATGGTTATTCTTGAGCGTGATCAGGCCCGATAGGAATCGTGTGATGATCGCGATCTGGAAACCATATCACTATTTGGCTCATGTCAGCGCCAAACTCGATCCAGATCAGTCCTGATCGCGATCAAAAGTGCCCGTGTAACACCGCTATTGCTTGCAAAACGACTAAAGAACACATTTCATTAAGTGTTATTATTTGTGCAGCTAATCAGAAGCACGGTTTCTGCGTACCAATGATGTTGTATAAAAATGTTTATTCAAATATCTCACAAATGTATAAATATCTTTCCCGTGAAACATCTGTTACGGACCGCAGCATAAGCTTTGCCTCCCTCTGCCAAGTGAGTTATAGCAGGAAATGCACATACATCCATGGTATGTTAGAGGCAAATGTACATAAGAGTATGGAGAAGGAATTCTATATTTCAATATACAAAATAAGTTCATAAGCGTTAATAGTGCATGTTTATGCAGTGGGACAATTTAATTGCTTACTAAAGAAACAAATGTCCCTTGAGTGAGGCTTGGCTAAGTGCATCACTGAAATAGATGCTCAAATAAATCTTACATGCATGCTATTCATGTTTGCAGGAGTGTTGTATGCATTGTTAGACATGAATTACAAAGTTATGCATGTTTCTACCATAGTAACAGTGGCTCTTTCTTTTTTGTTTATCAACCACAGCCTTCAAGAAACTGCACATATCTGCACACACTTAGCTGCTGTAATCTCTGAACCTACTTCAAGTCAGCAGAGATTGTGTTGCCAATGGAAGTAACCTCAGGGACCGAAAATCCTCACACGGTATGTTTGTGGACATTTAATTTATGGTTATGCTTCGCTAATTTATTAGACCGAGTTTTCGCTCACCATTTCTTTTTTATGGCTTCCTCATGACCTCATTTATTTTTTCTATTCAGGACAATGGACAACAAAAGGATTGTTAGTTTTCAAGCTACCCCTACCAAGGCGCAAGAAGCTGAAAAGTCACCCGAAGAGAGGTCTTCCTGAACTCCATCCGTCACCAAAAACAGTTTACAAGCTCAACACGTGAAAGGAATGGGAACTGTACACCAAAATGCAACAGTAGTATGTGGTATGTTAAACCAGTGCAAGATTGGCTGCACAAGTGATTTTTGATGCAAGAAGTAACCAGCGCAAGGGAAATGTGCCGGCTTAGGATTCCTTGGATAGTGACTGTCGCATGGTATCCTTCTGTAAGTGTGCGTCCACATTTGTATCGAGTATTGCATATAACATGGTGCAAAACAAGCCAGCAGTAGCGTGTCTGAGCGCAGCATTTCCTCATTGCATTGAGTGTAGATTGTTGTAAATGTGAACATTATTTTGCACAGCAATGCCAAGGAATGATACCGTAAGGCATAATGCTGTCTTCTTGTGAGCTACATTGTGAAAGCTTTTGAAAGTGGAAAATGTGTACAGGCACTTGACCCTTTGTTAAAAGACATGCTATGTAGTGGTCACCTGGAGAATAACAGCCATGACTTTACTACCAAGTACAGTTTGATTATTAGGGCAGAAGGAAAGCTGCACATAAAATTTTAGGTAGTATTTTGTTATACAGGCTGTGTAATTTGTCATGCATTTACAAGGGTCATTCCTAGTTGCAGTGAGTGAATTCTTCTGGTCTGTTAAAGGGCTTATGTGAGGAGAGACATTCCATCCACAAAACACTGTTGCATGTGTGCAAGAAACTTGTTTTTTTGTGTAAGGTTCAGTCACAGGAATACGGCAAATAATAAAATCAGGTCCAGACAAGAGACCTAAACATCAAGTTTTAAAAAGTAAGTTTATACAGTACACAGAAGAGGTAACTCAGATCTCGCTAGAGCTGTTTGGCTAGCATTTGCTTGTATTTTATATTTGAATGTTTACTGAGTGCTATTTCTTTGAACTACTATGCAGCTCAAAAAGGCCCGTTTTGAGCAGAGATTTCCCAATAGAACCCCTAGAGAGGGTGTTCACACCTCGTCTTTCTAAACAAACCCCCTTAATTTCTAAATGTTTGTAACAAGTTCAAAATATCTGGTGCTCCACACCTCCCACTGATGTCTAGACCCACCTCCTAATTTTAGTTCCTGGGGAAACTTCTGGTTTTGTGTGACACCCATGCTAAGAGTGAGGCACAGCTAAAGGGTAGTAAAGAACAAAACTGTAAATCTAGCAGGCACTATGACGATTATGCACTCACAGAACCAGGAGAGATTGACTCATTTACTTATCAGTTGATCAGCAATGGACAAGCAAGGGTATAGCTTGATCTTTGGAAACTGTCTTCTGTAACGGCCTTGAGAAATATGTGTGCCTGTTGAAATGTTTGCTTCGGACTGAGGCTTTCGTTGCTAGCCAACTGTCACTTGATTGAAGTGTTTATACCACAGCAAACCCTTCACCTCTTTCGAATACATAAACCAAATTAATCTTTCAACGGGATAACGTAAATTTTGCTTTACAAGTGCTATATAATATACGAGTTGAGAACCACTGGAAGATGAGCTAGTTAGTAGCAGTTTGTTGTAACAAAACAGTTCAGACAGGGACGCAGGAGAAGGGAAACTGAACGCAATATCAAAATCACAGAGTATGTACACAAAAATAGTGGTTTATTATCACTTTATTTTTTTTTTTTTTCAAAGCCATGTGCCCCTCGTCAAATGTCAAAATAGTGTATCATGATAATCTGCTGACACTACACCTTTGGCGAAATTTTGATGCTGCCTGTTTAATAACGCCAAAGTCGATAAACGCAGAAGTGTAGAGTGAGACGGGCGACAGCGTGCACAAATACAGTATGTATACAGTGCTATGCGATTGAAACGTGATACTCGAATCGCGCGATGGCCGGCGCATTCCGTGCTATTGGAGCGCGTTTGATAATCACATAGGAACCGAAGTGAATCACAATGCTTCAGAAAGCCTACTGTCTTTATTGAGTACACGAACGAATCAGCTAGATGGCCTCAGAGCAAAGCGACGACGCAGAAAGCATCGTCAGCCGCGCGCTTCGAGTACTGCGTTTCAAGGGCAGCCCAGCGTAAACATGGTTGTCTGAAACATCGCTCTGCTTACGAACAGAATGAGATAAATTTCAGCTTGTAATTTTATTAAGCAGACGGCTATTTATGTTGTCTGTACGTTCAAATCTGTCAGCGACAGCATTGCTCCCTTATATGTATGCTGCATCCATCACGATTGCCAATAAAGGACGTAAGCTTACTTGCTTGGTGCGTTTATTGCCAGTTGAGGCCTCTAGGTCACCTGGCGACATAGCAGAAATATTTGTACTCGTATTAGAGTACTGTACTCGAGAATAACGCCTCGGGACAGCGGTAACCGCACGCCTAGGACCAGCGAGCGAGTAGCGCGGCCAGCCGCACGCAGCAGCAACGCAACCGCCATATTGTATTGCGTGGTGATGATGATAGCTTGCGCGGCGCCATCTCTCGGTCGTATACTTTAGTTCACGACGCCACCGCTACCCTTATTTTCGTTGCACTGTCAAAGGTACAGTTTCCCTTCTCTACGTTGGTCATAGTATAGGTGTTCTGTGCCGGCGCCACACACACAGCTGCACAGCGACGCCAGCTGCACAGCGCGCCGTGACGTCACGCCGCGGAGAGCGGTGCGCCCGCGCAAACCGCGGTGAGGAGGCGGAGCGCGCGCAGTCACGTGGGGTGTGACGTCGCTGCGCCGTTGCTACAGACGCTCCTCTCCGCTCCTCGCGCCGTTGCTATGGGACGGCGGATTCAGGGTCGCTTATAAAGTGCATTCGCACTTAAAACTCGCTGTAGAATCAAGGCGAACTGTGGTTTGAATGCTTTGTAGAATGCAGCTGTTAGCCCATCGGGACCAGGAGACTTTCCGGGGTTCAGGTCATCAATAGCCTTCTTTAACATCAATTTCTCTTTCTAATGAAGCGGTTAGCTCACTGTCCAGTTGTGGTACCTCTGGCAAGAAATCTTTTCTGAAGCTTGGATTCTTGGGTGTGCTTAGAGCAAACAGTCTACTGTAGTAATCTACGAATGCCTCTTTAATTGCGTGCTGGTCACGAGCTAGATTGCCGGAGTACTCTACTTCCGCTATTTCGTTGCCTCGCGCATACGTTTTCTCGTCCGAGAGTGCCCGCTTTGTCGGTGTTTCCCCGACTACTAATTTCTCAGACCTAGCACGAACCATTGCGCCCTTGTATTTTTGGAGCTCGATAGCTTCTAATTTTATTTTTGTTTCTCTTATTTCGTTAATGAATGACCCAGGACGACCTGTCTCCTCCGCTACCAAGGTATCGAGATGGGAGCGTAACCATCTTCTCTTCGCATCAAGTATCTTAATTCACATCCTCTTTCTATTGCTTGCATTTTAATATTTTGTTTGAAGCTCTCCCATTCATCGAATTCATTGCCTCTCTGGAGATTCGTCAAACGCTTGATTTCGCTCTTCAGCTTACCTAAAAACTTTTCATCCTTGAACAGATTAGCAATAAACTTCCAAAGTCCCCATTCCATTTTCTTTTGTCTCTTAGATCCAAGCCCAAATATGACCAAACTATGGTCACTGAACGATACGTGTTTCACCAGATAGCTCTCGCAGAGTGGTACTAATTCCGCGTTTACGTACGCTCGGTCGAGCCGAGCATGACTGCTACCCTGAAAATGAGTGAAGTGCTGACGTTTCCCGCCGACTGCTGTGTAGGCCACATCAGTCATCTGAAGTTTACCAATCACTTCCCTCAAAAACACTGCACTAGCATCATTCCATCATTCACACTTAAGTGTGTAGAACGATCATTAGTTTCACAAACACAATTGAAGTCACCAAGTAGAATCACTGATCTTTCACAGTCCAGAAAATGTAAGATGTCTTCGAAGAATTGCAAACGCTCTTTTCCTTTCGTCGGAGCGTAGATGCACACTGCACGAAAGGCACACCAACCGAACTTGAAGTCGCACAACACAAACCTACCCTTGCCACAAGAAACGACACTTTCTATTACGATGCCAATTGAGTTCTTGAGTAGCAAACAACATCCTCCGGAGGTTCCAGCCGCGTGGCTGACACATACGTTGTAATACACTCGGAAAGGGGCTACCATGTCGTCGGTATGACTCTCAGTTTCAACCTTTGTTTCTTGGATCGCGAGCACATCTAAGTCCAGATCCTGCGCCAGACGCTTCAGTTGATACTGCTTGCGCCTCGCGCCTAGACCACGGACATTAAGCGTGGCCACGCAAAGAGGCTTGTTGAGCGTCGCCATTGTGAAGCGATGGCACGCCGAGGCCTGGCGTATACCGGCGGGTGCCAACAGCTAGCCTCTTTCACTCGTCAGAGCGGGCATCGCGGGTTAGCGACGCCGCTCGGGTGCGGGGAACGTACTTCCCCTTCTTTCCAGTTACTACCTTCCACACAGGCTGAAGCTCCCGCTGTACGCGTTCTTTAACTCCGTCATCTTCCTCATGGCGTCTCTTCAGAAGTGCCGGGTCCACATCCATTTCCGCCGATGCTCCAAGGCAGGCTTCCTCGAGCTTGTTTGCCTCCTTTCCTTGTTCGGTTAGTTCGAAAGACGCGCCGCCATCGATCTCAGTGCTCTCGCGTTCTCCGGTCAACACCTTCGGACGCGTTTTCTTCGGGCGCGTCCCCGAACGTGGGGCCGGTGAATCCTCCGACTGCGCTGTTTCGGCGCAGCCGTCCGCGACAGTTTCACAGCCGGTGGTGTCATGGTTTGCCTCGATTTCTTTAACAGATGGCGAAGCAGCCTCTTCTGCTTCTACTTCGTCCATTAAATCGCGGATATCCTGATGTGACGCTGTAGCACCGATCACCGCGGCATAAGTGCGAACGCAATCTTGCCGCTCGTGACCGAAAGCGCGGCATTTGGTGCAACGCGGTGTTCGACAATCACGGCGGATGTGCCCCTTCATTCGGCAGCGCAGGCATTTGGGTGCCCTGCCTGGCACCACTACCAGAACTGCCCCTCCTTGAAGCTTGCACAGGTCTGGCAATTCGTCCGCAGTGATGCCCTTGCGGAGAATCATACGAACGACATGCGTAGTCGACTCAGCCTGTTCGAATCCTGGCACACTCCACTCCTCCTGCTTGACGTCCTTCACGTCACCGTACTCACTCAACACACTACGGATAGCCTCGTTCGGCACATCGAACGTACCCAATGTATTTTCACAGTAAGCTCTTGCTTAACAGGGTCGATTACAGCGCAGTACCGCCCTTTCACCTTAAGTCCTCCGCTGCTAATGAGCAGATTTTTCTCTTCCTGGGAACGCAGCTTAAGCATCCAAACGTGGCTCATTTGGTATGGGCCAATGCCACTCACCGCTTTCAAGACGCCGAGTTCTTCCAGCGGTGATCGGAAATCTTCAATCCTGTAGGGTCTTCCCCCGACGTCACATTGAAGAAAAACACACAGTTTCATGGTTTCGTCCGACGGTAACGTCGGCAGAAGAAGCTTGTAGCCCGCAGGCAGGCTACAACCTCGCACACCACGGCCAGACGCGGCCGCTGAAACGCTATCCACGGAGCAAGCCATGACGCTTCCGCACACCAGACTCGGTGAGACCAGACTGACACCACCGCAGCATCGCTCATACAGGGAGCAGATGGGCCGTATGTGTTCATTACAGCGTTACAAGTTGCATTTAATTGTTGTCCAGTTAAAGTAAAGGTGTTTACTATAGTGAAGTATAGTGTTTAAAAGCAAAATTACTCTTATATTAAGATCGCCTTCCTTATACTGCTCTCTTGGTTCGCTTAGGTTCGCTGCTGTGGTACCGCCATCTAGGAACGATAGATAGAGCGAAGCAGATTGTCGTGCCGATTCGCGCCGGCAGTCAGCACTTAGGCAGTGTTCGCGCCTCGACCGCCGCGGAAGCTAGGGGCGTGGCGTCGTCGTGAAGGTGCGTTTTTCCATGAATCAAAAAGAAATAAATCAGTAACATTTAGTTGTCTGTGTAATGGAGTAGAGTGGACTTTTTTGCAGCGGGTAGGTTGATACTCTTCGAAATAATCTAAATGACTTGTCGTGTCATCACTTACACTAGCCGAAATCCCGTTCGTCGCGCACTGAGCTTAAAGGAGTACTGACACGAAATTTTGACATTCTCGTATTATTGCTGTAAATGAAAGCACTGGCGTGGAGAACCACAGAAAGAGTATCATGGTGCCTCGCAAGGCAATGAACATATTTTTAACATGGCTTACTTAAAGGCCTACTTTCGATTTCGAGGGGGCGGTTTAGTAATGATGTGTCAACATAGGCGGACGTACCTCTGAGTCACGTAGGGACAGCAATTCGTGATAGCGTCGCTGCAACTCTTTCGTCTGTGGTCAGTTACGCGTGGGGCACGCAAACATCGACAATTTCACGGTCGTCTAGTGACTCTGACAGCGATTTAGGCGATTTTTAATAGACTGTGCTCATACGTCATCGTAGTGTCTATTGCGCTGGGGCTGGCTTGCAGTGCTGGGCGACGAAAACATTAAAGCCAAACTAAAATATTTTGTACCTGTTTCTGGCTTCCGTGTGCGGAGGGCGTTAAGAATACATGGCTAGAAAACAAAAAAAAAATGTACATTTTGAGCCGTCGCAAAATTGTGTCAGTACTCCTTTTTGGATTACTATAGTGTTGCTGCAAGCAATATTGACGTTTTAGGAGTTCATAAGCACTGACCTTTCAAATGAACAAAGATTGTTATTTGCGTTTAGTGTCCCTTTAATATGCTTGCTTTGCCGCCTTGCGCTAATGTGCCGCGGCGAAGCTAAATGTGCCGCAGCACATGACACTAATGTACAGCGGGAAAGGGGTTTTACTGCAGTACGCAAGCGCCGTTGCAGTAAAGCGCACTGAGAGTGGGGAGAAACCACACGCTGTCACTGGCCACAGGACTCCGTGACTGCATGTGTGGCACTGTCGGGCAGGCGTTGTGCAATGCGTAACTTGCTTGTGCATTGATCTTCCTGTGCAATGTTATGCAATCAGCACAATACTGCCTTAGTTTTATGCCTGGGTCCACCAAGAAATCTGTAACGTAGTTCCGTAACGGAAGTCGATATTTGAAAAAATTAACATACGTTCACAATGAAAAAGTTCCATCCAGGCGGACTCGAACGCACTTTGACCCGGGATTTGACGACTGGAGCTAGAAGCTCTACCGATACACCACCGCAGCATCGTTCATACAGGGAACAGATGGGCCTTATATTTTAACTACAGTGTTACAAGTTGCATTTAATTGTCGTCCAGTTAAAGTAAAGGTGCCTATTTCCCGCTACATGTGGTGCTCAACCGAAGTGATGCAGCGATTTTCAGGCGTAATTTTTCTTGCAACAAATTTCGAAAACTAAGCATAGAGTGCCCAATGAAAAAAAAATGTTGCACTGCTTAAAAATGGTACTTTTTCTTTCCAGAGAAGCCGCTCGATTCCAAGTCCATGATCTGCACGCTGGGCGAGAGTTTCAACAGAACTTCCTTTCTTTTCCCCGACGACGGCATCTGCACACTCATTTTTTACGATTCGCTGTACTCGGCAGGCGGAGTGACCTTGGCACCGCCTTACCCGGACAAATTTCAGTACTTTCTGGAAGGATCGCGGCGATTCACCAAAACGGAGAGTGGGATCGGTTTCGACTATGAGTAAGTGCAGCGGAGATAATTTGCGCAGCTTTAACGCAAAGCGCAACAGGGATATTTACCTTGTCAGAGAAATAAAAGTAAGAGTTTCTCCAGAAGGGCTTGAAACAATGAATGCGATAGCAATGCCTCATATAAAGTGTAATACGAATTCAGCGAGGCTGGCTCACGTAACTCTACAAAATGCTGGCGATCTCACGTAACTCTACAAGCGATCTCTACAAACGATCTCGCGTAACTCTACAAAACGCTGGTGTAAGAGAATACGGCTGCTCCAGGGTCACTTTTCTGAGACACTTCGCCCTTAGAGCGCAGCACGTAGAAGGGTTTAGGAGCGGGCCACTGATGGCTGCCGAGATAGCGCGTGCGCCAGCGATGGCGACCGCGCGAAGTCCGCAGTTGCTGCTCGAGCAAAAAGCACCCCCTGGCTCTGCCCCCAACCCCGTCACTTCATTTTACGCTCGTTAAAGAAGGGCGGTGCATTTCCTCTCCGCTTCGATGGCAGGCGTTCCGATCGGGTGATGTCGCATGCGCGACATGGGCTGGTGTCGCTTGATCTCTGCTTCAGCCGTGTTCGTCGCCCCCACTCGCGTGCTTTTGCCTACGGGTATACCGTACGATGCGCGGGTAGTTCTTATCAATTTGGACTTTATGCGGGACACAAAGGCAACGGCAAAACCCGTCGGGAATGTCCATATAATTGCTATCGCAATAAAACGCTACACGCAAAGCACATTGGTTATAGCGGAATACAGGGTGCTGTTTGCACCCACGCGAGCCTTACTAAAACATGGCCGACCATCGAAAGTGTACGCCCTGCGCTTCGCATCTTTAAACCGTCCTTCTCGCGCTCTCTATCCGCCCAAGTTCCTAACTGACGTTTGTATTTCCCTTACCTTTGTACCATGAAGCTTCGACGACAAAATGTCCTATCCGGGAAAATTCATAGTTTTTGAGAGTCACACTGAAATTAACGATGCTTTTGGCTTAGTGAGTGGCTATCAGCATCTCGGAGGCCAAATATTATGGGTTTGGTTGTTCTCTTCATCACCTATAGCGTGTGCCACCTGACGGCGACAAGCAACGCTGTACGCTATCGGGTAACCCGATATGGTACTGCATATAGCGAGATACCGGACATGCTAAAATTTCCTAACATGACAGCACTGTTTGCGAACTTCGTTCAATTAATAAAGGAATTAGCGGGACAGGATAAACTTCATGTAGTCCAAAGTCGACGATAAACATGACTGGTAGCGAAGCAGGATGATAAGCTTTCCCCACTGTGAATTGAATACGGGTATCCAACTTAGAATATCGAAGACAATATCAAAACACCAAAGCTAGGGTGGTCTAGCGGCCATGGCACTCGGCTGCTGATCTGCATCTTGCGGAATCGAACCCCGGCCGCGTCTGCTGATTTTCGATGGGGGCGAAATGTTGAGGCCCGTGTACGATGCCAGTGCACGTTAAAGAACCCCAGGTGGTCGAAATTTCCGGAGCCTTCCACTATGGCGTCTTTCATATTTATGTGGTGGTTTGGGAACCTAAAACCACAGGAAATAGTCAATCGCAACCCATGGCATGATACACCTACAATTTTGATGTAATCAAGATCCTAGCAGATCAAAGGGTACAAGCGAAGTAATGAACCGCTTTAGGGACTTTGCAGGCTTCCACAGAAGTTATATCGCTCATACGTAGCCTATGCGCCCGTCAGGCTTTTGCTTAATTCATACCCGCTTTGTCATCTCCAAGCATCCTGCTTAGTTCAGGGCGTAAACGCCTTTTCATTTAAACGGGTATCATATTGCTTTATAATACCGTATCTCACATGGAGCCGTCTTAGCTTGATGACTGAATCGTTCACAGTTTGTTGATTAGAGAATTGCGACGTCCCGCCTCATGCAACACACACCGCCGCCACCCCGGGCAACATCTCACTAGATGAACCGCCATTTTACTAAGAGGGAGGACCCTGGAGCGTTTAGGATGGTTCTGCACGACTGCTAATGCGCAGTGATGCCGTAAAGAGAGTGACGTTTTGAATAATTTATGCAGACTAAAAAAATTGAAGATTTAAATAATTGAAGCAGCTTCACTGACCTAACGTCGCGAAGACTGATCAACCAGTCGAGCTGGTGAGATCAACTTGCTTATCGCTCTCTGAACTTTGCTCTGACGTTGCTAATCGCTGTATTAACTAGTGGAGAGGAGTCTATTACCGATACATGGCACGGCGTGTTACCGTGTATCCTGTTTCGGAGTCGTCTTCCTATTTACTCTCATCCTTTCCGTTTTGGTACTCCAGCTGTGCGATCACTATCACTCATGATGTCCCTCTGGTGTAGCACTATCACTGTCACTATCGGGCAGCAGGGGGCGGAGGACAATGAGGCGGGTAGTAGGCAGCGGGTAAACGCTGGTCTGCTTTTACCTTCTGCGCAACCATATACTTTTCCTTCTTTCTGGTAGTGGGTAGAGAGCAAGAATGCGGGTAGTGAGTCGAAGGCAAGAGAGGTTCCTTCTTCGCAACCCAAGAATTGTTTTCGTCTTTCTCTCTCTCTCTCTCACACACACATTTTCTGTTTCACTCTCACATAGCAAGTGGTGTTGCAATCGTCAGTAGAACGCATCGTTTGGCTCACGTAAATGCATGTTCTGCAAGCGCGGATCCATAGCCTGTGGGTTACGGCGCTCGCCTTCGGACCGTTGGTACCTGGGTTCTAATCCCGCCTCGCCATGGAAGTTTATTTAGTTTCCCTATGCTAGAAAGGGCGAACGACGACGCGGTGACTACTGCGGACCAGCTTCGGCCCTAAACAGCTCAGCGCTGTCAACAGGCTGGCTAACTGCAGTCAGTACGCCCACAGCACACGGCGATAGGCGTCCCGAACGAGTCCCGTGTTCTGCTGCTCGCGGTTGTGTCGCCTCGTCACTGTCAATTCACCCGTCCTCGAGCAGGTAGGGACGGCTCCACGTTCTCGGCGCGCGTGCCATGCTGAGGAACAGTAGCTGTACCAGGCAAGGTGAGCAACGGCAGCAGTCAGGCACAGCCTTGTCCCGCACTGTCTCGGTGCACGACTCGCACGCCGCTCGCTACCCATCTGCGACGGTCGCACGTGAGGGCCATACGTGCGACCGCAGTCAGTGCGAGACGGGATCGCTGCTCGGCACAGATACGGTGGGCGCAACTCTGTGATCACAAAATGTCGTGTCAGCCAGCGCTCCTGGCGTCTGGAGCAATGGGGCCTTGGACGTCCTCGTACCCGTTCAGCTCTGCGCTCCTTGGCACCTATCCACGCTTCGTCTCGACCGGCAGCATGGGTGACGGAAAAAGGACAGGGTGTCACGCGGCAATATTAATTTTTCTATAACTAGGATTCAAGGAAATAATCGTGAGAAATGGGCCCCGGTCACGTGATAGTGAGATGTAGAACAATACACGGTCAAGCCACACTGAAAGTTACCGTGACCAAAGAATCTCAAGTGGTCCGGCAACAATGTTGGCCTAATCTTACCTTAGAGGCACTGCGCACAAAGGAGGGGAGTCGTCTTGCCAAAGCTAGCGGAACCACGAGATGCGTTTATTCCGCGGCCAGGTGGGCCTCAGTCACGCCAGGGGCCCGGAAGGGCTGCCCACCTGGTCGGAACGCTGTGAGGGTGTGGCTCGCGCTGGCATTCTCCATCTCTTCCACCCGATCTTTGCCTTATGATTTTCGTGGCCGCTGGTATCTTTTCACGACACTCATTAGAGAACTTGTACGTCTGAGGGCAAAGGGTGTGGCGCTAAGAATACGGGAAACAATGTGAAGACACGATGCGATCGACATACGCCAACGACAACTTCTGTTTATTGGCAAACATCGGTAGTGTATACATGTACCGGGCAAGGTAACCTCATTACACATGTGAAAACACGAACGACAAAACAACTCACCGTGAACCAGCGATTCAGGAGAGACCGGACATACCACGATAAATGCATAGACCTGACCTGAACAATCATGCGTGCACACAAAGCAGGGCACAGACTGCACTGGCGACGGCTGTGGGCTATCAAGAATATTTCATCACCTAAAATAGTGACGGCATGCTAACACACTGATCACCTGCTCTTTTTAATTAGAAATGCGCTGATTGTCTTCCTTTCAGTGCGGCTGTTCGCTTTCCTTAGAAAAGTGGTTTGCCCGACGTGTGCACAACCACAGTGCCTGCAGTGGTCTGCCAGGTGTCAGCCCTTGTTGCTACTTATGTCTGATCAGTCGAAAAAATCCTGCGTCTGCCGTCCGGGCCAGGCGAGCGCACCAATGATACCAACAGTAACGTGGCCAAGAAATGACGACGCAGTGACGTCATGATAATGTGACAACGGTGTATTATTAGATGACGTCACGATTACATTATTTTCGCGAAGAAAACCCCTGACTGGTCTGCCATTCTCCTTCAGGGAAGTGTTTGGAAGCTAGTCAATTCATGGCTTTGAAAATAAGGTTTCGAGGCATTACACCACAGTGCCTTTCTCAGCCCGTGCTCCTATGGTGCCATGTCAAGCGCACTGCGATTTCTCCACGATGACTCTTTGGCTGATTCCAAGCGTCCCTTCGCAGCCACTTGTCTCAGAGCTCCATGGTGCTTTCGCGTTGCAACACGCAAGTAGTCCTACGAGTCTGCTGAAAATTCGCAATGAGGCTGCTCTTAAACGTTACTTGGTCTTCGTAAAAGTAGCTCTTGTAGTCTCGGTACGTACGTACTGATAAACAGTTCTGTATTCTAAAAAAAAAAAAAAATGCCCCACCACGGTGGTCTAGTGGTTATGGCACTCGGCTGCTGATCCGAAGGTCGCGGGATCAAATCCCGGCCGCGGCGGCTGCATTTAGATGGAGGCGAAATGTTGAGGCCCGTGTGCTGTGCGATGTCAGTGGACGTTAAAGAACCCCAGGTGGTCGAAATTTCCGGAGACCTCCACTACGGCATCTCTCATAATCGGAGCAGGTTTCGGGGCGTTAAACCCTACTACTACCCGCCACGGTGGTCTAGTGGCTATGGTACTCGGCTGCTGATCCGAAGATCGCGGGATCGAATCCCGGCTGCGGCGGCTGCATTTCAATGGAGGTGAAATGTTGAGGCCCGTGTGCTGTGCGATGTCAGTGCACGTTAAAGAACTCCAGGTGGTCAAAATTTCCGGAGCCCTCCACTACGGCGTCTCTCATAATCAGAGCTGGTTTTGGGACGTTAAACCCCACAGAACAACAACAAACCCTACTACTACTAATCATTTCTAAAAGATGCACCATGGTTGAAACAAACTAGCGAAATAGCTTTGCTGCTACTGCTGTGCACCTTAAAACAGTCAGTCAGTCAGTCAGAGTTTACTTTCCATTCTGTCGTACAGAAAGAAAGGACTGTGAAAAAAAGCTGTGTTAGACAGCTTGACTAGTTCACAGCCCCATGCAGAAAAAAAGAAAGCAGAAAATAAATATACAGTAAAAAGTCGGAGCGGTAGCAGCACCGCGGTAAACATGGCGACATGGCACCCCACGGGCAGTGCGCCATGACAGGGCGTACACACTGTAATTACGATTTTAATAAATATATGAACCACAGATTGAAAACTAAACTATTACACTGTGTAGAAAACAAACATGATAACGCGATTGTCATCCAGAAACAAAATATAAGACATATACACTGCATAAAAAGACATTATATAGATTACAGCATTATACATTATATAGATTACAACCCTAGAAGTATCTACATTCAAGTGAAAAAAGCAAATATATATCTAAGAGTTTTGATTTGGGACTGAGAGAAAAATATGTAACTGAATGTACTATTGATTTAAAGATCAAGTATTAGATTTTTGCAAATAATTCATGGATGTCGTGGTATGAGCAGTTCAATAAGTCAAAACCTTTTAGGTCACAATAATTCAGAAGAGCTGGAAGAGTGTAAGATAAACGCTGTTTGCCGGAGTTAACCGTGTTTTATCAACCTCCCATTTCTCTCCATGACGGGTGGGGTAGTTTAGATTCCTTGCACGCAGGTTGGCCAGACTGCGTAGATTTTTTATGTGCCTAATAGTTTCTGATCTGAATTTTCGGCTTAATGCATAATTATATAGCTGGTGTACCTTAATTATTCCTGAGATACGAAATAAAACCAATGCGTGAACCAACCGTCCCGGCAGTTTACGTTAATCTGTACATTATGCTAGAAGACGCAATCGCAATTTCGATAGCACTTGCAGTCATATTTAAAGATTACCCTAATCATTAAAAAAAAGCTTTCGTTGCGCAGAAAGCGGAAGGACATGAGCGCCTTGGTTGGTGACCCTGCCACAAAGACACAGCTGGACGCCCTGTGGCAGAGCCGCGTGTACCATTACGGCTACCTCAACACGCCTCCATTTGGGGTCGGCGCAAGCGATCAGATCGAGCTGCTGAAAAGTTTACAGGTGATGAAGTGTGATGGTCTTCAATAGGCGCATCGTTAGAAGCACAAAGCGCATTCAGTCACGCACTCTATGACAATGAGCGCGGTAGCACGTGCCGTTTTGTACATTCAGAGCATTCAGGCTATAGTTGCTGGTGCACTATCGCAGTTGGTACGTTTAGTGGGCGTCCTCCCTGAGCGTGCTCATTTGCGTGTCGTGACGTGCTTGCAGTTTCTGCGTAATAGCGTATAGAATAATGAATGACACGTGGGGTTAAAACGCATGTAAACGCATATTTAACTCAGCTCAACAGCCTTGTCTTTCTACCTGGGGGTAGTCGACAGTAGGTGACTCGTGGAAGCCCTGAAAGGTTCCAAGGCTACAATTTCTGACTCAGCTTGTCTATGAAGCCTCCGTAAGGCTACAACCAGCAGTTAAGCTTATATTGTAAGTAGAAACCGAAAAATAACCTCATAGATTGGAAGCGGAAGCGAACGTAAGATTGAAGCGTGTGCAATGGAGTTGCTGTGCCCACAAGAAGTGGCGTATAAGATTCGCATAGTGACGTAGTGACGTGTAAGACGTATAAGAGAAGGCTCGATTGCGTGAGACCTTCTGCAGCTCTTCTTTTTTTTTTTTTTTTGAAATGTGGCATTTTTTGTAGCTTGGCAGCAGTCAGCAGTAGCATCTCGCTCAGTAACCGAAACCCAGGGAGAAGGACAAAGAAAACCTTATTACTTGTAGTAGCTGTGCTTGCGGCAAAACCTTTGTCAAATCAGATTGTTGTGGAACTGGCTCGAATACATAAAACGCATCACACGTGGCCGTCAGCACTCTGCCTCGGCACAAGTCAGGAATGTCCGTATTAATATAAAACTGCTCTTACTATCCCGAGATCATCGCTAATTTGATGGAACACCTGAGAGACAAGAACTGATTGTTATGGAACTTGCTCGCCTATATGAAACGTACCAGACGTGGCTGTCAGAGTTGTGCCTCGTCATGAATTAGGAATGACGGTATTAATATAGGACTGTCCCTACTATCCGCAGATGATCGCTAATTTGATGGAGAACCTGAGAGACAAGAACACCAGACCCGTATACAAGGTACTTGTGTTCGCCTTTCCCAACATCATGTGGGCCCAGGAAACTGTCGAACGGCTCAGGTAAGGATATTTGTCACTGCGTGTAGTAATTTTTCAGGACTGCCATGGATGAGTGCACTTTAGTGCCAACAGTAAGTCATTCGTAGAAGTGAATGATGTTGCTTGGATCGGTCATTCTGGACATTCCATGCATGACAAGAAAAACGACACAGGAGGCAACCGCTGCATTTCGAAAACGTATGCTGTTTTATATCACTGCCATCCCCGTTAATTTAATGTCCTTATAGAATGTGACGGCATAGGCTTACAGCTATATCCTCTTGCTAAATCGCGTTGTTTTTTCTCTTGCCTTGTCTTCTCACTACAATTATTAGAATGCCAACATATGAACTGAGAATTAAAAAAACAATTACTAAACGTCGAATAATATTAGGTGAGCGCACTGATTATTTTAGGGAACGTTATTTTATAAAAAAAGTGTTGCGGATTTCAGAACTGTCCTACATATTGGTTCGGCGGATTTGCAAAAGATTGCGTCCCCCTGAAATCAACGCATTACTTTTACTGCCTTTGTTGGCCAGTAGCAGTAAGACTAGTCCGTCGAGAGACTGGCGCTGGCGTTGCAGAACGAAAACATTTTGTACTGCGGGAAGTCGCCGTAGCTTGCTGCGTCTTTCTTATAAAATAAGAATACGTTTCCCATGCAAGCGATGCACCTACATGTGGACGAATGCTGTAGTTATATACAACGAGAGATTTTTTTTTCCTTCGGTGGGCACAGGTTCGCCCATAGAGTTCGATATTGAAAGCGAGCAAATAAAAAAGAAGATTGATATCTGTGGTTTTACGTCCTAAAATCACGATATGATTGTAAGACGCCTTAATGGAGGGCTCTGGAAATTTCAACCACCTAGGGCTCTTTAACATGCACCGACAGGGCACGGTACACGGGCTGAACGTTCCGCCTCCATAAAGATACAGCCGCCGCGGCCGGGATTCAGTACCACGACCTTTGGATGAGCAGCCGAGTGCCATAGCCACTAGACCACCATGGCGGGGCAATAAAAAGAGAGAGAGAGGAGAGAGAATAAAACGAAATAAATGAGGCCCGCACAAAAGAAAACGACAGCAAATAAGCGTGCCAATGTCGACGACTGGTTACATGTCATCGTCGGCCTGCTGATTACAGCGCGTTGCACGATAAGAGAATGTCTATGTTCCGGCGGATGTTTTACATGACGCTTACACAAGCATCATGTCGTGAGCATAGCGCTGCAAGATATAAATTCACGTCCACCTCATGGAATATTCAATGCACACTCTAAAAACTCAAGCCTGTGTCGCAAGAGTAAAATGGCCCAGCTACTCTTTTGGGGCATCGTTCTACTCTAACGAAACGTAGGATGCAGTGAAATACACTGCTGACTCTTCACGAAACAATAAGGTCGTCTGGCCTTTGTACTCTACCTTCTGCGAGATTGAAATGTCAGCATAAACTTGCGGCATAAGGGAGTCAAACGCAATTTCACTCTTGCTCCAGACATGTGGTGCTCGCATTCGCGGCCGTAGAAAGGGAGGCTGGGATGGGAGCGTACAGCAGCTTGTTTGCGAACGTCATTCGGGACGCAGGACTCAAGTGGGCGGACGATTCAATAAGACAACAGCTGCCTGGAGGAGTGTTTTTTTATGCAACTAGAATCGACCTTCCAACCGCTTCCACGTACAAGCGTACAAGCTTTGTTGTACAAACGCGTGCAGTGTACGTTTAACCAGCGTTGCCTCCCTCAGCTACTAGCCTCATTTGATGGAAGCCATGCTCTGTGTTCAATCTGATGTAATCAAATGCCGGCTGATCGTAGCGGGATTGAAAAGCGCAGTGTTCGTTTTTGTTTTTCATCTCTTCTACTCCCTGTGGGTGAGCGCTAGCGCCCCATTTGATGCGGTAGTGGAGCCCTTTTCAAAAGAGTGCTAGAATCCCCTTCAGGGGTGGCCCGCAACTCTATTTTGGCGAGAGTACCGGCACCCTGTCAGGCAGAGTATTAAGGTCGTGTCTCAAGGGTAGTCTGTATCAAATGAGACTGATATACTCTGAAAAGGGGAGTTAAATTTGGGACAAGAAAGTGCTCCCCCAAAGTTAGTGCCCAGCACCCTTTTTGTTCCACTAGAGTATAATACACTCTAGTGTATTATATTGCTGTGCGGACGTACTTACTAATCAACAGCCTTATAAATTGTCCATCAAAGCAAGATATGGACCCCGAACGCCAACGGAGCTCCCCAGCAAAGCGCAGAATAGGACGACCCACTAGCGAATGAGCCGCCACAGCTTCCGCACACTTCGCTGCAGCTACTCTTGTGTGCCGAAAGCACACCGTGCTCAGGAGGCAAGACGAAGTGGTAAACTTTTTCTGCGTTATTTTACGTGCCAGAACGCGGGTGTTCGCGCATTTTGCCCTCGTCGAAATGCAGTCCCGGTAGCCATGAGTCGTCCCGGCTCCCTGGCGCAACTAAGTGCAACTCGTCTGCTGAACTACGAAGGCGGGCTACAGGTCGAATTCAGTGCGGGCCGCACTCGGTACATGCGCGCCTCGCCTGCTTCACAGAGCGCCGACGCCACACAAAATGTTTCCGGTGTTCGCCATCAGGGTATCGCGCATGCGCACTCCAAACATGCAAACCGCGGATTGGTTTGCTCTTTCGGAAAGCAGCGCGAAGAAACACGGTCAAAGAGGGCACACCTGCACAGGAAGGCTGCAGCCCTCCCTTCTTCTGCCCTTATGGCGCGCGTTTTTCGCACGTCTTCCAGCGTTGAAATATAAGAGACTTAAGCAGCAAAATCAGAATGTGACTGCGGTATTATACGCTACGAGTTACAATATTCTTAGAAATTTAACCCTCTGGGCGATCACTGATGTGTGCTCAAAGCACCAATACCATAACACCATCTTTTAGGGGCGAAGCTCCTCTTAGTCTAACCTTGTCACGCGTCAGGCGTCAGTCGTCAGGCGTAACCCGCGTGCCGGGAGGCATGCGCTCGCCCTCGGCGCGTGCCTCTCTCTCTCTCTCCCGGCGCGTGCCTCTGCTGTCTTGTGTGAGAGAGCGAGAGGCAGAGAGAGAGCGAAAGGCGCGCGTTGGCTATGGAAACGCTCTTTCTTAGAGGAACGCTGTACCAGCTCGCAAAGAAGGAGAACGCGCCCTCACCCGCGAGAGACAACGTTGGCGCAGGCAGCGTCTCCAAGCGAGTTTCTTGATTGCGAAATACCGACTGCTCGCGTTGGAGAAGCGTTCACCGACAACCCATATATATATATATATATATATATATATATATATATATATATATATATATATATATATATATATATATATATATATATATAGGCACTGGATCTTGACTTGCAATGAAGTGCCGGTGGGAGATTTCACTTGTGCATAGTTGGACCATGAGGATTCGTAGCGTGCGCGTTAACTAAATTAATCCGGAACTCGGCACGATCTACGATGAACCTCCCGAGCTTCGCCCACTCATCATCAATCACTCCGTGGATATGCTGTAATTTTTTTTGGAATTGCGCCGCAGAGAACTGGATGTCCCCGCCACAGGCTCCCCAGCGCGTCGTCACCGCCACCCTGTTTTAGGGGCGAAGCTTTTAGGGTCGAGACTTGTCTGTCGTTGTAATGTCGTAGCCACGCTCGCACTCGCTCTCGGCGCTTGCCTCCCGGCTCGCGATCTCTTTCTCTCTCTCTCTCTCTCCGACAGCGGCAGTCACGAGTGCAGTCAGACGGTGTGTGTGCATGTGTGGGCCAATCCCGGAATCAGTGCACCAAGACTGTCATCTGCTGTCGTGAGAGAGATCGAACGGCGCGCATTGACTATGGAAATGCTCTTTCTCTTGTGCGTAGTTGAACCATAAGGATTCGCAGCATGCGCGTTAACTAAATTAATCCGGAACTCGGCACCATCTACGACGTGGGAGCGCAGGAATCTCATAAAGACCAGGAGCATAAATGACAACCCGCGTGTAAATATACGCACGCGTTGTCACTCATTTACACGCATAAGTGAGCAATGTCACGGGTGATTTACGGTAACACAGGACTATCCACAGCTTCGCCCACTCGCCATGGTTCACTTCGTGGAGATTCGTGGACTTTTTTTCCTCGTTGGAAGAGTCCTTATTGGAGATTGATGTATTTGCAGTGCAGCAGCCCATTCTTGAGTTCGCCAGGAATTGCAGTACCATTGCTACGCTTGCGAGACCTTGACATTTCTATACGCATTCCGCAGGTATATGCCGGTGGATATCCTCATTGGCGTGTCTCACCAAACCGTGGACGACAAGAAGTTCGCTGACTGCATAATCCTGCCACCAACATTCATGGACAGTCCCGGCCCGAGCTACCCGTACTCTCTGGTACGCATATCACAACAAGAGCTTTCAAGTGGACTTGAAACTCTTTTGGAGCATAGACAGAAAACGGTGCCAATGAGTCACGGAAGCTCCAGTGAACATGTGCACCAAATATTGTTGTACTGCACACACCAAGGAATTTGAAATTTGGTGTCAGGCGCACCTGCAAAGCACCCGCTCTTGTTTTCAGGAAAGGACGTCATTGAGGGTATCGACTACGCTGGTCAACTTTTTTTTCGTTGCTCTTTTAGAGAGGTACGCACACTTGCTTTATTTGTTCAGTTCAAAATGAACAAATAAAGACATAGCAGTTGGTCTTTCCGCGGTTATGAAATCAGCCAATGACATTTCTGTCTCAGGCGTAGCAGTCGATGCCCGCCAGTGACGTCACTTGTTGGTATAGGTGTATGAAGAAGTCTGATAACCACTTTCGAAATGCCTGGTGTGTGGAGTGCAATAATATTGGTCTCACATACTCATTAGAGCCTTCGTGACTCTTCAGCTTTGTTCTCTCACATTGCTGAAAAAGGCGTGGATCTACTGTCGCAAACAAAAGGATCAGTGCAACTGTGGGCTATCTCTTAACAAACCATTGCGAAGTTAAGCAAAGCAGAAGCTATTTTTTCATTAAAGCGCGCCAAACTTTCCTTAGCCTATATAAGCTCGCCCTCTTTTTCTCACTCTGTCTGTGGATCTCTTTCTTTCTAAATCTCTTTATGTGTGAGTGTCTCTTTCCCTCGCGCCTAGCATATTGCCGATACACGGCACAGCATTGTATCGGCACAGTGGCACTGCGGCACACGGCATATCGGCATTCGTCTTCACATTTGTTATTTCTTCTACATCGTTCTCTAGCTGTGTGATCACTATCACTTGTGATATCATTGTCATGTAGCACCATGATTAACATTGTCACTATCATATAACAGAGGGCAGTGATGTGGGTAGTGGGTCAAGGGCACGCGTGGGTCCGCTTTTACTTTCTGCGCACAACGGAATGGTCACTATAACCAATTTCTAGCAGCTACACTGCAATAGTGTCGCAGGGACCCTTGAATATATTACAGCTTTGTTGAAAGTTTCTTTTTTCACTTACGGGCAACGTTGAGAGCAAAAGTCGCACATTAGGCACGCCACGAATGTAAGCCCTCCGTGACTAAAGGCAACTCACGAGATTTTTCAGCACCCACGGATCTTCATCAAATTTTCAGTATACATGTGGTCATGCTTTCTGTAAAAATATATTCCAAGCCAGTCAGCTGCAAGTCATTTAGTTTTCCTGAAAATGAATTTTAAAACTTTTTAGCGGATTCCCATGCGCGCCACCCTGTGTTTTTGACGTCAATACCTGCAACGGTGCCTACCCGAGCTGTCTAAAGCAAAACATCAGCTCTCAAATGGTCGCTTTCAAGTTCAGAAAAGCTGACATAGCTCAATATATTGTGAGAATACATCGCCGCTTTCGTATTTCTGGCACCAGCTCCATATTTCTTGTGACGGGGCACTTATGACGTCACCGCATACGCTGCAAGAAGCATCAGGTTGTTTCGGTTTCGGTGTGAACACATTTTTCGTGCGTTTATTTAAAATTATTGGTTAGTTTCTGAGGAAACTGAAGCACCCTGCCAGCTGCAGGTGCCATCGGAAAAGAGCGATATCAGGATATGGTGAAAAAAAAACGCCGGAGTTGCCATTTAATGCCGCGATTCCGCTACACCACGGAAGTGCTCCGGGCAGCTGAACTATTTGTTTCGATCCAATTTACACGACCTTTCAAAACCTTATCTTTCAAATCTTAGTTTTGCAGCCTTAGATTTCTAAAGTGATGCAATGCCGCCTGCCGGTGCGTGCGTCCTTTTCACTAAAGTCGGCCGTGACACAACGCTGTTACGCTTTCGGGCTAAACGGGGATACGTCTGAATAAAAATGAAGAATAAAGATTAAAGAAACATACCGAGGTGCTAGCGGAGCGCTGAGTTTATGCTGCACACAGTTGCCAGAGCAGTGAGATATCTTGGAAGGCTCGTCTCTACGTTATTTTCTCGAAAGTGTTACGAAGGGCCTTGACACTACGTACCACTCGTCGCCGTCGTGGTTCCTACGAAACAGCATAATCACAAAGAGCAGTCGTTGAGTTGATCGAGCTTACTTCGGAGGTCTCGTATCGTACTTGCACATGCGACGCCTTCTCGCAAAATGAGAGCTCCAAACTGGCCGCCATGGCTACGAGTGGCGCTGGCTAACACTCTATAGGGCTTTATGCCCAGAAAGACCCAATAAATTGCAGCAACGACAGCCGTCGTAGCTCCTTTGGTAGAGCATCGGTCACGTTGAGCGAATGTCGTAGGTTCGATTCCTACCGACTACAGGTGTTTTTTTTTTTTTGTCGACTTAGATCCCTTTCGATTTGCGTGATAATTACTACTATCACAGGTAAAAAATTGCAGTTTCGCCAGAAGGGCGAAGCAATGAGTTCGATAGCAATGCATGATATAAAGTACGAATTCAGTCTAGCAACTTTAGGGAGAATCTAAATTGTTGTTAACGTGGGCTTATTAAGTAAACATGCCGGTGCGTAAAGTAGCATGGGACAGTCAAGCGGCAGAGACAACGGCCCAGCAGAGCTGCGAGCTAAGTCGTGTTCTTTTGATGTCTTCTGGCACGTGCTTCAGACCGCGCGACCGCGCTAAGCAGCGTGCACCTTGCACCATCGAGAAACTTGGCCAAGCACAGCGGGATCATGCGAGCGAGCTCCTTCCGGCACTCGTGCACGCATTCGCGTGAGCGCTATGTGGCGAGGCCATTGCCGGCGTTGCGACTATATGCGAGGCGCCTAGAACGGAGCAGGTGATTAAGGCGCTGCTACGCAGTACGCAGCATGTCTGATGGCTGTTGAGATAGTGCGCGCGCCAGCGATAGCGTCCACGGTTGCTGTGGATCCGATTGGCTGTGTTTAACAAGCGAATAAGCTATTTATTGCCCTTCTTTCGACAGCATACGATGCGATATTATGAAGTACGCTAAGTCTCTGTAAACACGGACGCGGAAGAAGTAGACAGCATTAAATGGGAGCGTCAACTGAAGGAGGCAATTGTGGCGACAGAAATGGACGGATTGGGGCCGACGTCTCACGATCAAAGCTGATTATCAATTTAGAGACGTTAAGGACTTGTCATGCCTTGAAGCTTTACGCATCGCTCGACAGGATTTTGAATATACTACACGGCGAAATAAGACACAGCTTTCGTAATGTGCACGAAAAAAGCGCAGAATGGCAGTACCACATGGTTGACGATTTTACTGCTGTAACCTCCTGTACAAAGAGCAGTACCCGCAGCTTTCCTATCATTGCGCTGATGAAAATAAGGATTATTATTATTATTATCAATATATTATTACTATTATTATTAATCAGTGCTTCGCTTAGTGACTGTAGCGCGATATTTAGACACAAATAGAACGATAAAGAAAGTTGCTTGTGCAAGCAGGACAGGGACAAGCGTGTCTTCTTGCACGTGCTTACTTTACATTTCACATGTATGTCTCTGCGCTTGCCATCATTTCGATGTATAACTAATGTACCAGCCGTTATGTTATAGCTGTTTTAGAGTTCATCCTCCTTCTGTGCACACTGGCTTTCACAACGGCGTAAGTCATAGTGCGTTTATACAGTTTTCACGAACATATTGATATCAGTAGGCCCTGTGTGTCTGCTGAAAACGTAATTTGGATAGTGCGATCTATTACAAGCAGGTGAATATTGGTGCCGTTATAATATAACTGTGCTATAGTTCATCCTCCTTCTGCGCACACTGGCTTTCACAACGGCGTAAGTCATGATTCGTTTGTACACTTTTCACGAACATATTGATATCAGTAGGTCCTGTATGTGTCTTGAAAACGTAGATTTGGGTTGTGCCATCCATTACAAGCAGTGAATATTGGTGCTTGCCTTTCGCTGGTGCGTTGCTAATCTCTGCCGCGTATGGCTGGAACCACTATTCAGCGCCACTGGGCCGACGTCTTCGAGGAGATCAGCAAAGCTGCACTGCCCACCACGCTGGCGCTCTCCGTAGGCTTGTACATTCGCCGGTACCAGCCCCGCTACCCAGGGGAAATTAACCGCCGAGCCGTGAACTACACGTGCGGAAACGAGTGCACAAACTTTCCGCACGCTCAGATGCTGCCCGCTTCAGAGGTGAGCATTGTGCCCGGGGCACCGATGTCGGTAAAGCCGACGAGCGCAAGCGTCCGCGTGAGCCTGTGCCAGGAGGCATTCGGCTTTATTATTAAAACTGCCTTTTTTGGCGAAGATAAAGCGCCCGAAAGTCTCGGTCGGTGGGTCTGTCCGGTCCCGTCCGGTCCAATCCAGTCGGTCGGTCGGTCGGTAGCTCGGTCGAACGTCTTGTGAACGGGGCTGCGATTTTAACATAACAAATTTTAATAACGATTTAACCATGTTAATTAACAAATTGCATCACATAATACGAGAGTGACAGGCATGCATTACTTGCATTACTCATTTGCATTACTCATGAAGGTATATTTAACCTATTATTACTGTTGGACACAAAAAAATCTTCAGCGGCGCTTCAACCTTCATGGGAATTATGGGAAGTACAGGCTTCGGATCTGCTTCGGATGGATTTCGTTCTTGAGACTCGCGACGATTGGTTTCTGAGCTTTAAACAAGAATAAAAGGAAATATTTTGAATTAATACTTGCTTTTGTTTCTAGTATGTAACAAGCAAAGACAAATTTTGCCACCAGGGTATGCATCATTCGACAATTTTGCTCTAGATGTGGCGCCACAAAGTAATTATTTATGTTTTTTGCATCAATGTAAACAAGCATGTGCGTTTCCCTCTGAAAAATACGCAGCATGCATCGATGGAAATAAAAACAATGTCATATTTGGTGAGAAGTGTTGAGCTTTCAAGAAAAACAATAACCGTATCGTCTGCTCGTCCGAGCTCGGGAACCGCGAGCGTTTCTCGCAGACGCTGTCGCGAACTGCACGCGTTTGGTCTTTTATCAAGGTTTCTGAAGACTACCGATACAGGCGACTGTTTCAACGGCTCAGGTACAGTGCCTAGGCGGCAGCTGGATACTTGTGGCCTCCTGACGTCATCTTTTTTTTTTTTTCGTTTCCGATTACTTACTTACTGAAGCGCGCGCGCCGCTTGTCGTGCTTTGCGCGTACCCACTATGCAACAGCAGGCTGCAGCTTGGATGCAGCAGCCCTTCATATCACAAGTGCGTGTGTTTACAATTAAAACGAATTATGTTCACCGGTGGGTGGATCGAATTTGCCGACACAAGCGTCTCTATGCTGTGCGCGCCCTTTTCAATACACCGCCGCAACACGGCAAGAAAGTACATGAACGCGGCTTGAACGCCCACGTTCGCAAGCTCGCTTTTCGCGCAGGCTTTCTATCGAGAGTGCACCAGACCACTAACCAGAAAATACCGAGTGGCGAGCATAATGAAACAGGCTGGCGGAATCGCGTAATGTGGCAATGCGACGCTGGTTTTTCGCCTTTGTGTGTTGCACTAGCTTTGGCTGTAGTCGAGGCTCTTTATCTTTCTAGCTTTCTCCCGAGTGTGTTGCACGCCTCGAACAACATCGCCGCAGGGTACGCGGGAAACAAAACCGAAACTGCAGAAGTAAATGGCTTGTGCCCAGTTCTCAAGCCAACGCGAACCAATCCGAAGCCTGTACTTCCCATAATTCCCATGATGGTTGAACGATCGCAGCGCCAGATGACACTCTAGTTTATATTAAGAAACTCTATGTATCTATCTATCTGTCTATCTAGCCACCTATGTCTAGGTGCTCTCCTGGTAGTCTCGTTCGCCTGGTATATACTCCAATACTTGGATGATATGGTGTAAATGTATGGCGAACACGAATAACCGCTCTTTACATTCCTATCATGATACACTCGTATGCACTCACGAATAACGATACTGCAGTCACGTTGGCTCATACCCGTATGCTCTGCCCGTGGTATGCGGGTATGCACCACAGGTGTTTGCATTTTACAGAGATTATGTTAATCACGTACCAACTAGATAGCTAGTATTTCAATAGAACATACTTAAAAACAAGAAGAGCTTACAGTTTGTCGCAGACTGCAATTGAACTGTCAGCATAAGAAGCACCTGACATACACGCAACCTACCAAGTGCTAGCGAGGGAGGCGTATCCCACCAGAGTCCCCACGTGACATATATACTGATTGACTTGTGGGGTTTTACGTCCCAATACCAGCTACGAATATGAGAGACGCCGTAGTGGAGGGCTCCGAAAATTTCGACCACCAGTGGTTCTCTAATTAACGTGCACTGACAGCGCACAGTGCGCGGGCCTCAACATTTCGCCTCTATCGAAATGCAACTGCCGCGGCCGGGATTCGATCCCGCGACCTTTGGATCAGCAGCCGAGTGCCATAACAACTGGACCACGAACGAACGCTCCAGGAGTTGTGCCGATGGTGTGTGTGTGTAACGTGAATTAAAGGATGCCATGACAATGCTATAAACAGTACATACGTTCTAATATAATTCGGCATGCTTTTGTCCAACTTTGCTTGATCGGATTGGAATACTTCATCCACCGACGCTTATGATACCCACATCGTGGCACCGTAGGGCGCAGTTTTCTTTGACAAAACAGGTGTCTGTGTAGTGCAGTAACGTGACTACCAACGTTACGTCGTACTATGAGCTGCCATTCAGTCGCCACGGTGTTGTCCGCATTCCTGAGGCGAGATGGGAGATCCTTGTTTGCGAACTCGGGCGTTTCTGTTCGCTTTTCACTGCATGTCATGGACTCATTGGACGTGGTCATGCTTACGAGGTAAGAATAACCACGGCGGAGGTAAGCGCCCAGGTGACGGCAGCGCGCACCCGTCGGCGTTGCGATGAAATTGTAAAACAGAAAGAGAGCTTGCAGATCCCACATATTGTAGGAATCGGTGCAATGCGAAGGAGTCAGTGAGGGAATTGTGTGTGACGGATTGTTTGGCATTCAATCAAGCGTTATGGGGTCAAATCTTGTGCATAGCGCATGACATGGGTCTGCTTAGCGTGGACTAGCCAGGGGCGCGATAAGAGACGTGTGTTCGGAACACGACGTGTTCGTTCGCTGCAGCGTCGCGAAGTGGGGGCGCAGCTCTGATTGTGCGCGCTGCGGATTTGCCGCGACTGAGATTGGCCAATCTCCTTCGTTGCAGCGGGTAATGTTTTTATGAGAGGGTAACCTGTAAAATATGCAAAAATGGGAGGGCGAGAGCGACAAATGGGTAAGCGGTGAACGTTCCGAAACTTGACGAGCATGTCTTGTTGCCTTCTTTTACACAATGTACTACAAAACTAAATGTACGTTGTACGTCTTAAAATGAATAAGACTGTTTTATGAAAACGATTTTTTTACGCGATCAATGTGCAGGTAAACGTACAAAAACGTTTCGAAGCCCCGCTACTACAAGTTAAGCATGACTACGGCCGATGGCATGCATGCAATGGGTAAGCGAACGCAACCGCTCGCGTTCGTGGTGTGTGGAGAGGAGGTGCGTGGAGAGGGTTTGCCCATGCGCAGTAAGCGTGGTCACGCCGCACACTACCACCAACTACTCCACCATAAGATGCTTCGCATCTAAAAAGGTCTCAACAAACAGCGTCAAAGGACGGCGAATGCGGGTAACTTGAACTGAATTAGGCAAGAACCTGCACTGCATCCATCATGGAAGGTGTGAGAGGGGAGGGTGTTGTGTAGGGCTAGGAGCACGGCGTAACCCGCGGCAGGCCTACGTAGAGGCCTAGCGGCGGAAGGTAGAATTACTGTATGTGCTACAGCAGGTCGGTAGCGTAATAGTAACTCTAGCGGAAGGACGCGTAGAGCGGCGACACGGAGACCAGGCTTCGGCGAGACTGACGAGAGACCAGTGCCCGCGTTTATTGCAGGCGTTTTTATGGAAGGGGAAGACGGCCTATTCGCCAACGAGGCACGGGTCACATAGACCGGCATGGCTACACCGGCTTGGCATAGCGGAGGCCTCGCTCCACCCAGAGACAGTACAGGCAGCTTTACCGCACTGGTGTGCTTGCATATGACGCCAGGGGTCACACGACACTACAGAGGGAACAGAGTGAGGAATTGGAGGGGGAGAAGAGAGGGCTGTTACCTATCACGGGCAGGCAGAAGACGATCGTCTTTCGACATTATTTGCAGTGAAGCAAGAAGATATGCGGCAATTTCTTTTTCGTTACTGCATTGCATGTTTCTTCAACTAAATTTAACAGAATCCAGATAAGAAACGATTTATTAAGCATTAAGGAAGCGCATGCGTTACGAAGGGCGTGTACAAGTTCGTCTGCCCACACTGGGCTTTTGTTCGTTTTTTGTTCTCTTTCTTGCTGGTGCTCTCAGGTGGTACAGAGCCCCAGGTGGTAAAAATTTTCGGAGCCCTCCACGACAACTTTTCTCTTTCTGTCTCTATCAGTCCCTACCCCCACGGACGCTTAGCCGTGCTCCCGACATGGGCTGCAGACGTTAGCGTCCTTTCTTTAATCAAACCACAGTCAGTCATGTCACTCTTGAAAGTGAAGCAGGCGCAGCAAAAGCTGTGAATGATGGTATGAAGGAGCAACGCCTGGTGTGCAATGCCATAGCGAACGCGTCGGCGCTGCCTGCGAGGATATGCCATCGGCCGCTACTTTCTGCGTGTGACGAGAGCTTCTTCCTCGAAAGTGCAGAAGGACACAGACAACAAGAGGTTTACTACACCTTATACGAGATAAATTCGTTTTTATGATGAGCCTGAGAACTACTGGTGCCTTCTGCTTTCGAGGCTACCCTTTTCCAGCCGGAAACTGCACTTCCAGAAAAGAACGCTTCCGAAACGGAGATCGTTTTTAACGTGTGGTTGCGGTGCATCTCTTTTCGGAAGTCTTGTCGCGAAAAGGCTTTCAAGTGCCCGTGTGACAGGTGTTGACTGATTTGTGGGGTTTAACGTCCCAAAACCAGCTCTAACTATGAGAGACGCCATAGAGGAGGGCTCCGGAAATTTAAACCACCTGGGGTTCTTTAACGTGCACTGACACCGCACAGCACACGGGCCTCAACATTTTGCCTCCATCAAAATGCAGCCACCGCGGCCGGGAGTCGATCCCGCGACCTTCGGATCAGCAGCCGAGTGTCATAACCACTAGACCACCGCGGCCGGGTGCGTGACAGGTGTGCAAAGCGAGAGGTGTTCGCACCTAAAGAGCATATATCTTACACCGTGATTTCGATGGAGGCAAAATCTTGAGGCCCGTGTACTGTGCGACGTCAGTGCACGTCAGTGAACCGCGGGTGGTCGAAATTTCTGGAGCCCTTCACTACGGCGTCTCTTATAACCGTGTAGTGTCACGTGATGGGATATATATCCCAGAGATCTAAAATCACGAAGATTTTATCGCTGGGATCTTTACGTACACCCTTGTCTTACAAGAAAACCTATAACTGAAGGCCATACGTATATATAGATAAAACCTCCTTGCAGGCTAGTTGGTTCGTGTCGAACGGATAATGCACTGCGCGAGTTAGAAGGAAGCAAAGAACATAGAACATTGCATTCCTTCCTTTCTGTGTTCCTTCCTTCGAACCAGCGCAGTACTCTACCGGTTCGCACGTAGAGCACTATTTTCAGCGGAAACCTTTATTGTAAAAATTTTCCGGGTCCTCTACTATGGCGTCTCTCATAATCATAACGTGGACTTGGGCCGTAAAACCCCGGAAATTATTGCTATTCTTACGAGCCGCGTGAGATTGAATGCTGACCTGGACAGGCTAGGCCATACTACGTTCAAGTGATGTTGGACTGCCATAGGTTCTGGGTGCTAATCCCTTTGTCCAGAGTTCGGTTACAAATGATCATCACTTTCGCTTTTCCGTCTCTTAAGCATAGTTAGCGAGTTCTAGGAACCTTTAATTACAAATACGCGTTTTACTTGCGAAGCAGCTTATGGTCGGGGCTATGTCACTCCCTCGATCCATCCGCCGTGCGGCGTCCGCACAGCGCATGCGCATCTTCCTCCCCCTCCTCTTCTTGTCTCCTCTCCTCTCGGCATTCCTCCTCTCCGAACGGCGGGCGTTGACTACGGAAACTTTCTTTCTCCGATGAACGCTTTACCAGCTCGCAAGGAACGAGAACGCGCCCTCGCCCGCGAGAGACAACGCTGACGCAGGCAGCGTCTGCTAGCGTCAGGCCGATGCAAACACGACACCTAGTCAAGCCGATGCAAACGCGGAGTGCACCCCCCGTGCTGCTTCGCCTCATGGTCCCCTGTAGCGGGAGATGGTGTAATCTTTAGATGCGAAGCAGCTCTTTGACTAGCCTCTGTAACGCTGTCCCTCCGAACAAGCGCGAGGCAACGCGCTTCCCTCGGCGCAGGTGTTGGAGCGGTGCCAAGTCAAGGAGGATTAAAAAAAATGCTGGAGTGGCAACGCCTGCTGAACCTTACCGCAGTGGGTGAAGCCGGCGTTTGCCTCTGGTCCAGCCTAAAGTCCCTAGATATTCTTTCCAAGAAGAAAAGATCTAGGGACTTTAGTCCAGCCCTAAGAGCTTGCCAAAGTCTCCAGAAACCAGTTCGAGCGTTCTTGATCTGCTAATGTATTTTATAGAGTACTTGTAATATAAAAGCGTGTTGTTTTCGATTCATAAACTACCATTGACCGAGCATCAAGGCCACGATGTGGCACACAAATCTTTGCGACGTTCAAGTTTCGCCCAAAAACGCGTTGCAAAAACAGGCACACCAAGCATTGTCTGTCTAGCAAAGATGACCACTTTAAAGGTGCTAAGAAGCGTGAGGAAAGCACTTTTTCTTTTGTGCTATCTGGATGCTGTTAATCGATGCCTCTGGTAAGATAGCGGCCTCCGGCTTCACATTTAGGAAAAGATCTCCACTCCAGGATTTTTTTTTTTATCCTCCTTGTGCCAAGTAGGTCACGCCGCAGCTGGGCGTTGACGTCACGCTCCCCTCGCGCGCTTCCCTGGCAGGTGCGCGCGTACGTCACTCTCTCCCTCACCCGCCGGAGCGCCCGCAGCTGCCGGCTCCAACGCCCGCTCGCCTCCCGTGTCTGCGTTTCAAACAAACGTTTACACCAGTAAACGCTACACCGAGTTTCGCTTCAAACTTCTTCCAGCACCCGCGTTAGCGCCGTTCAACCCGTGACGCCACCCGTGCGCAACGCTGCTGCTTCGCATCCCATCAGGGTTCCCTTCGGGGAGATGGTCCAAGTTTTACTACGGCTCCCTTAAAAGCCCACTTTCGGTTCCGATTTCGAGGGGGCGGTTTCCTAGTGACCTGCCAACACAGTCGGACGTACGTACGTCCAAGCCACTTAATGACAGCACTTCTTGATAGCGTCGCTGTAACCCTGTCGGCTATGGTCAATGGCGCATGGGGCACGCAGACAACGGTGATTTCATAGTCGACCAGCGACTCTGACAGAGATCTCGACGATTTTTTAATTCATAAAGTCAACATTTATTTGCTTGGGAGAAATATTGCTGCCGTCCGTGCTCTCCTTGCCAGTTGAAATGCTAATGTTTTGTTTGAGCAGGTCTGCGAAGATCAATGGCGGTACACGGTCCACTATGATGATCACTACCACGCACTCGCTTCAAACAACAAACGCGAACTCGCGGCGTTCATTCAAGACGCCGGGTCAACATTTCGAGAAAAGGTAAGAAAAAAAGAAACTGGCTTGGTTGAACATGGTTAAATGAAGTTGGTCGAGCGACAGGTTGGTTACGGCGCTGCAACGACACGCAAAGCGTGTGCAACAAAGCGCGCGATCAAGGCGCTATTAAATATAGTGTGACATGGAAACGTCGCCGCGAACTCATCAGCGAGAACGTTGCGCCATCTTGCGGTCTTGGTTTTGTCCAAGAGGCCGATGAATCTGCATGATTCGATTGCCACGCAGCAACGAGGGAACAAACGTGTTTCTCTACAAGACAACGCGCAGGCGCTGGTCGGCGCTTTGCGCGCGATAGCGCAGGGATTTGGACTTTATGTCCCTAGATTTTCCTCTCTAAAAATATCTAGGGACCTCAAGTGGACTAGGGCTTCCAACAAGAGGGAAATTTCCCTAGATGACGGTAACTCTTCAGTCTGCGTGGGGAAAAAGGATATTGCCATTTTGAAGGGAATTTTGCCCATTCTTTCTAATTTCATTATGACAGATAATTTTGACGTTCTCAATTCAAGTTTTACTGTTTAATAGACACTATTACATTCTTTTCCGATATTTCCTGTATATGCACTACAGAAAGCGCCCAATCAATTGTTGTGCTTGAAAAATGGTTTTGTAGCTATCAAATTGCCCACTTGAACTTCTCGCGTGCACTTGTATTTCGACATGCTGATCGGCCATTCGACGAGCGTCGTGCAGCGTTGGTGCAGGTTTCGCGGTGAGTCAGGATTATCCGATGCAATAAAGAGCGTAAGTTATTGACGGTGTGATGTGACAGCTTCTCCATGCATGCAGTTTCTGCGCTTCCGGCGAGAACATAGGTGCTGTGCATCATTATATGCAGGCGTCAGCGTAAACGTCCCAACTCTGTGAAAGGTGGCGCAAGCTCAAGGAGGTTTAAAAAAATGCTGGAGTGGCAACGCCCGCTGAACCTTACCGCGACGGGTGAAGCCGGCGTTTGCCTATGGTTCAGCCCTAAAAGCTTGCCAGAGTGTCCAGAAACCAGTATCATTTCAAGCGTTCTTGATCTGCTAAAGTAAACTGTAGACTAACTGTAATGTAAAAGCGCGTTGTCTTCGATCAGTAAAGTACCATTGACCGAGTGTCAATGCCACGATAATGCACACACATTTCCGCAATGGTCAAGTTTCACCCCAGCACCCGTAGCACAAAGAGGCACATCAAGCAATGTCTGTCTAGCAAAGCTGACCGCTTTAAAGGGTTAAGAAGCGTGAGGAAAACGGTTTTAGGGGCGAAGCTCCTCTTAGTCTAACCCACGTGGTCTAACCTTGTCACGCGTCAGTCGTCAGGCGTAACCCGCGTGCCTCCCGGCACGCGCTCGCCCTCGGGGTTCGCCTCGGCGCGTGCCTCCCGGCGCGTGCCTCTCTCTTCTCCCGGCGCGTGCCTCTGCTGTCTTGTGAGAGAGAAAGAGAGACAGAGAGAGAGCGAAAGGCGCGCGTTGGCTATGGAAACGCTCTTTCTTAGAGGAACGCTGTACCAGCTCGCAAAGAAGGAGAACGCGCCCTCACCCGCGAGAGACAACGTTGGCGCAGGCGGCGTCTCCTAGCGAGTTTCTTGATTGAGAAATACCGACTGCTCGCGTTGGAGAAGCGTTCACCGGGAACCCATATATATATATAGGCACTGGATCTTGACTTGCAATGAAGTGCCGGTGGAAGATTTCACTTGTGCATAGTTGAACCATGAGGATTCGTAGCGTGCGCGTTAACTAAATTAATCCGGAACTCGGCACGGCCTACGATGAACCTCCCGAGCTTCGCCCACTCATAGTCATTCACTCCGTGGATATGCTGTGATATTTTTTTCATAAAAGTAGACGTGGCTACCTACTACTACTACTACGACGACGACTACTACTTCTACTACTACTACTACTACTACTACTACTACTACTACTACTACTACTACTACTACTACTACTACTACATACTACAGAGGAGGGACAGACCCACACCCTAAGGAGCTTCGCCCCTAATATCATCACTCAACTGCAGTTTGTATGTACTTCTATGAGACAGCGCCATCTATTATACTGTTCGGGAGATACTGCCGGTTACGCCACGTCTGACGCAGGACAAGGTTAGACTAAGAGGAGCTTCGCCCCTAAAATCGCGGGAGTTGCCCGTTAGAGAAAACGATGAGCTTTTTTTTTTTTCTTTCGCGCAACGCGGTTCTCCTGACAGCGTTTATTCTTGCGCGCGCAGCTCTGCAAGCTCAAAGAGGAGCACTGGAGCCTGAAGTTTACCGTCGCCGCCATGGGCTTGGAATACGCGGACAGCACGAAGATGTGCTACTTCACGTGGTACCAGAAGATAGACCAGCTCCGAAAAGTTGTTGACTTTCTAAATCAAGACTTCACGTCACAGGCTTCCTATAATTCGTGCACCACATCGTTAATATTCAAGTAAGACCTCTACAAGAAGCGGGGATAGCGTGGCAAACACGTGTTCATTAAAAAAAAGTACAGCATATCCACGGAGTGAATGATGGTGAGTGGTCGAAGCTCGGGAGGTTCATCGTAGATCGTGCTGAGTTCTGGATTAATTTAGTTAACGCGCACGCTACGAATCCTCGTGGTTCAACTATGCACAAGTGAAATCTCCCACCGGCATTTCATTGCAAGTCAAGATCCAGTGCCTATATATATGCATATATATGGGTTGCCGGTGAACGCTTCTCCAACGCGAGCAGTCGGTATTTCTCAATCAAGAAACTCGCTAGGAGACGCTGCCTGCGCCAACGTTGTCTCTTGCGGGTGAAGGCGCGTTCTCCTTTTTTGCGAGCTGGTACAGCGTTCCTCTAAGAAAGAGCGTTTCCATAGCTAACGCGCGCCTTTCGCTCTTTCTCTGTCTCTCTCACACAAGACAGCAGAAGCACGCGCCAGGAGGCAGCGCCGGGAGAGAGAGAGAGGCACGCACCGGGAGGCACGCGCCGAGGCGAACGCCGAGGGCGAGCGCGTGCCGGGAGGCACGCGGGTTACGACTGACGCCTGACGCGTGACGCGTGACAAGGTTAGACTAAGAGGAGCTTCGCCCCTAAAATTACAACCATCTCCCGCTTAATGGGACCATGAGGCGATGCGAAGCAGTACGGGGTGTGCACACCGCGTTTGGATCGGTTTGACTAGGCATGGCCTCCGCGATCGGCTACGGCGGCGCGGCGTTGCTCCGGCCGTCCCATTCGGACGGAGAGGGTGTAAGTGCGGAAAGGGGCGTGGCCGCTGTTCTCGCCGCACCGTGGCGCGCGCAACCCAAGGCTCATATGGCTCGTTTTCCATGGCGCGGGCGGGAGCTGGAGACGAAAAGTCGGTTATCGCAGCCAAAGCGCTATAGGAAATTACTGAAGAATGCCAGCGTGCGGCAGAGCAGCTTACTGGCGTAAATAGGCATCTGTGCAATTGTTATGGAAACTTGGGAGCCGAGTGAGGCAGGTCGACATTATATTGCGCTTCATACCGCTCAACTTTTTGAGGCGGCTGTTCTCAAGCTGCAGTCTCGTGATAGCATCTGCTTTTCTGAACATTTGCACCCTCATGCGGTTTATATACGTTAAATCTGCCTGCTTGCGAGGAAGAAGGTCGTCAGTAATTTGAGTTGCGCACTCAATTGTCTCACTAGACTGCTGCAGTTCGCGACTACATTTTGTGCACTTGCTTCCTTACCTCCGACCACCAGATTACCTTCAGACATAAACGCAGCGACGCGGATAGCAGAAGCCTCTGATGCGTGGCTTTCACTGCAGCCTGCACCTTCAGCACTTGCTGCTTCATGTCCCTCCAAGGGTACATGAAGGCGCCCGGCTGTCTTCAAACACTTTACGCGCCTGTCTTCAAACACTACGTGACAAATTTTCTCTGCATATTTGCTCACAGGCTGAACCAAGAGCACCATCACGATTACGCGACAAATTCGAGGTCTCTTGGTGGTCTAAGGAACAATTCTGCGACAATCGCTCCAACTTGTATCTTTTTTGCGGCTGCTGTGTCTGCATGTAGCTCGGATAACCTGGGAACACGCTTGGAACAGCATTCCGCTTGAGCCGCCGCACCTTTGTGAAACCCAGAGCATATAATCCGACTCTAAAAAGTGAAGGCCGCAAAAGACACTGCTAGCGGACTTGTCGTTTGGCACAGAGTCCTTTCTCGATACGGCCTTGAGCCATGCTTGGCGACGATCAGAATTTGCCGGAAATTCGTGAAAACTTATCCCAAGCCTTTTCTTCCTGTCAGAGTGAGAGAAAGGTACGCAGCGGTGCATTTGTCTGTAAATAAAGAAAGATATGGAGTTATGGTGTGAAGCGCATCACATATAGCAATGCAATTTTTATCATGCCGCGAATGATTTATTAGGGACATAGCGCCGGTACGTGAAACTACTCGCACCTACGGGGAACGTATACGACATGCCAAGGCAAAGAAAAAATCTCTCAAGGGCAACCATTAGCAGAGCTCAGAACTCCGGACTAGTGCAGTCAACTGCACATGTTGTTCGAGCCATAGAGAACATCGCTGTAAAGTGCCTGCCCATTACTTTCAGAATCGCCAGAAAGGCATAATTAAGTGTCGTCACATATCACAACTTCTTTAACAAAGGAAAGGCGGTATTCCGCACTGTGGTCAAATGTAGCGCCACGAAAGTCTCGCTTACCTTAATCCGCTAGTAAACGACCACTAAAGCTGCATGCACAAGCGATTCGTAAGTGTTTGACAACGTGCCTTTACTTCTTGTAGCTGCAGGAACGAGTCGAAAAAAATTTGAGTGTCCGCCGTTCTTCTGCGTGAAAATGCATCGAAACGGCTGACTCGTGACTGAGCTCGCACTGCAAGTGGCAGGTAGTGCTGGTCAGGCGAGCACGCAGAGCGCGCCGCGAGCCTTGGGCTAAGGGCGCCACCTAGTGGCGCCTTTAGGCGCTAGCGGAATTACACTTCTCCCTTTGTGTAAGCGCCGAATG
Organism: Hyalomma asiaticum; assembly: GCA_013339685.2. NCBI lineage: Eukaryota > Metazoa > Arthropoda > Arachnida > Ixodida > Ixodidae > Hyalomma > Hyalomma asiaticum. Next base: position 14,421,766 of record CM023484.1, read on the forward strand.
GGACGGCCGGAGCAACGCCGCGCTGCCGATAGCGGAGGCCACGGACTAGGTGTCGCGTTTGCATCGGTTTGACGATAGTAGACGCTGCCTGCGTCAGCGTTGTCTCTCGAGGGCGACGGCGCGTTCTCGTGCCTTGCGAGCTTGTAAAGCGTTCATCGAGCTAGGCTGCCACCCAAAAAAATTACAGCATATCCACGGAGTGAATGATGATGAGTGGGCGAAGCTCGGGATGTGCATCGTAGATCGTGCCGAGTTCCGGATTAATTTAGTTAACGCGCATGCTACGAATCCTCACGGTTCAACTATGCACAATGCACAAGTGAAATCTCCCACCGGCACTTCATTGCAAGTCAAGATCCCGTGCATATATATATATATATATATAGACGTAATGCCGGTGACACACGGTAAAAACGACTTTATTTCTAACGTTTCGGCCAGGGGCTGGCCTTCGTCAGAGTGATGCGCTACAAGCAATGTAACAAATCTTATACAAGTACGTGCGCGTTTAGGTGGCGAGTGGCAACAGTACGCAACTACTCAGCATGAATCGGTACATAGGATGAAGTGATTATATCATATATATATATATATATATATATATATATATATATATATATATATATATATATATATATATATATATATATATATACCGACTGCTCGCGTTGGAGAAGCGTTCACCGGCAAAACCCATATATATATACACACACACACACACACACATATATATATATATATATATATATATATATATATGTATGGGTTTTGCCGGCAGTCGGTATTTCTCAATCAAGAAACTCGCTAGGAGACGCTGCCTGCGCCAACGTCTCTCGCGTTTGCCGGGGCAGTGTCGAGTTTGCCGGGGAGCACGTGGCTCCCGGCGCTCGCGGCGAGGGCGAGCTCCGGGAGCCACGCGCTCGCCCTCGGCGCGTGCGTGCCCTCCGGCAGGCACGCGCCGGTGGCTACCTACTACGACGACTACTACTACTACTACTATGGACGCACGACCCACGCCTTAAGGAGCTTCGCCCCTAAAATTGGCCGCGTATCTCCGTGCTTCGCTGCAAATGTCGTCGAAAGACGATAGCCTTCTACCGGCCGTACTACATGAGTCCCGGATCGCGTGTTTCTATTTCCCCGAGGAGTTGCGCAGGCGAGAGGAAAACGAAGAGACGCGAGGAGAGAAAGCGACCGGCCGGAGTGGCGGGCGGCCGTTCCGCTGCCTTGTGCTACCCGTTTGGCACGAGCGTTAACTGTATATTTATGCTAGCATAAAGAGTTGCGCGTCTGTTTTCCAAACGCCGCCAGCTGCGAAGCAACCGAGCATTGCAGAGAAGGTGACGTTCAGGCCAAATTTTTTGCTTCTCGGCGTCGCCGCAGCGGAACTTTTGTCTGCGTTGGAGCGCGTTCCGAGCATTTCTTTCAAGACGCGCATGTTGCGGGACAACTCGAAGTGCTGAGAAAGTGGTATTTTTATATTACGTTTTCACAGTGGCCAGAGATTAGCCCTGCAGCATTTCTGTCGGACTGTTTTGCCCTAAAGCCGTGAAAATTGGCATTGGATTCTAGTTTTCTTTCGGTGTTAGATAACCTTGACAGTTGTTTGCAAGCGCGCGCTACCGACAGGACACCTCTTACGTGCAACATGAACCGGCTTGTTATGGCTGGATTTCGCTTGCATGACAAGCGATCATTTCTAGATTTCCAATAACCGAGTGACCGACCATGTGACCCATCGCGCGACGGCCCATTCCGTATCGCGTCGCATTCGCGCTGAAAATCCTATACATGCGGTTTCGGGCCTAAAAACTGCTCAGTGGGATACTAACCACTACGGAAAATGAATGCAGCATTTGGCCGGTGCGCCTGGAGTAACCAATGTGTACATACGCTGTCAAGTCAAAAGTTGCGAGGAGTGAAGCACACACACACCTGACAACATTCTATCGTTCTGCATCTCGCGTCGCGTGTTAAAAAAATTGGCAGATCCCACGTGCAGTGGGAATCAAGAAAATGCGAAGCACGCATAAGGAACGTAAAATGGATTTGCATTGCTGTCTCGTTATACCGAGTTTGGTACATATGAAGTTAACGAAACGGCCACAACAGCACCAAGACCGTGGCACGTAAACCATGCCGCTCATACAGGCATATCATGATTCCAACGTTATGCCCTGTCACTTACGTTCGTCATGCAGTCATGTTGCGCCATAGCAATTTTGGTATACATCCCTTTAAGGAAACGAGTGGCATGTAGATCATGCCGCTAATTACATGCATGTCACGATTTTCATGTTATGACCTCTCATTTATGATCGTCATGCAGTCATGTTGTGCCAAAGCAATTTTCGTATAGGCTCCGTGCAGTCGAGTTTTCCATGTGCGACATCAGCGCCAGAATGCACTGCCTGGCGGAGAGAAGAAGCAAAATTCGGCAGACTGTGACAGGGAAATACGCGAACGCAATGCGCGTCTCCAACTCTATAGCAGCAGCGACCGCCCGTCCCACCTTCTTTCGTTTTATTTCCTTTGAGACGCGCGCTACAAACCTGCGGCAAACTGTTCCAAAGGGCGACGCCGCGAGCGTTCGTGTGGTTCGCAGCACGCCCGGAAAGCAGCCAAGAAACGCGCGCGTCGCTGTCGCCTCGCTTTCCACCGTGCGCGACTGAGCCGTCCGACGAGAGCTACGTAGCGCCCTCTGGTCAGTAGACGGAGCCCATACATCCCATTAACGAAACGGCAGTATAGCGCCAGGGCCATGGCATGTAGATTCTAATGTTATGACCTGTCATTTACGTTGGTCATGCTGTCGTGTTGTGCCATAGCAATTTTGGTATACATCCCATTAACGAAACGCCTGGCATGTAAATCATGCCGCCCATGACATGCATGTTATGCTTTTCATGTTATGACCTGTCATTTATGTTCGTCATGCAGTCATATTGTTGTATACCAATTTTCCTACACATCCCACAACCGAAACGGCCAAGAGAGCACCAAGACCGTGGCATGCAAATCATGTCGCTCATGACATGCATGTCATGTTTTTCATGTTATGACCTGTCATTTACGTTCATGATGCAGTCATCTTGTGGCATGCCAATTTTCGTATACATCCCGTTAACGAAACGCGTGGCATGTAAATCATGTCACCCATGACATGCATATCATGATTTTCATGTTGTGACCTGTCAGTCATGTTCGCCATGCAGTCATGTTGTGGCATACCAATTTTCGTATACATCCCATTAACGAAACGGCCAGGAGAGCACCAAGACCGTCGCATGTAAATCATGTCACTCATGACATGCATATCATGATTTTCGTGTTATGACCTGCCATTTATGTTTGTGATGCAGTCATGTTGTGGCATGCCAATTCGCGTATACGTCCCATTAACGAAACGCGTGGCATGTGAATCATGTCATTCATGACATGCATGTCATGATTTTCATGTTATGACCTGTCATTTATGTTCGCCATGCAGTCATATTGTGGCATACCAATTTTTGTATACATCCCATTAGCGAGATGACCAGGAGAGCACCAAGACTGTGACATGTAAATCATGCCGCTCATGACACGCATTTTGATGTTATGACCTGCCAATTATGTTCGTCATGTAGTCATGATGTGGCATACCAATTTTCGCAAACATCCGATTAGCGAAACGGCCAGGAGAGCCCTAAGACCGTGGCATGTAAATCATGCCGCTCATGACACGCATGTCATGATTTTCATGTTATGACCTGCCATTTATGTTCATCAGGAAGTCATGTTGTGCCATACCAATTTTCGCATACATCCCATTAGCGAAACGGCTAGGAGAGCACTAAGACCGTGGCATGTAAATCATGCCACTCATGACAGGCATATCATGATTTTCATGTTATGACCTGCCATTTATGTTCGTCAGGCAGTCATGTTGTGCCATACCAATTTTCGTATACATCCCATTAGCGAAACGGCCAGGAGAGCCCTAAGACCGTGGCATGTAAATCATGCGGCTCATGACATACATATCATGATTTCATGTTATGACCTGTCATTTATGTTCGTCATGTAGTCGTGATGTGGCATACCAATTTTCGTAAACATCCGATTAGCGAAACGGCCAGGAGAGCACAAAATCGTAGGCGGCTAGATAGATAGATAGATAGATAGATAGATAGATAGATAGATAGATAGATAGATAGATAGATAGATAGATAGATAGATAGATAGATAGATACGCTCAAACTCGCCGAAGTTCGCTAAGAAATGCTTCGCATTTAAAAGAGCAACGCCTTTAATCTGTCTCGTCACACTAAACTGTCGCAGCGTTTTTATTTGCTATTAGGCTTCAAAGCGGTCTACGAGCGTTGGAAAACTGCCCACGCTCGGTCGGGGATGCCGCCTGCAAAAACTGAGCGTAGCTTCGCCGCATAGCTTTGGTTGCTTGCTGGCCAAGATGACAGACCTACGCGCAACTCTGCTACCTACGGTAGCATATAGAGTAACTCTAACGAGCGTGAGATAAGGGCGCCATCTGGCCATGGTTTCGGGAAACGCAAGAAGCTTGCCTAGTACGCAGAACTTCGTAGGAAACGTCCGCTTTGGCACATCCTAACAAGCACTAGTGTTTTTAGAATTACGCATCTATGTATTTTCTACTAAAGCAACACACCGTCTAATACTTATTGATGTTGCGCCTCAGATATGCGTAATATTTGCTTTTTGGCCGACTGTGTTCAGAAGTATGAAGGTAGCTACCAGTTCAAGCTGGGTGGTCGTTGAGGAAGGGATTCACCTTTCGCAGCAGGACAGACACACACACAGACAGACCAAAATTTCTGCGTTGAAGTATCCCAACAAAGACTATCGTCTTTAAAAACGTGGGTTCGATCCCGGCCGCGGAGGTCGCATTTTCGATGGAGGAGGAAATGGCAGAGGCCCGTGTACTGTACGTTGTCAGTGCACGTTAAAGAACCCCAGGTGGTCAAAATTTCCGGAGCCCTCCACTACGGCTTTTCTCTCCTTTATCTCTTTCACCCCCTTTCCCCCACCCCCACGGACGCTTAGCCGTGCTCCCTACATGGGCTGCAGAAATCAGCGTCCTTTCCTAACCGAACCACAATCATCATTATCGAGGAAAGAGCGTTTCCACAGTCAACGCGCACCGCTCAGAGAGGAGAGATGAGAAAAGGAGAGGAGGGGGAGGAGGATGCGCATGCGCAGTGCGGGTGTGGACACCACACGGCGGAGGGAGGGACGGACAAAGCCCCCGCCATAAGCTGCTTCGCATCTAATAATAAACGCGCCTGCCTGCAATGTCTTCTCCGTACAAAAGGTGACCTAAATATCGCTGCTTGGAAGAAGAAAAATAGCGCTTGAAACTTTGGGTGAATCCGACCCCAGATTACCAACAGAAGAGAGGAGAAAGAGAAGAAAGCAACGCCTCTCTATTGGTATTATTCGTAAGAGACCCAGTCTCAGATGTAGAGCGCCAAGACTTTGTCTTTACAAACCTAGTTTCTCAATAACTAACCGCTGTGTTGTATGCACTGAACCAGAAACAATTGATCATTTCCTCCTATCCTGCAGCCGGTTTTCTTCACTCCGCCGAATGTTTTTAAGTTCACAGTTTGGTAAAATGCGATTACCTTTAACATCAAATCTTTTACCTTTGGTGCCTCTCGGGATGGTAGAAGCCTACGTAATGCTCTTTTGCCAGCTTTCCACAAATTTATCGAAGCCTCCGGAACATTATGCTGCTGGCGCTGTCGACCGCAGGGTTTCGTTCCCTATGTTTCATTTAGTAAATTTTATTTCTTTTCTCTTTGAACGAGAACTCGTTACCTACTTTTACTTTCACTTAGATTTAGCTTCGGATTTATAATTTCTTGCGGTTCAATACATCATTACCTGCACTGTTGCCTATTCCCCTCTTGTGAATGTGCCGATTATAGGGGCCCAAAACAAAAACAAGCGGCAGGCACATTGCCATAAGGAACGCGGGCGAACAAGATTGCCTCACATATTCACGCCTCCGAACGATTTCTAATACGTTAGGTAGTGAAAAAAAAAACATCACACCCACTACTGTGCAGGACCGCCGACGTGTCCCTATACGCATGTTATTTCCCAATTTATCATTCTCTGTTTTAATGTAGCATGCTACCATTACCTTCCGCGTGGATGATCTATTTCTTTTTTCACCAAAAGTGACAGCGCCGGCGAAAATCGGCCCGCACTAGAAATAGTCCTTACACGTACACACAAGTTGCGAGCGGACACAATGTTAGGGAAGACGTAGTGAGTCATCCACAGAAGACAAAAAACGAGGAGTATCGCCAGATAAGCATGTCACCCTCGACGATGAATAATTGTGGTTCAGTTAAGGAAAGGACACTAATTTCTGCAGACTATGTTGCGAAACATGGGGTTGAGATTATTGCTCAAGCGTTTAAGAATATGCATGTCATCATTCGCGATGATTGGGAGGACATGCTGAAATTGCCAATCTTGAAGGAAAGTCTGTAGCCTTGGCGATTGAAGCGTTGTTTTCAAACGACGCAAAAATTTTGAATAAGTATATACGCTCGCCAGGCTGTCGGCTTATTCCTGAAGGATTTACGAATGTCTGTGCCGAATTTGGATATTTATTTATTTATTTATTTTCATACTCTCAGGGCCCAATGGCATTACAGAGAGGAGTGGCTTAACAATGTGTTATAAAGTGACACATTGAAGGCGGCAGGTTCTTTGATAGCAGCAACGGAGGCAGGAAGGTGGTTCCAGTCGCTGCTTGTTTGTGGCAAAAAAGAAGCATAATAAGTGTTAGTGCGGCACAAGGGAACCTTAACCTTAAGGTGATGATCTAACCGAGGAGATACGTACACTCTAAGGCAAATTTACCCAAAACTGGACTAACGGGGACCGATCGGCCACTTTGACTAAAAGTTATTCCGCAAGGGAGCAACTATGGGGAAGTGCGTGCCGTGTGCAAACTCGAGGACTAACTGTTTACGCCATGCTTCGGGTGACGCTCATTAAAGGGACGAACGACAGCATTTACTCTGACTGTTCGCGATGTTGAATTGTCGTGTCGTTCGTGTGTACACCGCACCGTACGTATATTTACTAGATATGAGTGCCCGCTTGACACCGTAATGACGTAAATAAACCTCGCTGGAGTGAGACAGGTGTGTGCTCCGAGAAGAAACGATGTGCATTTCCATTTATACAGAAAAATAGAGATGTGCATGCAGTTCTGCCAATTGCACTGAGCGTCTCGCAACTGATGTCACGTCGGGTAATCACGACAACGAAGTTTACCGATTACAGATTTTTTTTTAAATTAAACTATGAGCATTGGCGGCCGCCTGCCCTGTCGCGCGCGTCATGCAGTCACTCATGCCAGTGCCTACTTATGTACTGTGTGCGCAACAGCGCGAGTGCGCGCTGGTATCCGTCCATTCGCATGCGTGTATGCGTGCAGTATTAGCGCTGCGTTTTACCATACTTCAACGTCTGAAGAAATAAATTTGGATTTTCGAAACGGCTGAAGTGGCGTAGTGGTTCGGAGCGCGCAGTGGTGGTTCAAAGCAACAGTGTCTCAGTCCTGTGGAGTGATCGCTTTGCAGTGGTCTCAGTCGACCATAGTGGCAAGCTCCTATGTGCTGCGTCGGTTAGAAACGTTTCGGCAACGATTGCTGAGCAAACTGCCATTGCTGTAGCAATGAAGGACGTATCACGTCCAAATGTATTCACGGACTCGCGGTCCGCTGCCAGAGCTTTCGCCTCGGGCTCGATCTCGCGGGAGGCAGCAGCTATCCTCGGCAGCGAGGGGGCTGCCGGGTTTCACACCATAACATGGTTCCCGGCCCACATGGGCGCCAACGTACACCCCGATGTCCCCAATGCCAATGAGTTTGCCCATGACCGTGCGCGAGGTTTCACTCACCGCGGCGGTCCCGGCGAATTCGCGGGCGGGGATGCCGGCAGGTACAGGGACCCGCTCCTCACTTTTCACGAGATCGTGACTCATTATCATCTCTCTCGGAGGGTCTTTCCACTTCCTCACCCTAAACTCACTCGTCCGCAGTCTTCGGCCTTCAGGATGCTCCAAACGGGGTCTTTCCCTTCGCGAGGTAGGTTTAGTAACTTCTCGCCCAACGTTGAACCGCATTGTCCGAACTGCGGAGAGGCTTACTGCTCACTAGCTCACATGCTCTGGCAATGTCCTGCGTTACGTGACAGAGTTCAGCAAAGAAGAGGACTGGGAGGAAGCCCTGAGAAGCGGCGACCTTTCGGTTCAACTTCGGGCTGTCCAGAGAGCCTGCGAGAGGGCGGAGGGCCACGGTCTTCCTGTCCCTGCGTGGGAGCGGCCCGCAACTGCTACAGGATCCCCCTAGAAGGGAACGTCCAACTGCAGTTTCTCAGGACCAAAATAAAGTTCTGTGCCTGCCTGCCTGCCTGTGGAGCGTTGTTTTTTTTATTTCTTCCTTTTTTTCCAGCTGTTATTTCTTAGCACTGATCATGTTACCGCTTCGGCACCGAAGTAATTTATTAGCATCGGCGTCGGTGACGGCGACGGGAGCACCAGCCGGCCCGTCAGCGGTCCACCCTGACTCACCAGCAAAACAGCGACAGCGCCGAAGGCTGAACGCGAATGGCATGTTAGTTTTTTGTCGCACTGTGACAGGCGCCAACCACTTGACTGTCAGATGCGTATTGTGATCGACACGCGAGCATGTACGCGTGTTCGCGCACTCGTGCATTCGCACGAATCAGCTTGTTGATTAGCGGTGCACATTGCACGTACAGCTACTTCCAAAATTGTACATTGGTAGGGTCTTTCCCTGGGGGCACCATGTAGTACATGCCTTAACATATGCATGTATGCACTTCGTTCATGCATTTTTTAACAATGTACAAGCACTGCTCAAACAAATTTCAGAATTTTTCATAGCATATCCTCCCGGCTGCAGCTTCAGTTCACAATAAGAGGTTGCTTCTCTTTCTGTATTTAAACAACATGACCACATGGAAATTTTATATGGTTGACTCGAAGAGAGCAGTGGTTATGCCATCTCATGCCATATCTCTACAGTTACAGTCGACACGCACAAGGCCTCGCGCTACAATGTCAACAGGTGTAGAACTTGCAGTGCTCTAAGGTGTACTCAAGTACACATTTACAGGAGCTGCTTAATCATTCTTCCATTATCTTCGACTTGCAGCCAGCCTTACAACACTAAAGTTTGCCTTATGTCGTGGATTGCATGAACAGCTGTTGATATGAAATAAAGCACCATATTTCAACCAAACACTCCTTAACTGACACAACATCTTGTTTCAGTGGTTGCCATTCATTTACAGTTTAGTCAAGACAACAGTGTTAATGAAGCTGTGCGTGCTCAGCTCATCAAGATTCAGGGCGTATATTGCGTTTTAGAATGGATTGTGCAGGGCAAGTTCAGTCACTCGCTTCCCACACCACGCTTCTACGATGTAATTCTCAGGGTTTCCTCAAGACCCACTTATATTCATATTCTTTTGACCCTAATTTACACTGCATTTGCCACCATGACTATACCCATCCTGACGCAACCTTTATGTGTTGCGTGTGGTTGGTTGTGCAGCACATATTAATGCCAATTTATCCTTCATAGAAAGGCCAGCAATACGTTTAGCACGCACCTACTGTGGTTGTGACGAGGCAAAGTGCCTTTTTCGCAGCTGCCCATCCCTCAGAATTCGAAGGCGTGCTCTAGAATCCAAGCACGGGTACCTTGACAAGACCAGTTTCAGAAAAAAAAATATTTCTTGGAAGGTTAACCTAAGCAATCTTCCATGAACAAGGCCACAAAAGCCAAATTGTCTCCTGGAGTCAAATGAGCTTCAGGAACATTTGTGAACAGTCAGCTTTGTGTTCTTTGTTTATTCACATTAACCTTACCTTCCTTGATTTCTTCCATTCTTGTTCTTCTCTATACCTTATCTGTTATTACCCCTTTATCCTTTGCTGATCATCGCCTCTCCCCTTCGTTTCTTATTTCCCTGAACCTTACTTTTACAAGGCTATGGCAAGTAGGTGGGGCTTCAAAGAAGGAATTGTAAATAGAGCTGTTTAGGTCATCATGTGCGACTGTATCAAATTTCACCACCAGTATGTCTTCATTTAGAAATACAAACACATATGTAGTAAGCAAGTAATATATATGAGCATAAAGTCACGTTTAGTCATCTACCACCCTACAAATGTGAAATTTTTTCTTTCACTTTCTCCTTGGGCACCAAACAATAGCGACAGCTATAGAGCTCTTTGCCTAATTTTTTTCTTTGCACTGCAAAACAATGTCAAGGTAATGCCACCTTGAGTAATTGGGTAATTGTACGAAGAACCTGCCAAGCACCTTTACATTTATTTTATTTTATGCAAATGATGCACTCTGTAAATTCAGAACAACTAGAGGGAAACGAGGATATGAAGGCCTAATACTACCCAGACAGTGCATAGCAGCTGCCATTGTACTGTCTGAAGCACTGCCGTATAGCTATTAATTTATCCAACGAAAATGTATACAAGCATCACAGTGTTTATTTTGGATAGCTGGTATCTCCTTAGCAATTAACATATTAACAGCACAAGCAAAAGACAGGGACTACGAAATGTACTCCACCTTTAACTTTTTCTTTGTCCTCATGATTTGCATGAACCAATAATCTCCTTAGCCGAGGAGCCTGGTTGCATTCATACAAAATACGACCTCAATATAAAAATTATTCATGTCCGAAGCATATAGCTCGATTCAGTGGCTTTGATGTACTTTCAAGTTATTATTATTATTATTATTATTATTATTATTATTATTATTATTATTATTATTATTATTATTATTATTATTATTATTATTATGAAGCATCTTGTAGGCAGCTGGCTTCTCAGCATAGGAATACCCAACATCAACATAGCAGTATAGAAATTTCCAGCAGCACTCTCGGACCGCCGAGCTAGGAGCCAACTTGTCGTCTGCTATAGCACGGGAGACAGGTCTCCGAGCCATCTGGGCCACACCTCCCTTCTTTGGGCTGTTTGTGGCAGTGGAGCAGCCTGCACATGTTGCTGTGTTTGTATGATGCATGCGCTGTTTTTTGCTCACTAGTGCGCTTTAAAAGTCTTTAAAGTCTTTAAAAGTCTTTAAAATCCTGGCTACGCGCCTGACTGCGAGCCTGAAATTCTGTGGATAAGCTGGTTGCTTCCGACCTGAGCAAAGCGTCTGAAACAAAGAAATTGTAGTTTAAATTTGACCTTGCTGAAGAATCATAAGAAAAAAAGAGCCAGCCTGTGCGGAACCGCAGGACAGTGACAGCGTAAGCTGGAGGAGCGACGTGATTAGAGGTCAGTTTAAACGCTTGGGTAAACTAGTGCAAGTAGAGGCGGTGGGTATCCCCTGCTACATAACTCCTATCATTTCGTCGAGTAGGGAAGTACCCACTACACCATAATTACTGCGGTATTGTAACGTGCAAATCTGTATAACTGCACATCTTACAGAGTCTCTTGGCGTCGTTTTCTCGAGAACGAACCAAATTCTCGGCCCGGCGTCGACGGTGAGCTGCGGTTTGCGCTTCTCTCTGTACAGCTGTCTGTTGTGCCCGACGTTGTCTTGCTGCAATCGCGCGCGTAGCTCTGCGATTCGCTTCTTCAGCAGCGGCCCGCACCTTGCCGAAGAGCCAAGTCAGGTTGCTGTCGGGGCTGCGCACGTCGCCTGCCGCGTGACGCATGGCACGATACGACAAAACTGCTTCAAAAGGCAGCCCTTCGTAATAATGTGACGGAAAAGTTGAAGAAGATTGCTTCATAATGATGATGTTAATGATGCCTCTGTAATGGGTGCAGAGCTACGAAGAATGCACCCCTGTGTTCTTTCAAATGATTCCTCGAACTCGTTATGCAATCCACTTTCCGCGACGTGTACTGGCGTATTATTGTTCTGCCACGTAACATTACATTTGTTAAGGCGATTCTTCGGCACACGTTATACCTGTTTGGGTCTTTTAGCGATGATTTTTCAAGCACAGGATCCAATATTTATATCGGATACTGTGCTTGGCATCAAAATATGTTATGCTAATGGCTCAACGATGCTAATAGTGAATGGTTCGCTCTCTGATCCGGTTAGGCTCCTGTCTTCAGTAGGACATGGATGTCCTTTGTCACCTCTTCTGTTTTGCCTATATTTAGAACCACTTTGTATGAGCATTCTCAAAGAAGAAAATTTTCAAGGGTTTAAATTGCCGTCATATGAGATTCGAGTTCTTGCATACGCAGATGACGTGGCCTTTTTCTGTCGTGATAAAATGAGTGTAAGAACTGCTCTTGCAATTACAGAAGACTTCTGTGCGGCTTCTGGAGCCAGTGTTAACCTTGAAAAAAGCTCAGGCTTTTGGTGTGGACTATGGGCCACAATGCCGTCACACTATGCAGGAATTGAGTGGAAAAAAGACATGCGCTATTTAGGTGTCCCTCTCTCACAGTACAGAAACAGCAACAATCACTGGTCGGGACAAGAGGCTACAAAGCAAAGCAAACTCATGGCAAGCGCGCAATTTGTCAATGTTTAGTCGCGCTGAAGTTCGCAATGTGTTTTTTGTTTCACGACTCATGTATGTGCTCCAAGTACTGCACTGCTCAGACTCCGCATTCAGGCACTGCATCGTGTATTTGCAACATTTATTTGGAGCTCCTGTTATGAATCCATGAGGCGCGACAATCTGTTCGTCCCACTTGAACGGGGTGACCTCGGATTAGTCCATCTCTTTGTTAGGCAAATTGTTTCTCGACTGTTTTTGTTTCGTGAAAGCGACCATCCATTTTTGCTTGAAATGCTACAGGTCCGATTAGTTCAGCACCTTCCTAATATAGTAGTTTCATGAGATGTCGTAGGTACTTCACAAGCTCCTTGGGGCTTCCTCAAGGAAGTTGTAGACTCATTCCTTTTCCTGGAAGTTAGATTTAGCCTAGAGTATATTTTCACCGCGAGCCGAAAAGCGATTTCTGTTGCACTGGTGGACTCAATTTTCCCAGATCCTTTGTATCGGACACATTATTGAAGTCGGTCTTATCAAAATGTTCTTAGAAGGGTTTCGAAAATGTGTATACCATATCCCGGTGTCAAAACATTTTTCTTTAAACTGCATTCGGGAACATTTCCTGTTAAAACGTGGTTGAACGCGAAGGGCTGCTTCGTGCCGTGGTCCTTGAACTGTCGACTCTGTTCAAGCGCAGAAACAATTGATCACTGTTTTACTGACTGTACGGATGCAATATTCTTTTGGGACATTCTCCAGCGAACTCTTAAAAAGGACATGGAGATCACTCCTTACTCAGTTCGATTTCTACCGTTCAAAACGATTGCCGGTCCTCCGTATGGCATGTTCATAGTGCTTGGTTTATACAGCCTATGGAGATGAAGACTGTGTGATCGCCATGCGGAAAGCCCACGTTACACAAGATCATTCTACCGTGAAACTGTAGCCTACGTAAGAAGTGTGCATGCGGCTCAGGAGTCGCCGCCTGAATGCATGGACTTGTTAGTGTGTGTTTGCCTGATTTGTTTGCCTGATTCTGTTTTGTTTTATGTTATATGGTGTATCCTGGCTCTATAATTTTATGCTTTTTATAATTTTAATTGCAAATGTATTGTTTGTACTAGTATGCGAACCTTGTATTTTCACGTTATCAATTGTTAATACGACTTCGCTTTGCCTTGCTGTTGCTTATTTAAGCTCTCGAAATCTTGCACTGCTGTGTTTCACTCAAGGCGTTTTTCTGCAGTATTACGTATGTGCATTTTTGTGGGTCCTACAACAATAAACGCATTCCCATATTAAAATGATGAAAGGGAGCTTTGGAAAAACTCTGCTGTTCTTCAGACAGTGACAATGTCAATAAAGCCAGCTTTTTTTGTGAGTGAACGCAACCACAAGCAACGCGCCCCTTATTTGATTTCAACATTGGTGTTTTATATACGTGGAACGGGCGAGGAGTTCTTCGACTTATGTGCAACACATTCCTTTTTTTTTCGTGGGGGAGGGGAATGAGGGAGGCTTCCGATGTGTACCGGCTAGCTGGTTTCTCGTGTAAGTGTACACTGTAAAAAAAAGGGGGGGGGGCGGGGGGGGGGAAACGCGCTCGTTATGCGGTACGATGTGCTACGCTACTTCAGGCTGCAATACAGTCGGCGGCAACTTCAATAACAATAATGTCAAATAATATTTATTTGCATTAAATTTTTTGAAAAGGGGGTGTATAACGAGGAATGAAAAAGATCATCCTGGGCGCGACGGAGAGGTACCAACGCGTACGCGGAACGCCTGCCAGCCATCCGCCCGGGAAGATTGGTCGACGCCAGCGCCACCGCATCTTTCCACACTGAAACGGCCGCGCACAGGCAGGCGCTCGCGCCACTCAAAAGTTCTAGTAGAGTGTACTAGAATATTTTGAGTGGCGCGACCGCCGGCCGGAGAGGGGCCCTCTCCGCATGGAACGCAGCGGCGGCGCTGCAGTCGTCAGACCTTGGTTGCTCCGGCCGGCCGGCACGGCCGGCCCGCCTCGCGGGCGTCTGCTTGCCGGCGCGCTCACAAAAATGTTCGCAAGAGTGGCACGAGTTTATATGAAAGGAACGTAAAAACGAACCGTTTCATGACACCTGAACTGCATTACCACCCTGATGGCAATTAATTTGCGCCGGGAGAGCGCCTGGCAGGTGTAGATAGGTTTATTTTGGTTTTATAATGAAGCGCGAATGGATCACTTGAGCAGCGATGCGCCACATGCAGCTTCATCAACTTTTAACTAGGCGATCGATGTCTTTTCATATTGCTTGCCTGCTTACTTCCAAGGTTTCTGGTCAAAACGCAATGTTATTACATATGAACACGGCGAGCGTGCGAGCATTGCAATCATCAAATATTAGTTTTAAATCAGCCCGCAGTTCTACTGCACGCTATATATCGGTGCTCATTTTTGGTATGGGCATTTTTACTCAAACACAAAGAAGGTTCTACCTATCGCCTACTTGTGAAAAGTGAGATATTGTTTTGCTGCGTGTCCACATCACCCTTTCGGTGTGACGTACCTGATATAAACATGCTGTACCAAGCATAATTATTCACACTGTCTTACTTTCGTTTCCTATAAATATAGGTAAACTGAAGAAACCATACACTCACTCGTATAGCTCGGAAATCTTAGAATGTTGAGTAATGAAAAGGGTGTAGTGTGACAATGTTACGTTTAGGTACTAACGTTCAAGTGTAGTGAAGAAACTTCAAGGATCAATTAAGGTATTCTATGAAAAATTAGGTCCGTGCTGTGTGAAGTCGTGAGAGATAAACTATTCCATTCAGAGATGATGCGAGGGAAAAATAGATATTCCGAAGAACTTGTTTTGGTATTAAAGGGATTAAAGATTTAGTATGGTGATGTCTCCTCAGCTGCGACCGCAGTGGTAAAGCATACAGCTCAGGGAAAGACATTTTAATTAGTCTGAATTTTCTGGCACACTCAAAATCTTCATACATGGTGCTCTTTAATTAGGTCCGAAAGGTCAGTTCCGCTACTACTTAGAATATAAGTAGCGAACGGCGTTGCGCTTTAAATTTTCTCCGGTCTTTGTACTACCATTTATGCAGGAGTCCCAAACTGCGCATGCATGTCCATGTCCTGGTCTGAAAAACGATATGTATACTGACAAATTAGATTTTGCAAATGTTTCTTTTAGTTATTATCTAATGGAACCAAAATTACGGACTGGTGACGCTCTGGTGAGAATAGTGTGACCTTTCCAAATGAGAGAGTGTGTAATGCGACGCCTAAGTACTTGCATTCAGATATACCAGGGAGCGATTCCGATTGAAAACCGTAAGTAAAGAAGGTCTTGTATCGTGTTCTTTATTTTTTGTTCTTATAAACGTACACTGGTTTATCTCCATTCAGCTACATGCCGTAATGAGAGCACCAGGGAGAAATGTGTCCATTCCTCATAGTTGTTGATTTCGTTAAGATGGACGCAATAGTCTGCTAATAATTCGATATCAAATGGTGCCCTAATAAGTTATAACTTCCATCAATATGTCGTTAATATGTATTAAAAATAACAGCGGATTCCGAGCGCTAGTCCAAAGTACTCAGAAGTAACGAGTAGCTCACGAGAACAATCACTGTAATGCTGTCAATGCGAACGCATCTATAGATACGTAGGAGGTCATCTATTAAGAAGAAAGTAGGTAGACGGGTTGAGACCCTATGAATTAGTATTATACATGTGGAACCAGTTCAGTAGCGCACCCAGGATCTCTGCGGGGGGGGGGGGGTTCATTTCACGAAGGGCCGGGCGTCCGATTACACAGTTGTTGCGTGTGTAAAAAAAGTAAATAAATGTCAAAAAATAATAACATCAATGATGATGTTGTTGTGTGGGGTTTAACGTCCCAAAACCAGCTCTGATTATGAGAGACGCCGTAGTGGAGTGCTCCGGAAATTTTGACCACCTGGGGTTCTTTAACGTGCACTGACATCGCACAGCACACGGGCCTCAACATTTCGCCTCCATCGAAATGCAGCCGCCGCGGCCGGGATTCGATCCCGCGACCTTTGGATCTGTAGCCGAGTGCCATAACCACTAGACCACCGTGGCGGGGCAACATCAATGATGATGATTATTTTATTATTTTTTCGGCGTTTTGCTGAGACATTAGCGCCACATTCTTCTAGGACACAGGTGCAGTTACGGAGTGGGAGGGGGTTAGGTCGGCCTCAGGTGGGTTACAGTTAGCACCATATGGGGGGTTACAACCCCCATAACCCCCCCCCCCCCCCCCTCCCCGTCGGTGCGCCACTGAACCAGTTAAACTGCTCTCTTAAAATATAAAAAATGACGTCGACTTCGCCTGACAGAACGAGAGCAATTACGACAGCAAAACTATACAAAAACAGAAATTACAGAGGTATTTAAGTTGGGTCATTTTCAAGAAATCTTTACGAAAGATATGGCTGCGATATGAACATAACTATTGGTAACGATCGAACTAGCTAAATAATTGTGAGACGTATTCAATAATTTTGCAAGATGAGAATAAGGATGTTGGTAATACCGGGCAGTAACTTGTAACAGTTCAGTATTTCACTTTAGGCAAACGGGACCCTATACTCAGCATAAAACAGACCTAGAAGGTCTTGCCGTTTTCGACATTGGCCTGCTAGAGCAGATTGAAACTAATGTTGCTCATTTCGAGCTCTCTTCCCGTACTCTCCACATCTTTATGTATAACATCGGGAATGACGGACATCCGTGCCTCCACTCTTACGACGTTTTCCTTGTTTTTTTTTCTTATTATTCTTCTTATTTTGTGCAGGCTGCGTTTTTGCGATGTTATCCCCATCCTAAAATATGTGCCGTCGTCACCTATGCCAGATTTTTGCAATATATCCCACAAAGTAATTCACTGCCTGACGTTTTCCTGCACGCCAATCATGTATAAGGAAGTTCTGATTAAAAACTGCTTTATTTTCAATAAAATTAACGCCTCCATCGCGCCCCGCGAGAGGGGATCGTGCAACAAAGCTGCGAGCGCATCAGATGCTTCCAAGGCGCACCGAACGGATCTTTATTTTATTTTATTAGATGTATCTGTGAAAACGCCGGCCAGCGTGACTGTGCTGCCGTACCTATGTTTATACAATATTTATTGCAATGTGCATGGCACAGCACGCACGCACACGCGAAAAAAAAGAAGAATTAGAATGAGCACCACAGCTCGGGCCACGCTGGCCGTGCCCGCCGCGCGCCGGCTGCCCCAATGGTTAGGCACGCCAGCGCCACCGCTGCTTTCCATGCGAGAGGGGACACCGGTTTGCACGGCGCGCCCGCTCCGGTCGCGCCACTCAAAATATTCTAGTACACTCTAGTTCTAGTACACTCTAGTTATAGTCATGAACACGACTTAAAGCCTGGCTATCATTCTGACTATGCCCGAGTCATGTCCTCGTTAAATTAAGGGTTCCTTTGTATATCGTGTTACGTGATTATTCATTTATTTCTCAAGGCATCGTTTCTTTTGATAATTTTCCATAATTTTGGAACCACCCAAGGTTGCTCTAATTGAGGCATTAAGGCTCTCGCCTTAATGAGTGGCGCCATTGTTAGCAAAAGCAATGGTATTTTTATTATGACTCGAGTAATCTTACAATAGTAACTCAAACAAAGAAGAGGGGACACTGTTTCCGGTTTCCCAGTTTTACTGCTACCAAGCGGCCCCGCTGATCCCGCCTTTGCCCGCGCAATAACACGCGAAACAATGCCGATGGCAACTGTTCTGGTAATCAGTCAGATCTCACATACTCAGAAATGAACCTACCTAACATTTCCGCGCGTTTATAGAGAGCGAAAGCAAGATCTTGCTGAAACACACACAACGAATGCACGCGCCCGCACGGAGAGTCCAGCGAGCAAACAGCCCAAGATGGCGCCGCCGCTAGACGTCGCTAGCGGCACTTCATGGCGGCGCCCAGGAGGGTTCTATTGGAAAGGTCTATAGTGATCGAGAACAGCCCACCATATTATGACCTAGCCATAGAGTTAATATACTGACTCTAGAGGCAAAGCTCCCCATAGGGCCCGTGTACGGGAGGGGGGGTCCCCCGTGGTCGACGCCATCTTGCAACGCTCACGCTATCATTAGGGACAGTAGCCGGTATTAATCTGGCAACAAAGTATGTAAACACATAGCCTCCGAAATGGCGCTTAGGCGCGCCAATCTCGAAAGCTATGCGGAAAATAATCAGCGTCGATAGATGGCAGCACCTATCTTGTTTACGATCAGCGCTGGTAAATCAAGGCCTTCAGAGAACACGTTTCGTTATCCCCGGCGATGGAACCTTAGAATGTGGAACGGTGGCCGTCCGTGGAGCTGGGAAGCTCAGTCTCAGCAAGAAATCGAGACACGACACGCGTCGTTGTCAGTCGACGCGGTGCACCCGGCGTTGTGTCAGTGCAAGCTTGTCGATTATCGCCGTGTCCGAGCGGTCCGTGCGCGATGTTCAACGTGCGTACAGAGAACACCTATATAACCGTACGTACGTGTTAAGCATGGTTTATTCTCTCTGGTGCAGAAAGCTCTTTCGAGGCACGACCTACTAGTTTGAGTTTCTTTGCCTGTACATTGCAGCTGAGGCGGGCTGAGGCATCCCAGTCAAAAAAAAACAATTGATCCCAATTGGAATATTTCCAATTGGAACCAATTGGAAAATTTCCAATCGTAAATTAGTACACAATTGGACCAATTGGCCCAATTGGACCTACTGTAACGTGACCAACTGGTTTTCGTAGGACTTGCCAATGGGTACCAATTGGTTGCAGTGACCAATTGGCAATAGTAACTGGCAACAACACACAAAATTAAGGGATACACAAAAAGTGAGTTTATTGGGCACTAATATGTTTTTCAGCAGCCCTCGATCATGGCAGCTACTTGGTTGCTCTGAAAGAAACAGTGAAGGAATAAAAGGCAAAATGAGTGTGCATGCACTATTATTTGTAGAGTATGGCAAAAGCTCTCCAATGACAAAAGTGCAGACAATTTCCTAACGTCTGGTTTCTGAATACTGAAAAGGTAATTGCAGACAATTTCTGTGGGCTGTTACACATGAGTAATGTAGGGCATAACCTGGAAACTGCATGCATGCAGGCAAAATAATTTCTCTGCAGATTTATTTCTGCAACCTGACGTCAACATTCACATGCTGACA
Source organism: Hyalomma asiaticum (assembly GCA_013339685.2). Classification (NCBI taxonomy): domain Eukaryota; kingdom Metazoa; phylum Arthropoda; class Arachnida; order Ixodida; family Ixodidae; genus Hyalomma; species Hyalomma asiaticum. The sequence goes on from CM023484.1 coordinate 14,441,567, forward strand.
AGCGGGCTTCTCGGAATAAACACAGATGCGCACACGCACGCTGAAAACTGGTGTTGAAACAGAAATGAACAAAAAAAAATGTAGTTACCTCCAAGTAGTAGAGTTGTCCGAGGATCACCACGGCGCGTAGTACAGAAAGAAGCGGCCGCTAACGTGCAGCTAGCAGTTGTAGGTAGTAACGGCTCACGTGCAAGCCTGTACCACAATACAGGTAAAAACAACACTTGCGCACCAATTCTTCTTTTAAATACTGCTGATTCGCTGCACAAACGCGCACACCACTTTGACACAACTCTGTCCGGCACTGCCACGGCCGCCATGTGCAGCGCCTTCTCCATGACACGTGCGTCACGTTTACGAATCTGTGGGGCCGCGGCTGTTCTTATTAAAATTTTTCCTGCATCTGTAATTCTTCTATTTACTCTTAATAAAATTTACGCCATTTTTAGAAAAATTAACAGTTTCATTGATTTATGTAAGTTACTCTGCACATAAAATAATGCATAAGAATGTATGTACGTGACTAACGTTAAGGCAACAGCGCTCTTGGTAAACAACAAACATTGCTGCTGCTAAAATGGTGGCTTTGGAAGCTCCTGTCACTATATCGGTGATATCTACTCTTGTGTTTTAAAAGCAAGTTCTTCGTATGCTTCATCTTGATAAATGCCTGTTTGTTCGACGTCGCTAACGTTGCAAGGGTGCCGATGCATTGCAACAGGTGCGCGCACAGTATGGGAAAAAGCGAGGAGGACCCCGCATACGATCTGCCAAAAGTTGAATGAAAGTGCTGACAGAATGTACAACGCTACCTACTTGTGTTTGAAATATTGAACCGTGCAGCAACACAGTGGTTGATTAGAGCATCAGAACTGAGAGTGAGGCGACTGTAGGTGTACATGTCTCGAAAAAAAAAAAAAAAACATTGCGTCCTCGTCATTGTAGCGCCGTTCATTGTTTAGTTTTTTTTCCCTGCACTTCTTGAGATGCGATATCAGCGTTGTTTCCTCACTCCAGTCAATAGCAGCTTAAATTTTCAGCTGTCAACGGATATTAATTTCGACTGGAAACGCAGCTGGAACGTGTTTTTTATTTTCATCTGGGAAGTTCAGCGATCGTCATCTATATAGGTTATGCTATTAGTAAAATGTTATAGTAAAATAACATCCACAAATATTTTATAAATATGTGCCCAACTGATTCCAATAGCCAAGGTCAATTGGACTCAATAGGTCTCACTGTGACTCAATCGTAACCAATTGGAACCAAAAACTTTCCAATTGGTTCCAATTAGGTCCACTTCATTCCAATTGGCGACTCCAATTGGTCTCACTGTGACTCAATCGTAATAGAACCAATAACTTTCCAATTGGTTCCAATTAGGTCCACTTCATTCCAATTGGCAACTCCAATTGGTTTCTCCTATGACCCAATCGTAACCAGTTGAAAGTAAGGAGTTTCCAATTGGTTCCTATTGGTTCCAATTGATTCCACTTGGAAAATCCAATTGGAGTCAATTGTTTTTTTTGACTGGGATAAACAGCCAGGCTGCCAAGCCGGTGCCCTCGAACAACACCGCATCAACCTGTCCGTCGCTGCTCCGCTACGGTCACAAAGAGAGGGGCCGGTCGTAACAATAACAACGTAACCGCACGAATGCGCTATCGCGTCAACCGATGTCACCGCGCGATCACATGTATGTCATATCGGACACCCAAGCAGAGGGAGAATCCGAAAATAGAAATAAAGAGATCCGAAACCACGCTTTACTGATCGTGAAATGTAATAATTACATTTTTAGGAAGTGTATTCAGTATGCTTAATATTCACACTTAATCTTCGCAAGATTATTCGTTTTTTAAGGAATCAGCATAAGACGACCTACACTTGTTTTTAGCACTTTCAGTAATACTTAGGCTGACCACATTGACGCAATTGCAAGATGGCGGCGCGCGGGAGGGACCCCCCCTCCGCGGCCCAGCTTTGCCTCTAGAGTCAGTATATTAACTCTATGGACCTAGCCGACGGCTTCATCGCACAGTGATAACTTGCAGCATATATGACTGCAGCGATCAAGCTAGCTGACGGAAGTCGGTACCTAAGCTCTAGCTCCCTGACATACTTCAGGTCCAATTAAGTGTATTGATATTCCTTATCGCGCAGTGCGATAAGGAATGGTCCCGAAGTAACACAACCAGAAATGAAGCATTCACAGCCATGCGCGCTATTCGGTTAGCAAGTGCGGCCTGTTAAGGTTGACGTTTAGCTGCTAGTTTGGCCAGTTTGGCGAATGACTAGGAAATTTCTAGGGACAGCTAGGCACCAGATCACGACCAGATTAGCTCCGTAGCACAAAGTAGCCATCATGAACTGTTGTCACCCTGCGAACATTGGGCGATGTTTTGGTCGGTTTTTAGTCTCGTGCAACGCAAGCCATGGTTTCCGTGTTACGGTAGTGCGCGCGAGATCACGGAGGCCATTCCTAAACGAGCGGAGGCGAACGAGGACATCGAAGATGTGACGTCAGTACTCACGTTAGGTACTTACCCTCTAGGTTATTTTACTATTTTCACTAAAATATGTGCAAACATGGCAACTTGAACGCAACTTAAAGCATGGCCTCTGGGATCTCCAATTCTTGTTTATCATGGTGCGATTCGATCTTGAACATGGCTGGTGCGCATCTCTTTCAGTTGGCAACGGTGCTTGTTCGCGATCCATTCGTGAGGAGTGCGACCACTGGCGATTACCTGAGTTGTTCCTTGCACGGTCGCGGAATTCGCTTTTTTTCTGTGTGATGCTACTTCATTCGCTGCTTAAAACGCACCACAAAAGCTAGTTGACACACTGCCATGGACGGAAACGAAGTAACACAAAAAATCCGAGTAAGCATTGTGTCTGTTTCATGTCGTTTCTTGGTAGTTCATTGCGTGTTTTGGGCGCCAGCTTGTAATCACGGGCTGTCCTACTTGCCTGCTTCGCGAAACAACTGGCACCGACTGTTCACCCACCTTGTAGTGGCGATAAGCGTAAAATCTTCTGAACACTTGCTACGCTTAACTGCGTGAGACTTGCGTCGAAGAGACGGCTGCCCCTACTACGCTCTACGCATTAATGACCCATAAAAACTACGTACTATGCGGTTCCATCAGGAACATGAAAAAAAAAAAAAAAAAGTTGCGTCTTTCGGAATTCTTCGAATAGCGTACATCTGTGGACATTCGTGACTCCAGTTCCTGCATCCTTTAATGGAAGTGCTCTTTAGGACGATTTCGCGCTAGCCTGCTGATGCCGCAAGTTTGTGTTGACCGTGAGCCGCCGTTCGCCGGAGGTGAAAAGTGCGTTCTGTAACACCGGCCTGGTATGCTGTGGGGCGCATATTAGTCATTTACGTGGCGGTTATTGTATCCTTGCACGCTGCGATTCGATTTTTTTAGCGAAAGCGGAGGTTCGTTTCAGAATCTCGAAGGCTTGCGTTCAAAAAGTGAGTGATCGCATTGACTATTGGATTCAGATTTACGACGGGTTTGTCTGCTGGATACGTCCATATGCGAGTCACCCATTCATCGGTGCATACCCCAAGTTCCCTTGTGCAGCCGTTTGTCTATGCAGTGAACGGCTACCGAATACAGTCAAGTTCTCACTGCATGCCGACGACATCTGCATCTGGGCATCTGGTGTCACGCGACCTCAGGTACGCGCAGGGCTTCAAAAAGCTGCGACGATAACAACGACGTATCTTAAGGAGCAGGGCCCCAAGTTATCACCAGAAAAATGTGCATTGGTAGCGTTCAGCCAAAGGCCAATGCAACAGTACAGTGTATTTCGATGGCCAAATAATCCCTTGTCACGACACATTGATCGTGACCTCTGTTGGAGTCCTCATGTGGCCTACCTAAAGAAGCGCCTGACCGAGGTGTCTAATTTGTGCAAGTCTCTTGGAGGAAAAACCTGGGGTACTTCAGCACAGGGAATGATGCAACTATACAGGATGCTCTTTCTGGGGTATATGAGATACAGTTTGCCTGTGCTGACGAATACCTGTAGAACGAACTTCCGTTCACTCGAAAGCGTCCAGGCCCCTATGCTTGGAGTGTGTCTTGGATTGCCGTAGTGCTGGTCAAACCATAGCGATTGCAAATGACTACACAGCCAAGACCCAAATTGTTATGGAAGTGCTCAGAGAACGCTTCAGGCACATTGCAGGAGCCCCTGCCCACCGTCTAGCCTTGTTGCTAGAACATCTACCACATGCCTCCTTCTGTGAGATCATCCAGGTCTATCGTGTGCACCTTTCGTCAGAATTCACAGCTCGAGCAAGAGTCCCGTTTCCCCCATGGTGCTTGACTGAACCTCAAGTTCACCTGGTGGTACCAGAGGTATAGCTGAAAGCTCAAATTGCATCTCCTGTGCTCAAGCAGCTTTCCCTGCTTTTGCTGTATGACACCTATGACACTCTCAACGACCACTGCCATTGATATACCGATGTGTCGGCGACGTTGAACATGTTGGCTGAATCTTTGGTGTAAAAGACACCAGGCTATCTCACAGGACATCGACTGCTAGGGAACTTGCCACTATTTGTTGTGCACTTCGCGTGATTTCGAGTGAACCGCCCGAGAATGGAGTGTGTTCAGCGACTCAAAGTCTGCCCATTCATTGTATGGTTTCAGCCTTACACCACGGACCCCACGAACAACTTTTTCTTCTGCTCAGCTTGCTGCCTCACCATCTTGTCGAGCAAGGGCACAGTACCACCTTGCAGTGAATCCTAAGCCATTGTGGCATCATTGGTAACGAAAGCACCGATGCAGCTGCTCAATCTGCACACGAGGAGGGCTTGCATTATCTCGTACCGTTATCTAGAACAGATGCGGCAGTGAAACTTCGTACGCTCACAGATGAAGACAGAAGATCTTAATAGAATACCCCAAGTTTGATGCACACACGCCTTCATCGATTGCACCGATCTCTTCAAATTTGAACGCCGTCTTGACTACCTCGATGCGAGACAACAGTGCTTTACCGGCTGTGGCTAGGCATCACATTCACACGATCGTCTGCCCTATGGATTGGTGTAGGCGGTAGCGCGCTGCTTGCCGTCACTGCGGCAGTGAGGAGACCATTGAACATTTTTTGTTAATGTCTTCGCTACAGCGTGCATAGGCTCCCGCCATCGGCGACGCTGGCACACTTTGATGACAGGCCACTATCAGAGCAATCTTGGAGTGTCGGCCTCAAATGTCATCACACTGGAACTCGGTCAAGGCTTTGTTGACTTTTTTTACGTGACGCTGCCCTATTGAGAAGACTATAATACTTGAGCCCTTCTCAATTTTTCCGTCGTCGTTTTTATTTTTCTTAAGTTATTTATTCCCCCTGTCTTTATTTCCGTTCTCCCTTCCCCCAGTGCAGGCTTGCCAGCCAGATGCTTTAATTCTGGCTAACCTCCCTGCCTTTCTCTCATTTGCCTCTCTCTCTCTCTCTTGCCTGTGCAACAAAAAGCTATGCGGTCGACACAAACATCAGCGATGTCGAGCATGACAGGGCTATGCAAACACCTACAAATGTGACAGCTGTCATAATTTTGACACCATCCGAAAGTGTCTGCATAAAGTAGGATAACTTTATTGGTTACTTACATGTAGCTGTAATTTTAGAAAATATATTTACCATAACAATATAAAATTTACCACAGAAACAGTGTGTTATGAGACTGCTTCAGCATTCCTTAAATATTCTGTTAATCTTCCACCTGCATGAGCTGTACCTACATGGCGTGTACTACTAATGTGTCATCCCAAATTGCATGGCATTAGAGCTTGCTGTTGGCAGAACTGGTTTTTCTGCTCACAGTGCCACCTGATGATTTGGCCCTCTCCACATGCACACACCAGCTCTGTGGATGTCCCAAAATTATCACATCTTCAGATTAATTGCAAACCCCTTGCCATTTTACTTGCTTAAATTAATTCTTCGCATAGTGCTTTGATGTCATCCAGGCTTCCATGCGCTGCTGTGTAGTTCATGAAATGATCAGTGTTGCTCATCAGTCTGCTTTGCAATAGATTTTTAATAGCAGTAGCAGGAAAATTATGTATCACAAATTTAATAGTGTTTTGCAATGAGTATCAGTTACACAAAAGGCTGAGATATTCCAACTACAATTTTTTTTTTTTTAGATGCTGCTCTTTCGACGAAAGAGCAGCATCCGGTGTTTCCAAGTTGTGATTTTTCTTAATTGTTCTCTCTGGCATTTCTTCTAGCACCATCGCAACAGCGGCCTCTCAGAACTGAGAGGCCACTTTTGCAATGGTGCCATACAAACACATATTCCTCTGGATGCTTGCTCGCAAGGGTCCTTCTGACGCAGTACTGCCTGGTATCAATTTTATATTTTAGTCTACACTCTTATCGTTCATTTTATATCCACCTGACTTTTGTGCAATTTTCATTATTTTATTTTGATTGATTGATTTGTGGGGTTTAACGTCCCAAAACCAGCTCTGATTATGAGAGACGCCGTAGTGGAGGTCTCCGGGAATTTCGACCACCTGGGGTTCTTTAACGTGCACTGACATCGCACAGCACACGGGCCTCGACATTTCGCCTCCATCGAAATGCAGCCGCCGCGGCCGGGATTCGATCCCGCGACCCTCGAATCAGCAGCCGAGTACCATAGCCACTAGACCACCGTGGCGGGGCCATTATTTTATTTGACATATTTTAAGCACCTTTAGTGAACAGGATTTTAGGCCTGTATACAGCCCACATTCACTATCCATTGTTGTTCCAACCACCACTGCATTGATTTTGTAAAATTTCTGCTGGTGCCTTTTGGCCACAATTGGTCCTCTTGCCATAAAACATCAAATATCATGTCGTCATGTGGCATTTGTTTTGCTCAAAAAGCAGCTCTTATCCGAACTTGTGCGCAGCACCCTTTTTTGGTTTTGAGCCGAATTTTTTCCTCTCCGTCACCACCCCAATCTCCACTGAACATTCGAGACTGGCATGGATTTTTCATGCATTTCACATCCACCAACCCTGCCATGTTACCAGAATCCCCTCTTTCAGATTTTCATCAGCCAGGGTTATGCAACACACACACACATGTCCATGTAGGGACTCTCTGGAGCTCTCTCATTCCTGTTTATATTGGGCTGTTCTGCAAACTTGTACTTAAAGGTCAAGACCGGTGATTTTTACCAGCTATATGTTTTCCAGCCTTTCCAGCATATGTATACACAGCTTTTTTACAGCGCAATCTCTTATGCGATCACAAGAAGAGCCGTTTTTGGCGCCATAGTTGTCCGCCGCCGCCACTGCCGCCGTCGGTGTCCGTAACCACTATCACGCCAATTTTAGAAAAAAATAACCAGGACTGAGGGGGATTCGAATCCACGTCCGTCTGCATGGCAGTTGGGAATTCTACCACTGAGCTACGCCTGTGCTTGAAAAATCATCGCGAAAAGACTTAAACAGATATAAAGCCTGCCGAGGAATCTCATTAACAAATGCAATGTTACAAGGCAAAATAGTAATACGCCACTAAGCGTAGAGGAAAGTGAATTTCATAACGAGTGCGAGGAATCATTTGAAAGAACATAGGAGTGCATGCTTTGTAGCTATGCACAGGGGTGCAGCTTTGTAGCTGTGCACCCATTACAGAGGTATCATCAACATTATCATTATGAAACTATCTCCTTCAACTTTACCGTCATCATTATTACAAAGCGATGCCTCGTGAAGCAGTTTTGTTGTATTATGCCGTGCTTCACGCGACAGGCGACGTGCGCTGCCCGACAGGAACCTGCCTTCTTCTTCTCCTCTGTAAGTTGGCACATACCCAATTAACATAAAATTCTTTTGGTTTCAATTAGAAATTTCATAATTGCTAAGCAAACCTGACTTGGCACTTCGATATACCTGATGGCCGGATTACTTGGCCAGATCCCCAAGTGTTTACATTGAAGAAGGTTGCTCCTCCAGATTACGCTGTCACTGTCCAGCAATTCCGTGCAGGCATGGTGTTTTTTTTTTTCCGGGTCATGGGGATTCTTTGTACCTTAGGCGATCCTGTCACAGTACTGATAGTAGAAATGCTCAGCAAATATGAAAATAATTTTTAATGAGCAAGGAAGAGGGAAGCCGAAGTCCAGCCCAGCTGTGACATCAAATCAGTCAGCCCGCCTTTCACATGGTGCAATCGCACATGAGCCCTTCCTCTGGCGGTAATGTTGCAAAGGGAGGCGGTGCCCGCAGATATCGAAGACCATGATGTGGTACCGGTGTGCTGATGTTGAGCTTCTGTCGCCATGCCTGTGATGATGTCAGTACACATTGTGGCCAATAATTGTAGGAAGCCAAGTGGGTGGTTTGAGGTAATCATTAAACTAGAATTGCAAGCAATATGCGCATCTCTTGAGCCTGTAATCTTGCACAAATGATGGAAGTGTGCCAAGGAACGTACCCAGCAATTTTTTTGAGATCTATTGACCTAAAATATCACCGGAGTTGGCCTTTAATGTAGAAATTTTTGGTGCACATCAGTGGATGTACAGTGAACTCCCGTTAAGACGAACTCGGTTATAACGAATTCTCGGATATAACGAACAAAATGGGTATGTTTGTTTGGTTTCCCATAGACTCAATGCAGAAGAAATCCTCTTAAGACGAACCCCCTCGCAGGTAACCTTCTGTTTAGAGGAACTTTCCCCGTGCTGGGGACAGTAGCCCCTAGTTTACTGTAGGGAGCCCCAAGGGCTGGGCACCTGGGTTCTTTTGTTGTCTCCCCACCAAGGAGAGTACAAAAGAACCAAAGACTAAGTAAGCAAAACCACTGGGGTGCCAGCAATAAAACTACAGGGTTTTATTGTTGGGGACCCCAAGTGCTAGGGGCACCCTGCCTTCTTGGGCCCTTTTATTGTCTCCCCACCTCCCCTTCAGAACCTACAGGGAGAGTACAAAGGAAAACAAGGCAAAAGAATCCAAGAAGGCTTGCACAGAGACTCTGGGTACTTCAATAAAGTTGCCCCCTAGTAAGGCAGAGGTAAAGCAAAGCACAACAAAGCAAAAAGGGAGGACATGGGCTCCCACAAAGGGGCAAGAAAAAGGGGGCAGATATAAAAATGTGAATGCTGCTTCTTATCCACAACAAAGTGTACACATTAGACGTTTTGGCTGATCAGCACCTCCTGGGGCAAGTGCAGGAAAACTGCCCTGAAGAAAGACAGGCCTAGTTTCTAGTCTGGGCAGTAAAGGAGTCTTGGTGGACATGAATGCATATGTGAATATCCTCAAAGATGCGCCACAATGGCTAACGCATTGACTGGCAACACAACTGACATGCTCACTGAAGAAGTGCTCGAAGTGCTTTCGAAGAATATGGGAGGTAGCTTGTGCCTGCTTAAGTTCTCTAATAAACACCCTTTCCCAGCAGCACGGAGATACTGGAGGATACTTAAAATCATTATGTTATTTATGGCTGCTTGCCAGTGCTTGAAGACAGTTTTCAAGTTGGGTAAAAATATGGTTTCATTTGTATTTTTTTTCTCATTTGCAAGTCTACTTGATTGACTTTTTGAAGTAAGATGTTTGGATCCACCTGGGCACGTGGCCAATCCATTCTTCGAGGCACTTCTGATAAGACGAACTTCTGATAAGACGAACAAATTCTCATGGTCCCCTCGAGTTCGTCTTAAAGGGAGTCTACTGTATATAGGCTTATCAGTAGACATACTGATAAACCTCGGCACGCATTGCTGCTGTGTGCAGATGACTGTGCAGCTACGCTGTGCTTTTCTGGCAACCTCAGCCAAAGTTTCTCATTGGCACTTCACTTCAATAAGAATGCTCTCTTTAAGGGGGAAAGTCCTGTCACCGTAATTTACTGGCACAGAGTCTTGCTGCTACCTTGGCCGTTCTAGTGAGAAAGAAAAGGAATGCACAAAGTCCTGCACAGGTTTCACAACAGCAATCACAAAGAAAGGTACAGTTGGGGTCCATAGCTGCCGGCTGTCAGTGTCTCTATGATTAGGTCCAGACATTTTCTGTTCTTACAAATGTACAATAAGGAAAACCATATTTGCCATTCATCTTCTCGGTGCTTTTTTCTTTCTCCCCTTCAAATGATGGTAGGTGTGTGCTAACTGCTCAGTTCAGCGTACAACTTTTCGCATGTGCAATTTCTTTCACTGTTTGTCAAAGAGTTTTTTAATGGCACAACAGAATGCATGCAGGTAGCACGAGACTCATGAAAAATATGTGTGGTCATCTGGTCAAGGACACCATCTTCTAGGGCAACAAGTCCTCAGGTTACTGCAAATCATTCGAGCCACTGTGTCTAGCCGGAAAAAAAAAAACCTCAAACCATTGCACCGCTTGCTGGATGCCGAGAAGGCTAAAGCATGGGAAGTAGCTGCACTTGGCCATGCTCATGGCTTTTGGTAGTAAGCAGCAGAGAGAAGCAGCAACAGCATGAGTGGCAGAGGGTAGTCGGTGATTTGGTACACATCAGGTTGGCTTGAAGCCGCAGTCTTCTTGCCACATTATGCACTGAAGCATTTCACGCGATCTTCCCCGAGGTTTTTGCTCACTCTGGCTTCTTCCGATCCCTTGACAAATAGGTTGCTGACCGACCCCTGACTAATCGAGGAACCAGATCTCTCATCTTTATGTATTTTATCATGAGGATTGGGATGATGCCTGGGCCAGAGTGGCAGAGCAAAAAGAACCTTGTCTGTTACACTATAAGAAACCTTTACATGCTACCCTTTGTGCGTCACTTTGGCTGTACAACTTTTCATGTTTGGGTAGGCAGTATAACTAGGGTTGTTCGTTTTCAGGTTTTATATATATTTTTTAAATTCGTTAGGTGAAAGTCAGGTGGTGAAATAGTTTTACCCAAAAGCAAACAACCCTAACTACCTATATCTCCTCCATTTATTGGATTCATACATAATGGCTTCCATCTGCAATAGAAGTTTGATGACCTGTAGTCACAGTGATGGAATTATTGGTGTTTTAATAGGAAATAGACTTGCACGGACTTTCTAAGGGAGGCAGGTATCGTCCAATAGCTCTGATACCTTACACTGTACATCGCTGCATTTCTGACGCGCCTCTACAGTCTTCTCATAATTGAGAAGGCCAAGGCCTATTCCTAACTAGTTCGGAACCTCAGGCCCCTTGCTTAGACAAGGAATCAATTGAGGTGACCCGACCTTCTAAAAGAGGATATACCTTGTTCTTGGCACATGATAGCCTTAGATGCTTATGCGCCATTAAACCCAACACAACAAAACACACATGACCATCAGAGTGCACGCATAGGCAGCAAGTATAGGCCTTTCTACGCGTGCATCCATTTAGTGTTAATCAGCGCTGCTTGTGAAGCTTGCATGACAGATGTCTTGTTTCCCACGGTTGTCCCTACTCCTTACCGTTTCTTTTTTTTTCTTGTCCCAGGCTGCCATCAAGACAAAGCTGATGGAGCTTGGCGCCTATGTAGGTAAGTCTATCTGCGCTGTTCTCTGGACTCAATCAGGTACACCTTCGTTGAGCAACATATGAGAATAAGCTAGTGCGATTTTCTTTCGAAATATATGGTGCTATGCTTGAAATAAGGACAAAAATATATATGTCTACACTTTTACTGTAATGTAGCGTTTTTTTTTTTTTAATTAGGGGTCTCTAATGCAGTTGTTTGGCCATACTCATGGATCACCATTAGCACATCATCTGAAATGGCGTTCTTTGGCAACATGTGGCCCTTGTCACATGTTCATTGCATTGTGTGAAGCTGTTTTGAGGCGTTGGGGTGGCAAACTTTTTTAATGTCATTCAGGACACTTGTGACCTGAGCACACTGAACAAGATAACAGTGAGGTTGTGGCGCTGCAGCCGTCCCAGCTTCCTAAGGCATGGTCCATTTATTTTCTCGCCTGATAGTACATAGATATTTATATATTGCAGTATGGGCACATATCTTTCACCTATAGGTGTTTCATTATTTTGGATAGCAAATATTGTTTGGCCATCTTTGGGGGACCTCCATTTTGTTATATGCGTGCGCTCTTACAAGGCTGTGACATGCATGATAGCAGTCTCAACTTGCTTTCAGATGACGAGCTGCCCGACTACATCATGGTCATGATTGCCAACAAGAAGACGAAGGAGCAGATGACGCAGGACCTCTCGCTGTTCCTCGGTGAAAGCACTCTCAACTTTACGACGTGGTATGTCTGTCTAAGCATTAGGCTGTTTGGGTTGCACAACTACAGCCATCATGTTGTTCTAGGTCTGGATCCTGCACTTAGTTTAAAAACTTGGACCTGATCCAGTGGGCAACGACGGGGGGTGGTTTCGAGGGTTGTAACCCCCCCTTGAGGCCGACCTAACCCTCCTTCTAGGCTAACCCTAACCCTTCTAGGCTCCTATGTCTTAGAAGAATGTGGCACTAATGTCTCTGCAAAATGCCAAAAAAATAATCATCATCACTGATGTAACTACTATTTGTCATTTTATTTACTTTACAATTCCTCCAGCTGAAGCAAATAAATGGCATATTGTGCAAGGTGCCCGCTCTGCCCCCCCGCCTCCCACCACTTCCAGACACATGCAACAACTGTGTAATCGCATGCCCGGCCCTTCATGAAAAATTGAACCTCCCCCTGGCAGAGATCCTGGGTGTACTACTGACCTGATCCATGCTGTATAAGTAGGGGTGCATAAGTGGCGATTTTTGAGACTGAACTAAATGCGAATACGATATTGGCAGAAGCTAATTGAACGTCTAATAGCGTTAACACTGGAGCTGTTCAAAAGCCGAGGCCGCGCCGTACGTCGGATCTCACTGTCATGCAGGAGGGACGAGCGGACCCGTGCTTGCCCTCAACCCACAGTCCACTAGTAATCCACTGTTCTCCTATAGTATAACAGCGGGTTGGGAATGGGAGGTGAGAAGAAGTGATGTAAGAGTGAAGTAGAGGGGAATGATGAAGGGAGATGGTAGAGCGTAGCATGCACACGCATAATATGATGTAGCAAGGAGCTGGGAGATTGAAGTGAGGATGGGGAAAGGAAGAGGGGAGAGCTGTTAGCTCCGCTACAACGTAGCCCTGCGCCTCTAGTGCAAGATGCCCACAATATTTTGGTTGGGCTAGTTGGCCCACATACATTGTTGCAAGGCAGTGCAAACAATGGGATGGTAAAAGAAACTGGCCGCAACACTGTTGACAGTCAGTGTTGTGTCCTCTTTGGTTACTCTCTCATTGTTTGCACTGTTTGCCATAGCAAAATTACAAGCTTGAGACTGCCTGATGTAAGATAAATCTTGCTGTTATTAAATGTGATGCAAGGTGTCAATCTTGAAATAAGTACACCCTTATTTCAAGTCGAAATATGGAAAACACAGAATGTGCTTTTACGAGACGAAACATTGCATCCATCTAGAGCTTGAACACAGCCGTAAAAGGAATTTTGAACATTATAGAAAATATGCCACATGGGACAAGTAAGGAGCATTCCTACATTGTACAGTTTTTCTAACAATGAACCGACTGGTCCCCTTGAACAAACAATTAAGATTCATTTGCACAGGCAAGCATGGATGGAAAACGTGTTCCCATGATGACTTTCTCCCACACCTTTTTGCAGGTTACAGGGAGTGCTGGATCACCTGCAGACCATTGCCACAGGTGAGTTCATGACCTAGACACAGTATACCAGCTGCTGACAGCAGCTTGCCTGGGTAATGAATGGAAATGAATGGGCACAAAGATAAGGTCTGATGTTCTAGTTATGGCTAACTTGACATTTAGCATTGCTGTACATCAAATCTTAGCATATATATTGGCTTTTCATATTCAAAACAGCATTGCTGTGAGAGTTGATATCATGTCACATTATGAAATTAACAAAAAATATCGTAATAATGTATGAACACTAAAGAAGTGAACCAGTGTACCAAAGCAGAAAATCATTTTCAACATTCTGAAATGTGCCAATTGTTCCAAGTTCCCTTAGCTATCAGTCCAGTGCATGTATCAATCTGGTATGCCATGTTTTGCATTTTTCGTGTCCTGTACATCCAGCAGTCTTATGGCTGTGCCACTCAGGATAGCATTCATGCTAAGGCACAAAGCAATGACAGACTTTGCAGGGGGAGCAGGAAATGTTTGTTTCATATGTATTGTGCTACTGCGTTTTTGTAGCAGTGCTTTCAGTTTCTTCTTTTCTTTATTTCATATTTCTTTTTTGTTGGTGTCAAAATAGCTCAAGGAATGATAAGGGGATGTGTCCTATGCACGTTCACCATATTTAAATATTTGCTGGATTCTTTTCAAAGCGCTATTTGATCAAAAGAGGTGCTTTTAGAAAGCTCATGTACTGTTGTCTTTTTGCTGCTCCTGGAAAGGGATTGACCTGCTTACGCAGGCAATGTCCACAGCGTGAAAATTTAGTTTTCATCAGTGCACATAATTTTCTGAAGGTGATGTGTGTGCTAATAACTTGATCTGATTTATCCATGCCTAACATTCCAGCATTGTACTACGAGTGGATGAAAAGTAGCTTTTTGATGACTATTGAAGACACTGTAGGTCAAAATTTCAAGTCTGAGCATCCCTCTTACAGCAACTTCCTCTCTGAGGTATCATGCTGAAACCATAACATGCATTCAAGCATATTTGCACTCTCACACAAATTCTTCATTGCCTTGGTAATGAACAAGAACAGAAAGAAATAGATGTTCTTGAACATCAAACTTGCATCTTTCCGTACAGCGCTGCTCCAGCATGGGCACTAGCTGTCCTGTGAGCGAAAACTGGTGCAGTGTCGTGTGTGTCAAAATATCCTGTGATTACATTGTTCATGACCTAAACACAAAGAAAAAGTAGCCCAGTTAAACCTCAATATAACGAACTCGGTAAAATCTGCTATTTACTTTGTTATATTGAAACTTCATTAAATTTAAATTTGGGTTTTTTCGAAGTATAGCCGCTGAATGACTTTTTTTTTTAGTGCAGATGTAGTTCAAGAATATTCTAACAACACAGCAGTACGAAAAAAATTTATCTTCACTATCATTCACAAAAAATTTTATGTCGAACCAAAGATGCAGTAGCAACAAGATGATGCAACCTCAAAGCCCTCATCACGATGGCTGTGCTTCATGCACAGCTCTTAAATGGTCCCTAAACAACCCCGAGGTCCAAAATTCGTTTTCAAAGTATAACTGCGCTCCTGTGCGATGTGAACATGCTCCCACAAGAATTTTGCGAATAGGTGCAATAATAAAGAAGTTACACGGGTTTAAGTGGCCACTTGCATCGGTTTCGTTTTCTCGGTCGGCCTCCCCACCCTTCTCTGCCGAGGAGAGGGTAGGCGCGGCGCACCGTCGTGACTCCACCCACTTTTGGTGCCAGTGACATGACGTGAGCAATTGACGTCATTGATGCTTGCGCTGCAGTTCTGGTTGCTCCTGCGCTCACGCCGGTGGGATGGCCAGAGGATCTGACAATAGACCTGGTTTCGACCAATCAACGAGCTACAACTGCGCAAGGTTGTTCACGGTAGAACGTGACGACACCTAGGATGCGAGCGCGACAGGTCAATCGCAGAAAAGAGGCGCGGGAATTGTTTTTTGAAGTACGGCGTCTCTGTGGCACGCAGCGCTGTCATATTCGCAGAATGTGATCGCCGCAACCTCCTCTATGATTGAGTTAGCTTGTTTGGGCGGCTTTAAAAAAAAGTAGGAGCCTCTTTAGTGGCCCTTTAAAGAAACGCAACGGACTGCGATAATAAGTGATAAGCAAGGCTATCATGCCAATTCTGCCATGGAGGCATGCTATAAAAATATTTGTATATTTCCTATATGAAGGGTGCGATGCCGATGTTATGTTCACAGAACCGCCAGCTATCAACTCAGTGTGCTGAACACGCGACATCAAAAAACGTAGCAAGCTACAAATACAAGGACGATATGTGGCTTTTTATGCCACACGAAGCTTCGGTTGTGAACAGCATGAATGCAGGATGACTACCTGAATTGCGGCTCCTCAGTTGATGGTTTGCTGCGTTTTCCGTTTCGCGAGATCAGGCTGCGCATGTGTAGAAGAACTTGGCAAGCCCAAAATGGCGTTGGGAGTTTCAAATGCCACTATGCATTGGTTCAACTGTATTGTAAGTCACCTTTGTCGCAGGGCACCTGAAAAATTTTATAGAGGGGCCAGATCTGCGGTGGGTTACCATGAGGGGCCACGAAACATTGATTTGTTGTGAAGACGCCTATTAGTTCTGATTGCTATCACTGAGAGTGTATCCTGCTCTTCAGAAAAGCTAAAGATAGCTTCTTTCTTGTTATGAGTCGTGAAAAATGAGCCGTGCGCATTTTCAAAATAAGCAGCAATGCTTTTTTTTTTTCTCACCCATTGCGGTATGTTGCAAGTTACAAGCCTTATCTGCAATAGCTATGACATCGCAATCACTTGAAAGATAAACGAAAGCCGGCTGCCTTTATGAGGATTGCTACAGCTACACGTGCTTGTCTCTTGACATTCAGCAATAAGAAAACGCCACATCGACCTCTGACACATGAGTGGGTTACATGAAATATGGAACCACGCTCCTTGCGGTGCATACAAGGCGCCCTGTATGATGCATGATGCCAGCGAGGCCATTTGCATACATGCTGTCTGTCTCCCTCTGCTCTTGTGGATGGAAGGCAAGCATTCAGGGCTCCCCCTTGCACCCTAACCAACTGTTCCAAATCCACGGGCGCGGCACGCAATTTGAAAAACGTGTTCAATAAAGCCGCGTGCGACTCGCCCATTTGCGAGTGCCAGTGGTTAAACACTGGCACTCGCAGAACTTTCAGATTTTAGGCTCGGTCTCCCTCTGGGGCAGCAGTAAAAATTTGCTGTATTGAAATTGAGGATAAACGTGCTTCATTATCTGGAGGTAAAAGATACTGTCATGTGGTCGTGATGATTTAGAGGCAGCAGAACTCAAGACGATGTCAGGCAAACTGTTTGTTGGGCGAACCTGTGCCCAGCAAAACAAAGCCAATCACACTGCAAAGCAACAGTGGCGTAGCAGTCGTCGGTCAGTGGAAAAACTAACAAGCAGCGAAATGCGTTGGCTTGTATATATATAGTCGAACCCCGCTGTTACGTTCCTCACTGCTGCATTTTCCCGGCTGTTACGTTGTTTTTCATCGGTCCCGGCATAGCTCCCATAGGATCCTATGTATTGCGAATCCTGCTGTTACGCCGCAACCGTGGGCCTGTTTGTACCCGGCCGAGCACCGCTGTCTTGATTTGACTTTTGACAGTCTTGGTCACGCTTACAGGAATAGCTGCCCACTGATGGCTGCCAAGAGAGCGCGAGCGCCAGCACTATCTCGGCAGCCAAGGAACTCTCCCCCCCCTCCCCCCGCCTTTGCATCTTTTCATGCTCATCAAAGACAGGCGGGTTAAGTGGCGTCAGGAGTTTCAGATGCCACTATGCATTGGTTCAACTGTATTGTAAATCACCTTTGTCGCAGGGCACCTGCATAATTTTATAGAGGGGCCAGATCTGCGGTGGGTTACCATGAGGGGCCACGAAACATAATTTGTTGTAAAGACGCCTGTTAGTTCTGATTGCTTTCACTGAGAATGTATCCTGCTCTTCAGAAAAGCTAAAGATAGCTTCTTTCTTGTTATGAGTCGTGAAAAATGAGCCGTGCGCATTTTCAAAATAAGCAGCAATGCTTTTTTTTTTTTCTCACCCATTGCGGTATGTTGCAAGTTACAAGCCTTATCTGCAATAGCTATGACATCGCAATCACTTGAAAGATAAACGAAAGCCGGCTGCCTTTATGAGGATTGCTACAGCTACACGTGCTTGTCTCTTGACATTCAGCAATAAGAAAACGCCACATCGACCGCTGACACATGAGTGGGTTACATGAAATATGGAACCACGCTCCTTGCGGTGCATGATGCCAGCGAGGCCATTCGCATACATGCTGTCTGTCTCCCTCTGCTCTCGTGGATGGAAGGCAAGCATTCAGGGCTCCCCCTTGCACCCTAACCAACTGTTCCAAATCCACGGGCGCGGCACGCAATTTGAAAAACGTGTTCAATAAAGCCGCGTGCGACTCGCCCATTTGCGAGTGCCAGTGGTTAAA
Source organism: Hyalomma asiaticum (assembly GCA_013339685.2). Classification (NCBI taxonomy): domain Eukaryota; kingdom Metazoa; phylum Arthropoda; class Arachnida; order Ixodida; family Ixodidae; genus Hyalomma; species Hyalomma asiaticum. The sequence continues at coordinate 14,459,742 of CM023484.1, forward strand.
CACTGGCACTCGCAGAACTTTCAGATTTTAGGCTCGGTCTCCCTCTGGGGCAGCAGTAAAAATTTGCTGTATTGAAATTGAGGATAAACGTGCTTCATTATCTGGAGGTAAAAGATACTGTCATGTGGTCGTGATGATTTGGAGGCAGCAGAACTCAAGACGATGTCAGGCAAACTGTTTGTTGGGCGAACCTGTGCCCAGCAAAACAAAGCCAATCACACTGCAAAGCAACAGTGGCGTAGCCGTCGTCGGTCAGTGGAAAAACTAACAAGCAGCGAAATGCGTTGGCTTGTATATATACAGTCGAACCCCGCTGTTACGTTCCTCACTGCTGCGTTTTCCCGGCTGTTACGTTGTTTTTCATCGGTCCCGGCATAGCTCCCATAGGATCCCATGTATTGCGAACCCCGCTGTTACGCCGCAACTGTGGGCCTGTTCGTACCCGCCCGAGCACCGCTATCTTGATTTGATTTTTGACAGTCTTGGTCACGCTTACAGGAATCGCTGCCCACTGATGGCTGCCAAGAGAGCGCGAGCGCCAGCACTATCTCGGCAGCCAAGCAACTCTCCCCCCCCTCCCCCCCGCCTTTGCATCTTTTCATGCTCATCAAAGACAGGCGGGTCGTTTCCTCCCCGCTTCGACTGCAGGCGTCCCGATAGGGGTGATGTTATCGCCTCCGAGCAACGGAGATGGGCGGGGGGCACGTTTGATCTCTGCTTCAGCCATTTTCGTCGCCCCCACTCGCGTGCTTATGTTCTAGCGACTGTACTTTGGGCTCTGGGGGCTTTCGGAGAAAAGAATCAGAAAAAGGGACATCACACTCACAGCTGCTTTTGCGTATGACTGCGCTCGCTTGCGCAGTGAAGTCTGTCCATGCACGCGCCGGCGAGCTAGCGCGTGCATGCTCTATTACTATGCTCTGTTTGTACCTTTTCCTTGTTACCTTTTTGTGCTGTATCCCTGTCTATGTTAACTTTCTGTTCTCCGCAATCATGTAGACTGTGATGCGAAATATGTTTGCTATAGTATTTCCTTACAAAGGATCTTTTTCTTTCTGTTCAAATGTTGAGTGCATGCCCTTATGACGTGGGATTTTTCGTCCCTGTGGTAGGCCTACAACATGGCTGACAGTATTGTTGAATGAATGAATGAATAAATGAATGAATGAATGTGACTTGTGGGTTTCATCGTCCTTGTTCAGAGGCCAAGCAACGTTGCAAGGAGCCACAGCCACTTTCGTTGTCTCCTGGTGAGCCTATACGGCCAGTGCTGCCTCCACACCTCGATCTTGCGAGGCAACAAGACATCGAGCCGCCGCCACCAGCCATTGCACCCGCAATACCAGTGGCCCCTTCGCTAATGGAGGAGCCGTCTCTGCCAGAGTACAGCGACGAGGTCCTTGCATTGAAAGCTGACCCTGAGCCAGGTGGGTGTGCCTGCCATTACAGTGTGTGGCTGGGCTCCTACTTTAGCCGACAGGAGAATCCAGCGAGCAGGCTGTGTTTACGTGAAGTGTGTTTGTTTGTACTCTGATTGTCAACGAACCTTATGTGGATTAGCTTACCCAATGATCAATTGACTCATGTAAATGAGTGATGCGACTCACTTCCTTCTTGCAGCACAAACGTGTACTATCCACAGTTCGTTCCTCGGACATCACTACAGTGGAACCACCTTCCTTATTCATCAATACAGTTGAACCCCTCAATGACGAAATCCCACAACAATGAAATTCTCGCAACAACGAAAGATTTTGCCATCCCCGGCCAAAGCCCCTAGGATTCAATGCATTTCATATCCCTTGATAGCGAAACATCATGAAACTGCAATTCTGTGATAACGAAATTTTCCGGTCCGTTAGACACCTTGGTGACTCCAGATAAGACCAAGAAATGTACTCAAGTGCATGTTCCGCCCACTTAAATTCTCAAAATAATGCCACAGAACGCTTGCATGGTGCTGCCATATTGAAAAATGTCACAGCGGTCATCTTAGTTTCTCACTGATCATGTCACCTTGGTTGTTTATCGCCGCAGTATGCGCGTTATGAACAAAAATTATTTGCGGGTTCACATTATTTGCACATAACGTGAACCACTATGATGCTCAGCTTAGAAGCGTGTAATGAAGCACGGCCGGACGTGTTCTGTGGCGGCGCATCCCGAAGTGTGCGCTTTTACGCAGTTTGCTCTGCTGCACAGCGAGCAGTGGCACGGTGCTTTTGGGTTGTCGTCGATGTGCGTTATGACAGAACTTCACATAACATGTACTGCCACTGAACAGATTGTCGCGATAGACTTGCTGGCGATAAGTGTACCGACATGTTTGTCGTCTGTCATCATCGCTTATGCCTTCGTGCAGCTCGATATCCAGCATTGCTGCATTCTTGCTGGAGGTAATCAGAATCTCTCCCGGCCACACCGCTAGTTGTGGAGCACAATTGGCGTATTTATTCAAAATCTGCAGCCCATACCCTTCTTCGGAAGGTTGCCTGCGTGCTTGAATCGAGTACGAAACCAAAACCATCTTGGTGACGTTGGTAAGAACTTACCGTCAGATTGGTTATATGCAGTATCGTCGCCATCTCAGAATGGTGACGGAGGTCATCTGTGGCGAGTTTGCAGTGGTTCGCTTTTGCGTGCGACTGGATATCTACTCTGTGCGTCGTATCTGTCTCAATTAAACTCACATGGTGGCGCGCCACTTTTATTACCAAGCTCTCATCAAGGGAGAGTCATCTTTTGCTCTAAATATAGCGGCGTGTTGCGTCTTTGCGTGCCTGAGGCCTGTGACAACGCAAATACTGATTGGGAAAGTCAGGGAGCACATATGCGGTCATGTGGGCTCGCTAGGAAAGGTTGTTGCGGGCCAGAAATGGGACAATACTCAGACCTCGAAAATATGCCTGCAGCCTCCTAATAAGGACTTAGTGTGTCTTATTGCTGTGAACTCTTGAAAACTGGGTTTGTGTTAGATTTGGGAAATACGGTGACCTCTGTTGGATATAAGTGATCGCCACAGCAGGCATACTGCGCTGCGAGCGATATGTGCCACTTTATGCATGAAAACTAAATTGTGAACTCATCCCAACTACTGTTTACTAAACTTGCTGTCAGCAGTAAAGCTCTGAATAGTTTAGAGCAAGGCTCACTAAAGCAGGCTAACAAAATACTGAAAAACGAAGCATTACTGCAAATAATTTTATCCTTGCACTGCCTTGCTTCACAACAACGAAATTCTCGCAACAGCGGATTTTTTTGTTTTCCCTGCCGATTGTGTTATTGAGGGGTTCTACTGTAATACCTTGTTTCATGATACGTTAAACAACCTTGTTAACTAGTATCTTATTTTCTTTCCCTGTATATCTTGTGTCTTCTGGGTCCTGTATTTCTTGTGTATTTGTACTTTTTGTATCTTGGAATAGTTTCTTTTGATTTGTCGTATATCTACTGATTCAAGTATTTCAAGTTTCACTTATACATTCTGCAACTTACCATATTTACTCGATTCTAACGCGCCCTCGATTCTAACGCACACCTGTTTCTCGTGACCAAAAAGAAATAAAGTGAAACATCGATTGTAACGCGCTCCCATTTTTAATGACACGGAAAGAAAAGGTCCTTAATAATCAACCTTCTCACGTTTATAAAAACAAATGCCGTACTTGCGTAATGAACGCACTCGCATAATAAACGCACCGCCAACTTTGAACCCCCGCGCAGTCCCTCGAATGGCTGCGCTATGGCTTTCCCACTTCACTCAATCCGCGGTGTCTCGAACACGTTCGGCCCGCGGATTCATAACTCCTGCGTCCTGATAAAATTGTCAAACGTTGACGGGTGCAGCCGTAGTGCTGCATTCCTCCGTGCTATCACAGTTCCCTCATGTGTGCTGCGCAGGCTGGCGCAGATAAGCGGGGCGTGGTCCCAGAGATTGCAGCGATGCAATCTCGGACATCATGCAGCGCACACGACTGAGAGGTTCAGGTGGCTCCGGCTCAGCACAGATATGAGGGAGAAATGCGATGATGAGCTGCTTTGCATGCGATGATGGGAAACATCAACCGTTATGGTTACCCGCGAACGCTACCGAAAGCTGTGCGCCAGAGATAGCACCGACGACGTAGCGACTTTGTTTGGCCGCAAGACAGCCAAGCCTGCGCGACGAGTATGATCGGCCTATGCATCATGTGCGTCGTCCAGCGCGGGACTGACGGCGACATAGAAACTACAGAAACTATGCACGCAAAAGACCGCCACACCGCTAGTTTTTTTTTTTCGCCGGTGACCGTTCGACAGCACCCGAACCTTGTAGGAGGCGGCCATTTTTATGCGGTGGCGGTATGGTAACGGTGTCGTTCGTTCGCACTCAATTATAACGCGCATGCGATTTTTGGACCCGTTTTATTGGAAAAAAGGTGCGCGTTAGATTAGAGCAAATACAGTATGTGACCTGAATGCACACTTCTTCCATAATGCCTTGATTCGCCTTCAGGCTATAATAATGAAATCAAATAAAATTTGCACTTGAATTTACAGAGCAAGTGTTATTGTTTTGTTTTTTTTTTTGTTTTTAAAATTTTTGTAACCCTTCCATATTATGTACCCTAGATTGTGTCAGCAAAAATGGGCCGCCCCCTTCTTTTGGGGTGTTTCTGCTTCCCGAGAGCATGTGTCAAGGAAAACTGCTTTCTGTAGCCATGCATGCTTGTCACATGGCATGTAGTGAGAACATAAACACCAAGTTGGCCGCTGATGCATAGCACAGGCAACGTGAAATACGGACCCATGCCGGATTTGGGGTGTGCAACAGCGCTAGGCCGTTCACATGCGTGCTTTCCAACTTCCTACTCTCTAGAGGCGGGGATGCAAGCATTCAGGATCCGCTTCACCCCCGAACCGCTCTGCGTTAGTGGCTAAAAAAATGTGTCCGTGAATAGCCACGTACAACTCGCCCATTTGACCACTGGCGCCAACAGAAGTTTCAGTTTTCTTCCTCTGCAGCAGCTGTGAAACATCATTATTTGTTTTATCAAGGTAAAAAGATACATGGTGCTCTGTGGCCATCACATTGTGAAAAGCCAAGTGCGACATTTACTCACATTGTGAACCCACCATTTCTTTGCCCTGCCATGATGGTCTAGTGGCTATGGCACTCGGCTGCTAATGTGAAGGTCGCGCTTTCAACTGCTGCCCGTGGTGGCTGCATTCTGATGGAGGCGAAATGTTGAGGCCTGCGGATTAAAGAACCCCAGGTGGTCAAAATTTCCAGGGCCCTCCACTACGGTGTCTTTCATAATCAAATGGTGGTTTCGGGATGTAAAACCTGAGAAATCAACCAACCAATAAACCATCATTTCTTCAGAGAAGTGAAGTTCTATTTGGGGGGAGTATTCATTATGTGGGAGAGAAAAACAAAAGGAAATGTGGAAGAGTCGAGAGAGCTAGCATTTTGTTTCAAGATGTAGAGAAGGAAGTAGCGATCTAAAACCTTACACTTTTAGTTAAAAGTAAGGCATGTATGCAACCTAAAATTTTTTTTGTTGATGTCACCAGCTGGCCGCTTGTCATAAGTGTTATCAAGTTAGTGGCTTTCCCATAAAATTTTTTTCAGGTTCTTGCTCTCCTTTGCAGGCAAATTCGCCTTGCTCCGGGGCAGGCGGTATTTTCGACAGTTTTTAAGTTTTGTTAGTGTTCTTATGGGGCAGCTTTTGATGGTTCTTCATTTTTATTTCTAAAGAGTAATGAGGCCTTGAGGTCCTTTAAAACATCCATTGTCTGTGTATTGGTGTCCGAAGAGACATGAAATTGCTATTACAGTATGAGCCTATGTCACGAATGAATTTGGTGACAGGATTCCCTTTTGACACAGCAATTTGAGGCAGCTAGACATGGCATCAAATGCTTTCAAGGATTAATGTGTACATCGACAATAGTGCACCTCTGTTTCCCCTTGCGTCCTCTGGTTCATGCTTTGGTGTGCATTGCGTCTTTGCTGCAGATGACGATCTGGCGGACGACTTGCGTGCCATGGTGGAACAGCCATTGACAACGCAGCAGAGGATCACAGGCAGCGGTGCGAGCAGCAGCGTCTCCCTAGTGCGACCCATTCCAAGGGTGTCTGCGCCCGAGCAAGTGTTGACATCCAAGGTGTGCGGGGCAGCTGTCGTCTGCGAGCTAATGCATGACCTGACATGCTACTTGTTGTGTTGTTCTTTGCTCACTGTGGTAATGGGAGGCCCATCTCTCCAAAGCTTTTCTTCAGTTCTTCATTGATTGTTATTGAACTTGCAGGGTTCATGCATATTTATGACCTGATTTTAAATAGGCACTTATATTTTTGAAATGCAAAATATGTACAGTTTTTAAAATATCAGCTTCCATTTGCCTAGTTGGGAGCTGTGGAGGCCGCCACTCAGGGGTGTTTTATTTAGTGGCTTTTGGGTGATGGGGGGATTTCGGTACATGATGTCGGTAAACTACGGTTGTTGTCTGGCAGTAGCATTGGCTGGTTTCATGATCTCGCTGTCTCATACCAACCATACCATCATCTCACTCTCCCAAGGCTGCATAATGTAACATGGTGTCAGAAGTGGTTGAATGCCTACGTCGAGCTTAGTGTTGCCAGCATGTCACCGAACAGTGGCCAAAGTGGTTAGGCGTCGGTCTGCAGGCGTCAGAACCTTCTGACTTTGGGAATGTTGGGGGTTGGCCAGCGGTAATTACTTCGCTATAGCCATTAGTTCGTTATAACCAATATCAATTTCATATATAGAAATTTCAAGGGAAATTGCGATTGCTTTGTTATAACGAGGTTCTACTGTATATCTGTGAAGGATGAACTTTCTGTTTGTAATAGACTTCTTAATGGCACTTCCTTTGTCACCTCATTGTCACTAAGGCCAGCTCTCTTGATGCTTCTTCACCCGTCCTGGCCCACAAAGGCCTTTGCTAACAACTCTGTATGGTGGCGAGGCATAGCAGCTGAGATCACCTGTGTCGTGGCCAGTTGTGAAAAATGTGCCTTCACGTGAGTCAATCCAGCACAAGCAGCCCTCCCGACCAACCTCCCTGGTTGTCCCCGGGAACATCTGTGCGTCGACTTGTCTCACGTTAGCAGCCAAACTTTCTTAAGGGGGTACGCGGCCTTCGTATCGGGAAAAATGACCAAACAATCGATTTTTTGAAACTCTCATATTGAGATTCAACAGGTCCTTTTTTTATCTGATTACGAAATATGAACGCTGAAAATGGCGTAGAAGTGCTAAAAAAAATGTCTGTAGCACGTAGCCTGAGCAAAAAGCTACACGGAAATCGTGAAAAAATGGAGTTTTGAGCCGCGATATCTCCTCAACGACGCAACCGAGCGCCACCATTTTGCCCTTGTTGGAAAGTGCGATTCTCCATCTTCAAATCTGCCACTTCAGCCACCTCCTCCATACAGAAGCAAACAATTCATTGCTATTACGAGGCCTCCTATTGGCCGCGCCCGTAACGTGGCGCATCCGAGCCTCGCTGTTGGTCTCCGTGGCCACGCGCATCATCTGTTACCGCACCGCTGCTCCTCTTGGCGCGCGATGTTCATCTGCATGTGCGGTCATGCGGTGTATGATCTTAGTTTACGAAGCTGTTAGCCTGTTATCTCATATCGCCCGTGACTTGCACGCTCGATAGTTTATCTCGTATTGCTCGTGGCTCGAACGCTTGACGGCCGCCTCACCATGTTTGTCAGTGCGTACGGAGCATAGTTTTTGGGCAGCGGACCCCACAAATGATGCACACTTCTTGGCATCTCGACTTGCCAGTGCTTGTCGAATGTAGTTCCAGCAACTGATTTGTGTTATAGTAGAACTCCGCTGTTACGTTCCCGGCTGCCGCGCTTTCCCGGCTGTTACATCGTTTTTGGCTGGTCCCGACATAGCTCCCATAGGATTCAATGCATTAGGAACCCCGCTGTTACGTCGCAATGTGGGAAGGTTCCGGCATGTTACGTCATGAATCGGCATTCCAAGCGGCCACTGCCGACGGAGATATTGACTTTTCACGTAGCTTGACTTGGCTTGACTGTAGGATTAGCTGCACATTGGGCGACACCAATTACGTTTCCAGCTTCCACCATCTAAATTATGGCACAGCGATGCAAACTGTTGGCGACGGAATCGCATACAATGATTCCGTTTCCATCGATGACGCCATTGTCACCTCTGAGGTTTTTCTCTGTCGACGAAAGCGTAGCCGAGTCTGCCGACGCGTGCACTGAAAGCGCTAGCACTGAAATAAAATTGTGTGCCGATCACCACTTCTCTCATTTTTCCATTTTTCCCACTTCTTGGCTCTTACATTTCCCTGCTCTTACATTTATATTTTACGGTTCCGTGAAAAACGTATCAGCGGGGTTCTACTGTATAATAAACGGGCCCGGAAATAGCGGCTCAATGTCGACGCGTGCGGTGCGTACTGTCGACAGCAGATCATTGTTGTGATGTGCTGCTGTGGACATGCCAACTCACGATCAGTGCGTGTGGAACATAGTTTTGCAAAACATTTATTGTTTTGATACCCTACTCTGTACATATTGGCTTGACACATTCGTCAGAACTTGTGGGAAGTAGTTTCAAAAGTCCATTGGTGACAATGGGTCGGTGATCGCTGAAATACGAGACTGTTCATGCTTAAGGCAATCGTAAGCGAAAATCTCCGCGGGCTTTTTATAAAAAGACTGCTTATAAAAGACTGCTTATAAAAGACTGCTTATAGGTCACCTGCCAGTACTGTGCAGTATTGACCTTTGCAGCCGTCGGAAAATGCCCAATTACTCTTCCTCGCTGCTCGAGTCCTTGTCGCATTCGGCAAAAACTGCGTCGTCGTCCGTGCCGTCCATACTGTTCGAGAGGCAGCACTTCAGGAACGCCCGCGACACTATTGCCGACGGCAAAGCCTCCCAGGCATTGTTTATCCACCGTGCCACATTGCTCACTGATGCTTGCTTCATGCGACCAGATGGCGTCAGTGGGCGATTGCTAGCCTCTATCCACTGCTCGTATTCCCGTCGTACGAAGTATTTGAAGGGCTTAAGGCCCGTGCACACCGGTGGAAAAACGCGTGCGACGCACCGGCGGCGGAGAAACGCTTCGGCGGCGGCATGGCCACACTGCTCGCGGCGGCAGCGCCGCGAAATCCCGCCTCCTCCGAGCGAACGGGCGTGAGAGGCAAGCGAGCCACCGCACAGGTACGAAACGAGCCTCCGGGCGGGTCCGCATGACTCCGCGATGGAGCGCGTACGTCACAGACGGGGACGCTCTGATTGGTCTCCTCCCCGGCGGCACGCGGTGGGGCCGTGAAAAATCCTGCACGTCGTGATCGTCTTGCGGCAAGAGAATCCCTGCCGCGCAGCAGCCTCGAAGACTCGCGTTTTGCCGCCGCTGGCGCGCCGCGCGTTTTTCCGCCAGTGTGCACGTGCCTTTATTGATGCAGACATCCAGTGGCTGCGACGTCATTCCTCCGTCCTCCGGGAATGACAACAAGATCAGTGTTGGACTTGGCGAGCGCTTCCTTGACCTCATCGGTCAAGTGGCCTTTAAAGGCGTCTAACACGAGCATAGCTCGAGTGTTGAGGAGCGCACCGGGACGTCTTCCCCACACGACACCGATCCACTCCTTCATCATGCTGCTGTCCATCCAGCCCTTGTCGTTGCACCTGACGAACATTCGGGGCGGGAATGTCTCATTTTTAGGGAGAGTCTTTCTTTTAAATATAAGAAAAGAGGGCAGCTTATGCCCGTCCGCCATGCACGCCAACATCACCATGACCCTGGTCTTCTCATTGCCCGTTGTGCGAACACGTACCTCCTTGGTGCCGAGTTCGTCAATCACGTAGCCTGCCGGAATGTCCAAAAAGATCGGAGTCTCGTCCGCATTTCCGATCTGGCCTACGGGGTACTGCCTTTTTCTTCTCATCTTCATCACATAGCGCTGGAACTCGATGAGTTTCTCCTCGTACTCGGCCGGGAGCTTCTGGCAAATCGAAGTTCTTAGGCAAAGCGAGAATCGAGCGTGATGCATAAAGTTCTGCACCCACGAGCGACTGGCCTTAAGAGGGGACGCGGCCTTTGAAAACCGAAAAATCGCGAAAAAGTCGATCTTTGGAAAATCGCATATTCAGGTATTATGTCTTATAAACTACCTTTCCTGTAAATATCAACGTCTAATTCATCGTGAAACTATTTCAAATAAAGTTTATAGCGAGCCGCGGCAGCCCTCAAGGGGCGCGCGCGCGCTCAAAATACCCCAACTTGGCGCGCAAGCCATTTCTTGACAGCTCCACCGAGCGCCACCATTTTGGTGTTGTTTTGTTCGTGCATTCCTGCACTTCCTTTTCCCGCCACCCGCGGAGGCGACAGCAGCGTGGGAGAGGAATAAATCGCTCATTATTGGAGGGCTCACGAGAGCTTTCGAGTTTCCCGCGGCTGCGGTGCAAGCTCGGATTGGGCGAAGATTGGGCGCTTCAAGGACGATGGGGATTCCGCGGCTCCCAGTGGCTGCTTCTCGCGATGACGTAGTGGTCTAGTGCATAATGCGCCCGCTTGTCGTCCGCTTCTGCTCCTCGATCACCGGCGCTCTTTGTGTGTTCTGTTCGCCATCCTTGCAGCCGTTCGCATACTCTCAGATTTTCTACCGTGCTACCGTCTTTACGAGACGATTTTCGACCGTCTTTACGAGACCGCTGTTGCATTTAGCCTGCCGATTGTTGTGTGGTTGGTCGCGATGCGCCTGAAAAAACTCAAGACGCTACAGGCGTTCGGTGCGAGGAAGCGTTCCATGAAGCTGATCCGCATGGCGAGGCTCTCCTCTCGCACATGCGTCGACGGTGATGGCACCGATAGTTCCTGTAGGCCAGCTTTGGCTTCATCTGCACAAGATGGTTGTGTCGACGCTTCTAGCAACGTGACTCCTGCTCCACCGTCACCGTCGCAAGAATTTGTCGTGGCAAGTGTGCCCGTCTCATCACCATCAGCGGCGGCCTCCACATCTCTTCCATCGGCCTCGGACAGTGCGATCGTGTCGTCCACCGTGCACTTGCAAACGCGTTTTTTGACATGCGAGGAGAAGGAGGCGGCGGATAAAAAGCGCGCTGCTGTGCAAAAAGAACTTGGTGCTATGCCAGCGACGGAGCGGAAATTCCAAGCAATGGAGCACGATCGTGAACCTGCGACCGCTACAAGTGAAGGAGATAAATTTTTCCTTGTACAAATGAATGCTCTGGCCGACCTGTTATCCGGGACCCCGTGCCAGCAATGCTTCGCGACTGGAGTGAAGATTCAAGGAGGCACTCAACTTGGACTTGCAACAAAGCTTGAGCTTCTATGTTTGCACTGTGGTGTAGTTGCAAGCTCGTGGAGTTCAGCCCGTCAGCATGACTCGATGGCCTTTGATGTAAATGTAGGAGCCATTGTGGCAACGAAGCAGATAGGCAAAGGACAAACAGCCCTCAATGACTTTTGGGCAGCAATGAATGTCTCCCATCGTGGCCTCCATCACAAGACCTTTCAGAAGCATGTGAAGAAATTCCGGAAGCCACAAACAGAGTGCCTAGACAAGTTCTATGCAGAATCTGCTTCTGCTGTGAAAGCAGCCTACAAAGAAATGGATCCATCCTTCAGCAGGGATATTGCAGTGTGTTATGATGGAACATGGCACAAGCACGGGCATACATCCCATATTGGAGTTGGGGCAGTAATTGAATACCATACAGGCCTCATCTTGGACGCCGTTGTTCTCTCAAACCAGTGCCTTGGTTGTCAAGTAGGGCCAAAGCCTGGAGACCCAAGCTACGTAAGCTGGCATGAGGATCATATGTGCCAGAAAAACACTGACTCCAAGTCTGGGAGGATGGAGGTTGAGGCAGCCATTATCCTCTTCTCACGCTCTCTGTCGAAGCACAATCTCCGTTACACAATGCTCGTGTCTGACAGAGATAGTGCGACCTTCAGTGCCCTTGTGGAAGAAAATGTTTATGGACTGGTCCCCATCTCAAAAGAAGAATGCGTGAACCACGTCAAGAAGAGGATGGGAACAGCGCTGCGCAACCTTGTGCAAAAAAGTGACAAGGCTTTGGGAGGGAAGGGCAGACTGACAAAGGCCCTCATCGACAAATTGACAGACTGTTATGGCTGGGCCTTGCGGAACAATTCAGACAGTGTGGCTGCAGTGCAGCGTGAAGTGATGGCATCATACCACCATGTGGCATCAACCGACAAGGAGCCTCAGCACGACTTGTGCCCAGAGGGTGCTGACTCATGGTGTCGCCATAATGCCAGCAAGTTTAATGGTGTGCCACCTCCGAAACACCAATACAATCTTCCAGGCTACGTTGCAGAAGCATTGCGGCAGAAGCGTTGCAGAAGCGGCTCTCGCAGGCTTCTCTTCTGCAACGCTGCCTGGGAGCAAAGACGCAGAGTTCGTCAGAATCCTTTCATTCTGTGCTGTGGTCCCTTATGCCCAAAGATCAGCATGCCTCACTGTTAGCTGTGGAGGGAGCACTATGCGAGGCAGTTTTTAGATATAATGCTGGCTGCTATAGGGCCACCCAAGAGCTATCCGCATCAGTGGGGCTAAACACCTGGCCACCTGACCATTCAACGGGCAGCCGAGAAGGATTCTCTGCGCTTGAAAAAGGCTAAGAAGCAGTCTGAAGAGAAGGTGGAAAGGCGGAAAACGAAGAGTGCCAAAGGACACCTCTAGTTACGCCGCAGGGTCATTTTAGACAACCATACATGCTGCAAACTTTCAAACGCAGTTATCCCAAAATGACTTTTTTAGCTGGTGACGCTGTTTGTTCTAGCCATATTTCCGGAACCGCTCATCAGATCTCCAGAAGGTTTTTTTTATTGCGTACCTGAATAAATTCCTCGGGGGGTGACAAGCCCACTTTTTTCATTTACTGTGTGTATCATTTGTGATAATTAATCAAAATTCAATTGATGACATCCTGATCACCAACACTAAATTCTACAGTCTGCTAAAATCTTTCAGCACCAAAATTTAAGAAAGGGGCTCTGTTACCCCCTCACATATCTATCTGGGAATCATCATGGCAAGTTTCACAGTTCCAGCACCTTTTGAAAATTCTTCAGGCCTGGAATAAGAGAACCATGTGCACAACACTGACATATTGCTGTAACTTGAGAACCAGTTAACACAACTTCTTCAAATTTTGTAGTTCTTCAAATGCTTCTGCTATGAGTCTATCCTGAAAATTTCATTAAGATATCTCAAGAAACAAAAAAAAGTTGGTATCGAAGGGTAGCCTCCCCCCATGCCGGCCTCACGTGCAAACTCCCTTGCTTTTATGAATGAGTTCGGCGTTAGCAGGGGGAAACTGGCCGCGACGTTGGCGGACGAATTCTGCCAGGTCCTCCTCGATTTTCGGGAAACGGCCCGTCTTGGGCCCACGGAACGCCTTACGAGTCGGTGTGGCTTGAAAAATGCGGTCACGGCACTTCCTCCAGCCTCGAACAATTGACTCGGTCAGTCCGAGATGACGTGCCGCACTTGAATTTCCCCTCTCTTCGGCCAGCAAGATCGCCCATTTTTTAAACGTGGCGGTATATTGATTACGCCTGTTCATTTTGACAGCCAGTGCTGAAGCAAGCGCGAACACAGCACAATGCAGAGTAACAGAGCCTGACCGAGCGACTAGCGAAGCCTATTCAGCAATGGTTGTTATCCACGTTATGTCACGGTAGTCGCCATGGCGCTAGCAGCGCCAGCGGCATGATGCGATGGACGCAGCGTATCCTGTTGGCACGTGCGTCGACTGCGACATGCACGAGTGTTTCCGTACTGGCGGTCAGTGGGGCTTCGAGACGCCCGGCAGGCGTCGGCGTCGCGGTGCCTTCCCATGCCTGTTCTCTGCAAGCGCAAGTCGGAATAAAATGTACTACGCGTGCGACGCGTGTTTCAAGGACGAAGATTTTTAAAGGGGAAAAGACAAAAAAAGAGGGTTAAAGTTCGCGCTATATTTGTGTGACGAACCCGAATATAACGCGAGGCGCCTTTCTAACTCGTAAATTATTGGGAATTATATTCGTGCAAATACGGTACTTTCAATTGAACTTGCACCTAGGTAAGGTGTCTAGCAGCACAGATGATCCTGATGTGCCCGTTGTGTGGCGCCGTTGCGAAGCAATGGTTGTCAACGTGGAAGGAAGGCCACAAAATCTTCATTGTAAATGTGATAGCACTGCAGGCTGTCAAGAGAATTGGCAAAGGGGCAACTTCTGTGACTGACTTTTAGTCAGTCATGAACATGTCGCACAGAGGGTTGCACCACAAGGCATATCAAAAACATTTGAAGGCAGAGTTCTGACCTGCTAGTGAAGCAGCTGCTGCCAATATTTTTTCTGAATCTGTGGAGTCAGTGCGTGGTGTTTACAGGGAGGTGAACCCTGCTTTCAATAACAATATCACCGTGGTTTATGATGGGATGTGGTTGGCATGTGGCCATACATATCACATAGGCGTTGCCACTGTAATAGAATTTTTCACAGGACTCGTGCTCGACCATGTTGTTCTGTCAAACCGATGCCGCGGTTGCACGGTGGGACCAAAAGATGGTGGCAAAGCTTATAACGAGTGGAAAGCATAGCACATCTGCCAAAAGAATACAGATGTGAAGTCTGGCAGACTGGAGGTAGAAGCAGCATTGATTTTGTTTAGGAGGTCCCTAAGCAAGCATGGTTTGTGATGGTGACAGCAGAACCTTTGTAGGCCTCTGTGAGGACAAGACTTATGGATTTATTCCATTTACGAAGAAGGACTGCATTAACCGTGTGAAGAAGAGGATGGGGACAACTTTGCGGGCACTGGTCACAACAGCCAAGAAAGGGGAACCTCTTGGGGCGAAGGGTGGCCTGACTAAAGATTTGATAAAAAAGCTCGAAAATTACTGTGGCATGGCTCTGCATGACAATGGAAACGTTGAAGACATGCAAAAGGCAGTCGTGGCCCTGTATTACCACGTGACGTCTACCGATGAGGTGTCTACTGGTGATGATGTCTACCCCCATCATGGCCTTTGCCCGCAGGGACCCACAAGTTGGTGCACACATCTCACTGCAGGAGCAGAGAAGAAGCCTCCACCTCCTCATAAGTACGGACTTGGAAACCATGCTGCTAGTGCACTGCTGCCTGTCTGCGAGCGTCTTTCCAACACACAGCTCCTCAGCCGTTGCTTGGGGGAAAAAACCCAAAATGCTGCCGAAAGCCTCCATTCAATCATGTGGTCACTGCTCCCCTAAGGACAAAAATGCGTCATTGGTAGCTATGGGGACTTCTATCCATGATGCAGTATGCAAATACAATGCTGGGGCCTGCCGGCATTGACTTCTTGCTGAAAAAGAAGTCAAGCAAAGCACATGAAACCAAAGGCAGAGCACCCGAAAAGCCACACACTGAAAAGGACAAGAAAGACTACAACCCTGGTGCCCTTTGATAATGTCAAATATAAGCTCCAGCTTTGAAAGCCGTTTTTTCAAAACGTCTTCTCTTTCTCCTTGCATTACTTGTTCCGCTGATTTCTTCTTGACAACTAGGTCTATTTCAACTCCATTTTCTTTCCCTATATTCCTGGAAAAATTGCCCAGAGCGTGACGTTCTTGCTTTTCCAGTTTTGCTTCACTGCAATTAACAATTTGACTGATTGCTCACAGCCTAAGTGTCTGTGGTGCAGTCACCTCACAAAAAACGACAATAAAAAAGAACTGTTTTGCAAATAAAATACAGTGAACTCCGGTTAAAACGAACCCAGTTATAACGAATTCTCGGATATAACAAACAAAATGGGTATGTTTGTTTGGTTTCCCATAGACTTAATGCAAAAGAAATCCTCTTAAGATGAACCTCCTCACAGGTGACCTTCTGTTAAAGGGGTCCTGAACCACCCCCCGGGCTTGGTGGAAAAACATTTTCTACGGCTTGCCTACGCCGTAATGAACATCTCAGCCAAATGCTATAGTCATCCGCGAAACGTAGCGTTCACAAGCGGAGCACAAAGCTTCCACTTCCTCGGGAGCCCTCAACTCAAAAAGCGGCTTCTCCTCACGCTCCTTGTATATGCTCTGTTTCGTCATAGAGCATTTACAAGGAGCGTCGCTGCTATTGGTCGATGGCAGACACGCCCGCCGCGCCTGTGTGCGGGCCCTTCTCAGCGCGCGTTTTTTAAAACCGTAAGCGCGTGCGTGCCGTGCGCTCGCTTTTCCTTGCGTTGTGGGCTCCTATATAGGCAAAATAGTTGCTGGAAATATGTAAAAATATATTTGTTAATGCGCAAGTCTCATAGATGCCATTGGAAGGCGTCCGTAAACTACCTCGGTGTGGACGCGAACGGTGCGGTGCAAAAGTCACAATAAATATAGTTTTCCAAGAAGCCAACAAATGCATGCCAGCAGCCTGTAATAAATCACAAATTATTCCCAAACTTTAGTTAACAATTCATCAGTGATTGTAGATGGGTTTATTCCCTATGGTACTCCGATGCACCACCTTCTAGTATTCATACTCATAGTGAATTCCACTGGCGGATCTGGAGCAAGTTTTTTTGCTCTGCGGCCGAGAACTTGAATTCCACTGGCGGATCCAGAGCAAGTTCACATGTTCCACTGGGCGATTTGGGGCAACTTGTTCCGCGACGGAGCGCTCCGCGTTGATCCGTCTCGTAGAGCCGGATTCTGCCGCAACTCCAGCTATATGGTGTCGCCATTTCCGGATGAGCCGAGCACGGCGATTTTTTTTCAGCGTTTTTTTAGGCGCTGTCTGAAAACCATGAGCATTTGTTTACATATTTTGAAATGGCGCCGTTCGACCCTACAGGGGACTGCTCCTCGCTCTGAGCAACAGCAAGAGTTCTACGTCAGAAAGCAGCAGCATAAGCAGCGAAAAGAGTCGTACGTGCTGTACGAATCGTTATTTAAGGAGCTGTTTCCAGAGTCCCCGTGCAAACGCCCCAGAATGCTAGGCTACGTTGAAGAAGTAGTACACGCGTACTCGGAGAAAGAGGTATGCATACTTTTGTGCAAGGTCTAATCTAACGCAGTCCAACGCAAGGCTGGCAACATGGGCAACCGGACGCGTGCGAGAATTTCCGCTGTAATCCCTGCCGGAGCGAGTTTATTTTTCGCTGGCCGATGAGGATCGGATCGCACAACGACGGATTTTGTTGCTCCGTCGTGGATTCGGCACACCGCTCCAGATCCGCCAGTGGAAACCACCATAAGTAACATGGCTGGAGTCGAACCCAAAATATTTCTTTTATAAGGTGGATTAAAGGACTAGGTCTGACTAGGGTATATTTCGGTGGATTAGAGCTCATTAAGGCGCATTAGGGTGGATTAAGACAGACTGAGGTGCATTAAGGTGGACTATGGCATATAGAGTGGATTACGCTAGACTTAGATTAGGGCGAATTAAGGATTACAGCAGATTAGGGTGGACTAAGGTAAATTAGTGTGGATTAAAATCATTACGTCTGGAATGTTTGGCTTAATTTGGCGTAACTTAATAGCCTGAGCTTATTGAGACTTGACTTAGCCTTAACTTAATCAGTCAGCACCTAATTAGCGTCACACTAATTAGGATCGGTCTAATTAACTTAAACCTAATCACACATGACTTAATAAGCTGGACTTCATTAGTTATAATATAATTATGCTTGAGTTAATTAGTCCTATCTTAATTATACATGACCTTATTAGTTTAGGCCTAGTTACGCTGTGCTTTGATATATTATCTTAGTTAGGTATTGCTTGGTGAGTATTACCTTAATTAAGCCTGGTTTAATCGGTGTTAGCCTAATTACACCTGAAATATTTAGTCTCAGCTTAATGAGACTTGACCCTTAAGTCTTAGCATAATTTACCTTGGATCAATAAGTGCTAGCTTAGGTTTGACTTAACTAGTAATAACCTAGCTATGCGTGGTTTAATTAGTACTAGTTAATTAAACATGGTCCAAATAGAAGCTTGCTTACACTAAACTTGTTCATATCAGCTAAATTAGGCTTTGCATAATTAGTCCTATCCCTATTAGACTTGGTTTAATTAGTATTGTGGCTTAATTAACGGTAAATAATTAGTGTCCACTTAATTAGGTGTCACTTACTTGTCATAGCTCAATTAAGCCTGAAGTAGTTCAGTTTGGCTTGGTTTGACTTAGTTGGATTAGTCCTGTCTGAACTAGGCTTCAATTAATTATTCCTAATTAGGCTCCTTTGAATTAGACTTAGCCTTGCCTAACTAGTTTTAGGAATCTTAGTTAGGCTCCATTGAATTAGACTTAGCCTTACCTAACTAGTCCTAGGAAGCTTTGTCTTTACTACAGCGTGGCATTGTTATGCTAGCATTACATAGCTTAGCGGATTTTTCTGCAAATTTCCCAGTTTCACCAATAGCTCAAACAGTTTCACTGTTAAAATTGACTAATGTATTCACACATTAAATTAATCCATCCTTCTTTCCGCATGTCAACGCAGCTTATTCCACATTAATCTGTCGGCAGGGGTTCGAGTTGTGAAGGTCTTCCTTCCGAGTCATAGTACCGTATAGTGCGGAATATAGGTCGAGATTTTTTCCAAAAAATGTCACTAAAAAGCCGCCCCTCGACCTATATACCGGCCCTTGGCACAAATCAAGTGATCGTCTGGCAACAGGGAGAGTCGCATGCTTCTTGGGCATCAGCATCGACATCGCCTCCATGGGCCGACGCCTGACGCCAGTTTTCTTTTCTTGTTCAGCTAGTGTTCCTAACGGGTGGCGACCTTGCTCTGTGGCCAGCTATGAATACCGGGACGCGGCGCCAGTTCACCGCTGCGTTTAAAAGAAAAGTTATTGAATTCGTGGAAGCGAATGTCAACATGTCGGCGCAGCGGCAGTTTGGAGTGTCTGAGAAAAGCGTCAGGTACTGGCACAACCATAAATCCAAACTGTCCGTGTGTAACGCGCGGAAGACGTCGTTTTGCGGTCGCTGAGCTGTGAACCCGGAACTCGAGGACAAAGTGGCGGATTTCGTCCGCGAGTACCGTGCCAGGTCCCTGCCAGCGGAACCCGCGGACCCTTACAGGCCGACTGCGCAGGCCAATTCTCGCGACAGTTTGTGCTTGGGTCTCCGGGGCATGGAGGTCTCTGCCTGAAGAAATGGTGGTGCGCGCATTTAAGAAGTGCTGCATCAGCAACGCTCTAGGCGGCACCGAGGACGGTATGTTGTGGGAGGCGGCTAGCGAAAAGCAGTCGTCCTTGTAGGAGAGCTCCGACTGTTCGGAGGACTGAATAAAGTACATCAGTGAACAGTTCCGAGTTGTTTTTTTCTTTTTTGCTGGTCAAGGTAGGGGGGTCGACCTATATTCCGCCTCGACCTATATTCCGCATTATACGGTAGTCACACGTTCGAGCCCGACAGGATGATTAACCCGTCTACAATCACTAATCAACAATTAACTCACTTGGGGTTATGCATGACAAGGTGAAGCAGCGTTGGTAGTTGCGCTGTTTGTCCTGACGCCGTCTTATGCGCAATATCGACGACAAGCAGTGCACTGACAAAGTAAGCGCGCACACCTGCGAGCCTAAACGTGTGTGACGACCGAAAACAAAGCTTCGGAGGACCGAAAAAAAAAAAATGCGGTGATCGCGGGGGCACGCGACCGAGCCCAGGCGTGGAGCGAGCAGGCGGCCACAAGCGCGCTGCGGACAAACGGTCCCCGGTAGTCGCGCAGTTTTCGTCTGCCACTCTGACACGTCGCTGAAGTCTGGTGACGTAACGCGGTGGGCGGGGGCCTCCTTCGACACCGCCCTATGGAGCTCTGTACCCTCTATTCCGCAGAGTTGAGACAGGACTGGAAAGGGAGGTTGTCCAGTCGCAATATCTTCGTTCCTAACAAACCGTTTTGAAAAATTCTTTTGGCTGTGAATTTCTGAGAGGCATTCAATACACACCCAGCCGTTTTCAAAACCAAGCCCGAGTGTTGGTACAGGACCCCTTTAAGAACTTTCCCAGTGCTGTGGACAGCTGCCCCTAGTTTATTGTAGGGGGCCTCAAGGGCTGGATACCTGTGTTCTTTTGTTGTCTCCCCACCAAGGAGAGTACAAAAGAACCAAAGACTAAGTAAGCAAAGCCACTGGGGTGCCAGCAATAAAACTACAGGGTTTTATTGTTTGGGACCCGAAGTGCTAGGGGCACCTTGCCTTCTTGGGCCATTTTGTTGTCTCCCACCTCCTGCTCAGCACCTACAGGGGAGTACAAAGGAACACAAGGCAAAAGAATCCAAGAGGCCTTACACAGAGACTCTGGTACTTGAATAAAGTTGCCCCCTTCTCTTCCCCTATCCCCAACTAGTAGAGCAGTGGTAAAGCAAAGCAGAAGAAAACAAAAGGGGAGGACAGGGGCTCCCACAAAGGGGCAAGAAAAAGGGGGCAGATATTAAGAAGTGAATGCTGCTTTTTATCCACAACAAAGTGCACACATTAGAGCTTTTGGCTGATCAGCACCTCCTGGGGCAAGTGCAGGAAAACTGCCCTGAAGAAAGACAGGCCTAGTTTCTAGTCTGGGCAGTAAAGGAGTCCTGGTGGACATGAATGCATATGTGAATATCCTCAAAGATGCGTTACAATGCATAACGCATTGACTGGCAACACAACTGACATGCTCACTGAAGAAGTGCTTGAAGTGCTTTCGAAGAATATGGGAGGTAGCTTGTGACTGCTTAAGTTCTCTAATAAACAACCTTTCCCAGCACCATGGAGATACTGGAGGATACTTAAAATCATTAGATGAAATGTTATTTATGGCTGCTTGCCAGTGCTTGACAGCTTTCAAGCTGGGTAATACTGTGGTTTCATTTGTATTTTTTTTTCAATTTTCAAGTCTACTCGGTTGATTTTTTGAAGTAAGATGTTTGGATCCACCTGGGCACGTGGCAAATCCATTCTTGGAGGCACTTCTGATAAGACGAACAAATTGTCATGGTCCCCTCGAATTCGAGTCTACTGTATCTAAGAATGTCATGACCACGACCATTCATCGCATAACACACAGCACTTTGAAACAGCTTTCTAACACATTTTTTAAGTGACTCAGGCTCGGAACAAAGGTAGAAGGAGAAAGCTATTGTAAATCAAAACATCTTAAATATAAGCTCATAAAATTCACACAGTAGTATCACAGGATCACTGCTAATAAGTCCACCAGTTTTCATCACAATCTATAGAGAAATAAGAAAGTTGGTTTGCAAGCCACATACCCCTTAATGGTAGTGGACTACTATTCCCGCTTCCCAGGGGTGGTGACGCTGGGATGTTGCAACTGTTGAAGTAGTCATTGAGGTGCTTAAGAGCCTCTTTGTGTGGCACGGGATACCGCAAGAGGTGAGCTCTGACAACAGCCCACCCTTTCCTTCTTGGGAATTGGCCACATTTGCTGCCTCCTGTGGGCCTTGACCGCATCACGAGCAACCCCGTTACCCACATTCTTAATAGAGGTGGAGAGGATGACCCACACTGTCCTCTTCCATAAGGCAAAAGATGTATGCATGGCGCTTGTCAGCTATACAAACACGCTGAGGGTCAGTGTCTTTAGCCCAGCACAGCTTTTTATTGGTCATCGCTGGAGGACAAAAGCTCCCAGAAGGGAAGAGCTACTCTCTCCACATTGGCCACCAATGGTGATGGTTGTGCCAAGTGATTCTTCCTACAAAAAATAACAGAGCAACTGCAACAAGCATCATCAATCCAGCCATCTGAGGCAGATTTCAGCCGGCCAGCAAGTCTGGGTGTGCTCGGAAAACATGAAGGGGAGCAGTGTCGAGTCCAGCACAGTGGTCCGGGCTTATCACGTACGTCGCACAGGTAGCACCGGTCAAACCATGGTTGCTGGCTGAGTGCATCGCGTGCGTGTTGGCCGTAAAAGCCTGCAGCTTAGTCTCTAGGCCCCCAAAACGTTTTTTTTTTTTCAGTGTGCACTTTCTGGATGCCATCATTGCAACCTTTGAGCTGATGAACGTGCAATTCATTAGTGAACTGTTTACATGCCCAAGTGGTTCTTGGCTGTTAAAGTGCTGTGTGTTAGGGCAGCACGTGCCAAACGGGACCCACGCTTTGGCTCGACAACAAAGCCTGCCCAATGTGTATGTTTGCAAACACACAGTATGCTGGTCACGCTATTATGCTTCACACGGTTACATGACCTCATGCGTTGACGACGTAGTCAGTTTCACATGATGTGATCACCAGTGTAATCTAATCACTGGTGCTGTAACCTTGCGATAATGACGCCTCCTCATTCGCTGTAAAAAGCAGAGGGTGCGATCCGCCTAGCTCCACATCCATCGGCTTGCAAACTTGTTTATTTTGTTCTGTTAATGGGCGTCAACTCATAGTTAAGTGACTTACTATCAGAAATAGCACGATTGTCGATCTTTTCACACCAGTGTTGCAAGAATTCGTCTGGCAGTGTTTGTGCACTAGCTAGCTACTGTAGCCGACACCTTTATTTGCATTTTTGGGTGAAGTGATCAAAGGCGAGATGACCAGAAAATGGGAAATCTAAACATTGAGCTTAGGAACATTATTAATATGGTGGCGCTCGGTGGGAGAAAACACTAGAGACACCTGCATGAACACCACTGCATACTGCATAGTGCAATCAATTTTACTGGAAGAAATGACAGTGCGTTTTGATTATTGGCCATTAAAAGCGTGCAGTACATACATTTCCAACACCTACCACACACACGCATGCTGTTAAAAGGACTATTATCACGGTAGTGTTAGTAGCATAGCGGTGAACGCGATCTGTGACGTCAAGTACAGTGATTTGCTAGTATTGGAAGAGAGCATAGTGGCGTTTTTTCTTGACACCGTCGGGCGAGTTCTGCAGGAGAGCTGCTGGCGGTAGGCAGCTACTGCTTTTGACTGTGTACACTTCACAAATTATTGATTGCACGTAGTGGCTGGAAAACTTATTACCCAGTTCTAGTTTGGTGGTAAACTCAACATTGGTGCCAAATAATTGTATTTTCTGGGAACATATTTATTGGTAAAAAAGATGCATAACTCGATTAGATAATTTCGTGTGTCCGCGATTGCGAAAGTTGGACCTAGGAAATCGTATCGACCGGGAACGTACCAACTAGGTTATCTGTATAGAACTGAAAACTTGAGCAGCGGTTTGCATACCAGGTGCAACATTTCCGTGGAAAGGTACGGCAGCTTTAGGTTCTCACCAGTTATAAGTGTGTAGCATGCATTGTATAGAGGTGCTGCACTGCATACACTGGGGAGCAGATAGTAGAAAATGCCCATCACGATAGACTATTTGGCAATTACTTCCCCTAACATTTTTGTCGGTGATGGTCGACATTCGAAGCTTATTTTTCCAGCAAAATGGTGCATGGCTAGCATGAATCCAGCTGGAATTCTCACATGTTGAGTGTGTTTTTGCTGATCAAATGTTTTGTGCGGGAGGACATTTAGAGGTGATGTCTGCCTCATTTGCATTTATTTGCACTTTTACTGAATTCTCTAGGCACAGAGGCTCTGAGCAGATTCTTGAAATTGTCAAAAAGTTCATTAAGTTGAAGACCATGTGGTGAAATTGGTTTGTGAAGTAGCGAGAAAAAAATGTATCGTTTTGACGAAAAATGGTAAATGAAAACAATTCTTTAAATAGAGGGTTTTGTCAAGTCGAAGTTCACTATATTGAAAGTTGGCTGTACTGAGATGCCTAATAACTGTGCTGACAGGCCCTCAGTGCTGTTACAGACACAGCTGTGCTTACAGGAGCTGTTGGAGACGATAAAACAAGGCGTGCATTCATCTTTTCCGGCTTGTGATCAGTCAGTGTTCCTCCTAAATTTGCAGCAGACAAGCAGGTACACTTTGGACTGGCCCCTGTTGCAGACTCTAAAAACAGTATACTCTTGAAAATTCCAACTCTGATCATTTAAAGTATCAATCAATTAATGCAAACAAGTTTGGTTGGCATGCTGTACATTCAATGTATTTAAAAGCTGCTCAATTGAATGTGCATCATTCAAATAATTCTGTTGATGCCTTTTGCTTATGTTTACTAGAAATGTCAGCTGCTTTGGTTCTTTCTAGCTGAACTTTCATGATCGGATATTTTGACAGTCAGAAATAAAGCTGGCAGCCAGTCAGTACTTGTGAAACCATTCAAAACCTCTAGCTGGAAAAAGAAACACTGAGAAGGCTACTATGCACGGCTATGTTACATTTGGTCACACTTCTACTTCCAACTGGTAAATCAAACTTCCTATAATTGAAAAGTATTGTTGGGTCCCCTCAAGTTTGCTCTTGTGACGGTGTGTAGTTGAAACGAGGCACTATCTGCAGGAACGGTCCACCAAGAAGTCGGTGGTGGCAGCAGCCGCAGTTGTACGCCGGAAACCACATTTTTTGAGCGAGGCCGAGGACGACGATGAAGAGTACGACCCGAGCAACCCGTCTGTGGGCTCCATCGCCAGCGTGGTCAAGGTCTCCGAGAGGAGGTGGGTTGAGGTCACTAAGGAGAAAGAGGGAATTGAGAAAGTCTAGCACTCCACAGAGCATAGAAGGAGCCCTTGCCATGGCGGCTTAGCTTGTTGGGTGTTTCACAGCCAAGCTTCAAAGCCAGAGCTTCAATTCCTGACCATGGCAGTTGTATTTGATGGGAACAAAGTGTGTACACACAGCTTTATTTACATGTAAAGCAACCACAGATTGCCGTCTTCTTGCCGCCGTTGTAAAGCCCAGATAGAGACTGTTCTGAAAAGGCCTTTTGTGTTTCAGCAAGATTTGGCTCCCACACACACTGCCTGCATCACCCAGGAGTGGCTGATTGACAGCTTTTATGACCTTGTCACTTTTAACTCGAGGCCCCAGATTTAGATCCACTGGATCTCTGTCTCTGAGGCATTGTTAAAAGGGAGGCCAACTAACAGCTCCATAATACGAAATATTCACTGAAAGCGGCCAATGCTGTCTTACTGGCTGACATCTCTTAGTACCACCTGATCCTTTCATTTTTGAAGTTGAATTGACTATTGCTGTAGATGGCGCATTCACTGAGTAATTGTGGAAATAAACCCTAAAAGGTAGTATTTGCCGAAGGTTTTTAAGGGGAGATGCTACTTGAAAAACGATTTTCTTTAATAAGAGTCTGAATTTAACACAAATTATAATGCTAATAGAGTTTTTTCTCCTCTTTTCAAATATTTTCATGTAGCTTGCTCGGTTTTCTTTCCACAGCTCAGATACTGCAGAATTATGGCCATTGTTATACAACAATTCTGACCTATAAAAATTTGAGATAAAGCATGCAGATGTAGCTGACTATGATCCTTTGGAACTGTAGAGTGCAAAAAACTAACAAATTTTGTGTGCAAAAAGGTGAAATACAATAATAAAATAGAAAACTTTACCATGGCTCTAGTTGCCAAGGGCTTTCAATGTTATGCAATATTTTAATAAACATAATCAAGCAGCACTGAAAATCTGAATAGATACTTGCACTCTACAGGCCTTCATCATGCTATGTGCAAAATTTCATAGAGGTATGACAATTATAAGTATACAAACTAGCGTGTATAAGAAGCACAGATCACACAAAACTGCAAAAGGAGAAAAACGCATTTGAAAGTTTGAAACCTTTTTTCTTTATCACAGAGTTGTTAGAAATGCATAATCTTGGGCCATAATGTTCAACAGCACTTCGAAAAGCACTGCAAGTTACTAGAACTGTCCAGCAGCATAGGTTGTGCCCTCACGGTCCTTGCGAGCACTCTCTTCTGCCAAGTGCCGTCGAACATAACAGCCACATCGGTTTCGCCAGCTACTTCTTTCGTCAATTCCCTGGATTGGCGCAAGTTTTCACTCACAGCTTCCATGGCAGCGGTGTGCACCTTCTTTGCTATCGAAAAAAATCCTCGGTGGTGCATTGGCTTTGGGAGTCCAATAATGGAGCAAAATCTCGACAATTGCTCATGCCCAATGCCAACAGCGCGTGCGGCCACCACTGCTTTCACATTTACGGCGAAACTATCTCGGGAGCTCCCGCTGTTGTACCGTTGGCTCACTCGGCTGCTGCCGTGCGCCGTAACACACAGTGACGTATATGAGCATGAAAGAACAGTCTCTAAGCATTCGCTGTTTTCGCAATGAAGTTCGAGGAGCGACGAAAGTCCCTTGCGCTTTTCTGCCGGCTCCCGAACGGCAAGTTTTTGAATACCGCAAGCCGGGCATGCCGCACCTGCCACAAGTGCCGTCAGCAAGAGGGTGTCACACAAAACTGTCGTTGCACAAACCTCATCGCGCGGTCTTTAGTCTTTCTCGAAGAAGCCGAGCTTCTTTTCCAAGGCACTGACGAAAGAAAGTGCAGTGTCAATCCCTTCATCGCAGCCACTGTCGCTCGCGCACTCGTCGATACCGCCGTTAGGCCTTGTACACGTAGGCTGGTTCTCTTCGGTCGCCGTCGTTCTAGGCGCTTTACGCCGCTTTCCCTTGAACTTGTGCTTCATTCGAAACTTCTGCGGTCTTACGTTGCACTTTTTCGGGCTTGTCATCGCGGAAATATGCATAGACGCGCAGAAAAGCAGACGGACCAAATGCCGATGGTCGCCACCGACACAGTTGACAGTGACTCGGTAGCCAATGGCGATGCGGCTTAGGGCGCCGTGCGTTTCAAACCGCTCAAACCACGTGATAAAAAGGCCTCGTTTTTAAATTTTTTTTGCCCACGTACGAAACTGACGGCCGTCGGAGCTGTAAGAAGAAGGCCGGACGCAACTTTCCCAACCGATCGCAACGGTGTGCGGCGCTGTGACGGGGAGCAGCGCGCAGTCAAAGATGGCCAATATCAGCGCAAATTCACGAAATTTCGAGCCACCGCGGCGCCTTCATACGCATTTTTTTGCATTTTGCTGTTCGAATTTAGTTTTGAAATTTTCACAGATGAAAGAGAAAGGTTTGATGATTACAATGCAATAAAAACCAGAAATACGAGAAATTTCGCTAAAAACGCGATTTTTCGACTCGCATCTCCCCTTAAAAACATTAGTGGTGTGCAAATATTGAAATTTACGGATAATCTTCGAAGAGTGCTTGCTGTTCAATTCGACTCACACATAACATTTACTTTTCAAACTATTTGAAATTTCTAATGAAGTGGCAAGATAGGCTGTGCCTTTTGATGGGTGGCCCATCCATGTATGTGGTGCATGGGTCACCCATCACATGTCCATCCACTACATGCGTGGATGGGCAAATGTTAACTTCATTGCGTAATACTCATTCGCTGAAGCAAAGTTAAGGGGGGACGTGGCACTTCCAGACTAAAAATTGGACAAAAAATCGAGTTTTTGCTGATGAAATATTCATGTTCCTAGAGTCATTCTGCACCTACTCACAAATTTTCATAGCCAAATTTTAATAATTACCTTGCTTTAAAGAACCTACACCACACATCAGGCCCATAGGTATAGGGCAAAAAATTGAACGTTTTTCCTCAATTTCTCAAAATGAAAAGATTCATGACCTCCCTGTGTTGGAGGAGCAATATCTTTTGTTCTACAAGGGTTATCATCGTGACTTTTTTTTTTACTGGAAGATGAATAAAAGTGGCTTGTCGTAAAGTAAATTTTGTTATAATACTGCGCTACGGAACTTTTCTAAATGAAGCTTTTGTTTCAAGTATCAACGAGGACATTCATTGTGTCATGTTCAACAGTCGGTAACTTTGCTTGGAAATGACCTAAAATGGTGACTTATGCTTCTTGACACACTGTTAATATAGTCACTTGATTATCTGGGCCGATTTTTATTGTGAGGACTGTGGTTAATTAGCTAATTAGGCCCCAATAAAATAAATTAATTTTCAATGTACTGTAAAAACTATCCCTCACAGAACAAAAATGATTACATTGTTGAAAAGGGCAGTTAAAGCTGCATTAACTCTGAAAATTTCAGTTAAATACTCCAAATAATAAAAAAATATTTCCAAAGCGCAGCGTCCCCCCTTAACATTTGTGGACCGCAGCAAAACACTCGTGTGTGATGGTGAAGTCAGCACTTGTGCAGTTCGTGAAGTTGAAGGGGTGCTGACACAGAAACTTTCATCTGATGCTTTTTTGCTGCAATATGAAGCCGGGGACTTGTTGGTCATTACATGGCAAATCAAATGCACCAGTGTGTGACAGATAATTATTTACAGCCTGTTTATTACCGACTAGTTTCAGGTTTTGCTTTGGGAGAGCTCCAAAAGCGACAAGCCGGTGGGTGCAACTGGTGCCACCTAGCATTCGTAATGGGTTAAGATGAGTTAAACAAATTCAACCATATGAGCTTCTGCACGACTTACAATGCGTGCTTGTTTTATTTTGCCTGTCGCACGTCCTGCATGTTGTCACGTTTCCTATCATTGTCGGGTGGCAATGATTTTCTTGAGGCCTGCTATCGTCAGGATCTACTAACGCAAGCATGGCAAAAGGGCTATAGTGGCTATGACGTCATCACTGATACATGCATTGCTTGATGCTCAGCTAGCATGGTGATATCGTGAAAGTTGGGGGGGGGGGGACCTTTGGTATTATCAGTGCCCCAAGGTGTGGCTTTTAATGCTGGATAGCGCAAGCAAACTTCAGTATACATTTAAATTACCTTCGGAGCTGTTTCTGCTGCTGAGATTTGGTGGCTGGAATGTGCATGCCCATGAAGATCAATCCTGCAGGCTGTCTCAGCAGCAAAATTTTGGTGTCAGTGCTCCTTTAATAATTGCATACTCTGCGTGCGAAGTTAGCAGCTGTTGTACTGCAGCAAAGTTAACACTCATATCGGCAAAGCTAACACTCAAGTATTGCGGTGAAGCTAACGCTTGTGCATCACGGCGAAGTTAGCTCTTTTGTTACCATGCCTATTTAAATCGATCACCGGTGATCGATGAGAAAGAGCTGCCCATTTTGACATGTTAAAATAGCTTTTTGTGCACACAACTGCATGTTGCGTCTAGTTCAGGCACTGCCGTTTCATGATCTGTTGGAATTTTTGTGTTTAGGCAGCATTTTCATTTTTTACTAAATTCTTCACAAACTAATTTGCCTATGTTATTGCAAAGGGAGACATAGCTTCTGTGCTTCAGAGAAAACACGCTGCTCAAGTTAGCACTGCGTTAATATCAAATTATTCCTGAGAAGTCAAATATCAAATTATGTGCTCAGTCTTGCAATTCGATAAAGTTTGGTGGTGATAAAGTTTGGTGGTGAATTATGTGAACGCAGCACCAGCTGTTCGCCAGTGAGCTTTGGCTCCGAGTTCAGGCAGTTTTATTCAACCACAGGTCATTTCTGAAGGTCCAGCGCATATCTGACCTGGTGAACTGGCCTTTTGAGCCAGTTTCCAGCAATTTCTGTTACACTTCGTTATCTCCCGTGAGAGGTTTCACTTCTCTCTAACCCTTGCAGATCGAGTGTGCCTGAGAGCATGCAGGCCAACAAGCTTCTTCTGCTGAAGGCCATGAAGGCTGCCCACCAGTCCGTCTCCAGCATGGCTCGCCGAAACCCCTGTGAGTCTCTCATCAGCTTCTGTTCACAAAGCCGCTGCAGTGCACCTGCGGGGGGTCATGGGCCATGGAAGACAAAGAAGAAAAGGAATCGCCCGTTACTTACTCTTCTTTTTCCACTGTGAAAACTTTGCTCGTTTGGCTGTGTTCATGTGCACAGCATCGAACAAAGTGGGGAAAGAGCGAAGTGAAGAGAGGAGGTGCAGTTACAGAAAGAGAGAGAGACAGAGTGCAAGAGAAATGAAGAAATAAATTATTCAAAGTGAAGTTTTTTTGCCAGGCAGGATTTGAGCCCAGGTACCCGTGACAGCATCATAACCACTAGGCTGCATAACCACCAATCCTGCAACACCCACACATGGAGAACATGCACTCATGGGAACAATATGATTACATTGCGCCGACTGTTGTAACACAACTTGCGGGTGCCAACAGAAATAGAGAGAGGGGGAAGGAGAGAGGGCTTGTATAGTGCAAGAAAAGTTAGGTGTTGCTTTGTTGAAAAATCGCTTCTCCTTTGCTTAATGTTGCAGTGCTTTGCTAAAAGCCCACAGCTATGCTATTCATTATAGTTTGTGATAGCAGAGCCATGCTTAAGTACTTTTTTATATTTTTTGGAAAGTGTGTATCATGTGCAGCACATCTACCGGTACATAAAGAAAAGCTTCAAAATGATCCACTACAGAAAAAATGAGAAAGCGCTGTAATGCTCAGTTATGTGCGTGAAGGTGCTAGAAATGATGCATTTAGTGGCACCTGTGATTCTGAAAAGTGTTTGTCAGAGCCAGGTCAGGATTACCTGATCTAAAAGGGCATCTTTGGGGTTGGCTTTGGAAAAATGATCCTAGTGTGGTGAACAGGTTTTGGAGGAAACTTCATTTGTTTTTGTATTGTGCGAGGCATATTTTAGAGGTGTGCGAATACTAGGGCTTCAAATCCTAGTCAAATAATACTCGCTTGAATAATTCAATTCGATTTTTGAATACTTACTATAGACCCTTTTCGTAATTGTAAAGCTAGCTTCCTTGTAACGCAGCTTGCCCTACTAATGGTGGCACAGGCAATCCTGCAAACAATGTGTACAAATGCAGTTTGCTTGTGACGGAACATGTAAAATGTAGACTCAGCCCTTCTGATACAAAATGGGCCTGAGAATGTGCAACTTGAATTTTCACAGCAATTCACTGAAAGCTCTTGCAATTAGTAGGGCCAACGTGCAGTGCAGAGAAGCGCACTTGTGAATTATGTAAAGGGTCTATGGCTAATTAGGAATGATTCAGCACAACGAATATTGAGAACACAATCAGTGATGTGGCTGGGTCAGCTAATACACGCTAACGCATGTCAAAGAAAAATTCTGAGTGCGGTTGAACCCCACAATAACGATGTCTCTAAACAACAACATTCTCGCTACAATGAAACATCTCACAATCCCCGGTTAAAGCCCATTGGATTCAATGCTTTTCATATCTCGCGTCAACAAAACGTCACTAAACCATGATCCCACCTACCAAAATTTCCCAGACCGCTAGACCTCATGGTGAGTCCAACTGAGTTCAACAAGTGTGCTCAAATGTGCCTTCTGGCCACTTAAATTCACAAGATATCGCAACATAATGCTTGTCTGATCACTGCCATTATGGAAACATCGTGGCCGCCGTCTTGCTTGTTGGCTACGCGGTAGGCTGTTCCATTGCATACTCTGTCTTCCACTGCTCTGGTGGCATCGCATTTGGCTTGGCGTGCAATTTGAAAAATGCATTCATTCGCAAATACTGCGTGAATCTTGTCCATTTTACTGTTATCACAGGCAGAAGTTTCAGTTTATCAACCTGGCCTTCGTCTGCAGCAGCGGCATAACTTTGTTATATTGAAATTGTGAACAAACTGGATTTGTTATACAGAAGTAAGAAAATACATGGTGTTCTATGGACCTCACGTAAAATTGAAATACTTCATTACATTGAAAATTTATTTATATTAAAGTTTGTTTTATAGCTATATCTGAAGTTTCTATATACAGTGCCACAACCTTAGAATTGCCTCTTATTTGAAATTCTGATACTGTGGGTATTGCCGCCAGAGGTTCGTTGAGAAGCATTGGTAAGCACAAAGTGTGTGTGTGGCCTGTGGAATGCACAACGTACCCAAAACAAAAAGCTAAGACTTGATGAATCCCACTGGAATGCAGATAGCATGCATGTCTTACCCTGAAGTGTGCCTTCACTACAATGCAAATTTCCTCTGAGAAGACAGTTTCACACAGCTCTGTGCGGCCAGGAAACCACCCCTGCAGGCAAGTTACATGCAGAAAAAAAATTTTTATTTGCGGAAGTATATCTGACAAATACAGTGGCTTGTGCAACGAGAAAATATGCTGGTAGTTTACGGAACCACTGGGTTTTATGGAACCCACTTCAAGCAACATGACCTAGACAGTTTGTTAGTTGCCGTAAGGCGAGAACATTGTAAAGTTCACAAGAACAAGAAAAGGCGTGCTGTCATTCTGCCTTTCTTCGTCGTGAAGTTTGCACTGTTTTTGACTATGTAGCTCGAGATGTGTTATTCTAGTCGCCGTAGTTGATGGTTTTGGTTCTCTGTTGCAACTCTGCAGCAGCCCGGGTTGAACCATACCAGCCGACGCCCATTCGCGAGCTGGGCTCAAAGCGGCGGAGACCGGCCAGTCGGCTAGGCTCTTCAAGAACCGACGACGATGAAGAGAACTCTGTACCACCTGCGAGTGAGTTATCCTTGCACTGCACATTTTAGTAAATACAGTACTCTTTAAGATGAACTCGAGGGGACCACGACAATTTGTTCGTCTTATGAGAAGTGCCTCCAAGAATGGTTTGGCCCCTTGCCCAGGTGGATCCAAACATCTTACTTCAAAAAGTCAATCAAGTAGACTTGCAAATGAGAAAAAAATACAAATGAAACCATATTTTTACCCAACTTGAAAACTATCTTCAAGCACTGGCAAGCAGCCATAAATAACATTTCGTCTAATGATTTTAAGTATCCTCCAGTATCTCCATGCTGCTGGGAAAGGTTGCTCATTAGAGAACTTAAGGGGGGACATGGGTCCCGAGAGAGAAATTTGTTACTAATGGCTCTAGACACATGATTTTTTCAGAGAATATTTAGCTTTGTATACTGATTTCAAATATGTAATTACATTTTCTTTACACCAATCCAAAAAAAAGTTACAGCTATTCTTATTTTATGAATTTGGGATGTGACTTGCTTAAAAAGTAGTGCATTTGGAGAGCTCAAATTCAGCAGGCATGTTGCTGAATGTATAAACAGTGCAAATATGAAATGTAATGCTTGTATCTCAATTTTAGCCAAAGTTATGAAGTCTTTATGTCGCAGTCTCGTAGCTGTGAATTTTCACTGGTGATTTTCTAGAAGATTTCAAAATGTTGCAATGTTCTAAAATACTTCATCATCGCTTTCTTGCACTCTCTGATCCTCCAGCTTTCAAGCAAAAAAAAAAATCAAGAAAATTGAATGAGTATTAGCGACACAGCGTTGATCCCAAAATTCAAAACATGAAAAAATCTGTATTTGAGAAAAACGCAAAAAACTGAAAACTTGTTTAATTCAGGCTTGAAAGTCACAGCACTTGAAATACAATAACTTAGAAGGCCCCTGGGGAGTAATCTGAAGCAGGCTTTTGCTTGTGCTTCCTCTTTGCGACCTAAAGGCACCGGCGCAACCAGACGACACAGAAGGAGAGACAAGGACACACGAGCGCGGACTATCAACTGGGTTTATTTGGAAAAAATGACGTGGTTTTTTTCCAAATAAACCCAGTTGATAGTCCGCGCTCGTGTGTCCTTGTCTCTCCTTCTGTGTCGTCTGGTTGCGCCGGTGCCTTTAGGTTTCAAGAATTTACCAACTCGCCCAACAAGAGGTTTTGATGAAGTTCCTCTTTGCGGCTGCCTGGAATGCTGCTGAAGATGCACGGCGATGGTCTTTCTCAACTGCCCGCTGGCTGCCTTTGCATGTTGGATTCAGCTGCAGTTCACGCAAAATAAGTGAACTAGACTCCTTGTTTCCAAGGTTGAAGCGCATAACAGCATCTGCCACGGCAGTCTCAATGGCAAACAACGATGCATTCTTGTCCTTTTGTGACAGGCTCCAGATAATCGAATGCAATGCCTCATTCGCATTCTGCGTCTTTCCTCTTGCGCATCTTTGCAGGAGTTTCTTGTCCGACAAGCGCTCGTAGACAGGATGCAGCGCATTGCTGACAGCCTCTGGCAAGTTTTACTTGCTTTTTGGAATGGGCTCATTCCTCGCCATGGCTGCATTGTGCTTGCACCAAGACTCGGGGCCTTGGGGACAATGGCTGTGATTAGGTTTCTCATCAGTGGACGTCACATGGTAATTAGTAGCCCACACAGCCTTATGCATATCGTCCACATTCCCGGAATGGGATTTTAGAGCCCATCCGTAGTAGCTCGTCAATCTTGTGATGAGGTCACCAGTAAGGCGGCCCTTGCCACTCATGCGCTCTCTGCCCTCCCCTTTGTGCTTCTGCAGAAGGTTCCTAAGCGCAGTCCCCATGCGCTTCTGCACATGGTTTGCGCAGTCTTCTTTTTCGACATTTATGAAGCCGTACACATTGGCTTCATTGACAGCATTGTACGACCGACTGTCACCATCGCAAAGCATGGTGGTATATCTGAGGCCGTGAAGCGAAAGTGAACGCTGAAATAAAATCATTGCTGCCTCTACTTCCATCTGGCTAGCCTTGCATGACGTGTTTTTCTGGCATGAATGCCTACACTTCCACTCAGCATATTCTGGGCTGTCGGGTTTTGGGCCACATTCGCAGCCGAGGCAAAAATTAGAAAGCACTACATAGTCGAGCACATACCCTGAAAAAACCTCTATCACAGTGGCTACTCCAATGTGAGAGGTGTGTCCTCTTGTGTGCCAGGTTCCATCAAAAGAGACGGCAATATTTCCGGGGTTGCCGAAATTGAGGTCCTTGTAGAGGCCCTTCACTGTTGCAGCACATTTAGCCATATGTTCAGCACACGCTCTCGTTGCTGCTGGCTGGAGCTTTGTCTTCAAGTACTGCTGATAAGTTTTCGTATGAAGACCACTGTGTGAAACACCAATAGCGGCAATGATGTCGTTCAGTGCCGTCTGCCCATTCCCTGTGCTCTGCACAGCACGCGCCGTGCGAACGTTGATTTCGAACGGGTTACAGTTATTGCTACCACCAACTCGTCGCGAGCTCCATTTTGAGCCAACTTCACCGCAGTTGCTGCACTGAAGCTGTAACTTTACGGCGACGCCGTACTCACGAGCGTCGCGTTCGATGGTCAGTTGTCCATGGCACACTTTGCAAGATGAACGTTCGCTCAATAAACTGTTTACCATGTCGAGATCAACAATTGTAAACGCCGTGGCCGACGAACTTTCGGTGCCGCACTCGCTCGCGAGAACACTCATTTTGCGATCCGTTGCCGAGACCGAGGACAGTTCCGCTGCTTTCTGTTGTGCACGACGCTCGATGATATCCCGGTCAGCCGTTGTCAAAAATGTAGCGTCTATCCTCGCACTGTCCGCTCGATCGCGCATACCTGCAATACGGGAAGCAGCGGTCGCAATCGCCGCCACGCTTTCTCTGGCTGCAAGGTCTTCTGCTGCAACAGGATTGTCCGCCGTCGAGATCACAAGCGGCGACGTTGTTTCCTGGCTCCTCGTCGGAGTATCACCGTCATCAGCTGATTCCGACACCACCGTGGACGCCACCGCGATCACAATCTTCACTTGTGTTGCACCGCCGCTTCGTCGCGGCATCCTTTGTGCTCCCCCGCCGAGGTGATAAGATATATCCGTCGGCAACTGCGGTGATTTATGACACTCTGGGCGCGTGTCGCCACCGCTAGAAGCTGTAGCAATCGGTGGCTGCCTTGTGCCTGGCTGCTAGAGCGCGGCGTCTGCCGGTCTGCTGTCCCGCTCGGCTGTGCCGATGTAGCCGCTGCTGACTGTGATGACTCCTCGGGCTGCACGGCACGTTTTTTGTGCCGCTTGCCGAATTTGTGCAGCGTGCGGAACTTGCGAGCACGGTTCGGCATCTCTATTCCGATCGCAAAACTTTCGGGAATTGCGGCGAACGCGTGCGGTAGCGGCCGCGCGCGCGCGATCGTCAGTGTTGCCAGTCCCCGCTCTCCCAATCACAAGGCACCGTTCGCTCACGTGACCACTTTGGGCCAATGATACGGCGCGGTTCTTTCGTTTGCTTTTGCCTGGTAGCGCACGTTGGCGGCAGCATTGGAGGTTCGTTTTTGGCGGGAAAGCAAGCCGAAAAGATGCTCTTTCAAACGAGACTAAGATGGCCGCATTCCGATGAGTGGTTAGCGCGAGACGAGCAACGTAAAAGAGGGCCGTTTTCGGCGTTTTCGTAAGCAAAACCAAGTGCTGCGACGAATAAATAAGACCTATTTAGGCTCAACGATGCGTCATTTCGAGCTGATTTTTCGCTGGCAGATGCGCGATGATATGAAGAGAACGAAAATCACAAAATTGAAAAATCGACTTTTTGGGCGTTTTTTCGTCGCCAAGACCCGTGTCCCCCCTTAAGGGGGGACACGGCTCTTAGAAACCGAAAATCGGCCGAAAAAATCGGATTTTCAAAGTCTTCATTTTCGCGTTCCTACTACCACCCCGCACGTGTCTGCAAATTTTTACGAAAAAATACCGCCTATTTATGCAGTAATAGCGATTTGAAATTTGCTGCTGCAGCTGTGGCCCTTTAAACTTTAAAGTGCCCTCCATTTCAATTTCCTCTAGCGCGCGAACGGCTTGCCCGATCCCAGCCATTTTGGCATCGTTCAAAAGCTCGCGTTTCTAGCTTTTTTTATGTTCTCAGTAAGCAACCCTGAGCGCGCTGCCTACTTGACAAAAAAAAAAAAAAAAAAAAAGCGTGGCGCGCGGTGAGGCGCCATCTTGTTTTTTTGAGCAACGGCGCGGTAAACGTGCCTGGCGAAGCGAAGAAGATAAACGTGCGAAAAAAACAAGAAACGCACTAACGCCGTGACATCGCGGGTCCATGAAAGGGATGAGCAAGGGGCCCGAGATCTCGCCTGATAACAGCGTCTGATAACGGCGGAGGGGTGCTGGTATGGGCAATATGCTGGTTCGGTGATATGGTGATATGATGGTTCGGTGATGCTGGTGATATGCTTATCACAAGCAGTGACGTGGCTCAAGAAAGAACCCGCGAGATAGGGACGCTTGATCGGCTCTTTTCAAAGACTGTGTGATCGTTCAAAGACCACCGCATGATCACGATCATGCGTGATCGTCGATCTCGACATAGTGAATCTGCTCCTCGGTTACACGCAGTGCAAGATATGCAGCAGGGACGTCAAACTGAGGAGGGGCGATAGTAACTATGGCTCAGCAACGAAACTAGCTTTGTTGAGCGAAAAGTGCAACAAAGTTGGTGCAGGCCGCAAGGCCCGGAGGGGGGGGCATAGGATACCGATTTTGCTTTATAACTATTGACCAAGTTGTAGCAGGAGATTTATCTTTGCGGTAACAGATTCCTGGTCCTTCAGTTATCATTTCGGTGTGTTATTCTTTGAAATAAACCTCACGAATACTACTTGAAACGTTTTTTCTTGTTTTCTCAAAATGGCATTTTTGACCAATTTGTGATCTGGGAGGGGCCATATCTCTGGTTATACTAGTCTAATTGCAATAAATCTTTTTTTGTCGGAAAGGTGGGCAATAGCAGAGTGCAGTAGGCCTGAAGTATGACCATATAGCATTGCATAAAATTTTTAAAACTTATAATTGGCTTTAGGTGCCAATCTCAGTTTTCACATACAAATGTTTGACATGCTGTAACTTGTGCTAAAGTTTGTCTAAACCATCCATTCTTGTATTACTGCACTCTCTGATCATAGTAGATCATTTTGATGGCCTATTTTTTCTTGTAACATCCAGTACCTTTGAAGCAGCACTCCTCCCAACCAGCCTCCACTGAGGATAGGTGGGAACACGAATTATTTTAGTTGTCTGAAAACTACTCACTACAAATGAAAACCAAGTGCATATTTGAAATCAGCATGTTAAAATACATAAGTGGTGCAAGTTTGATCAGAATCTGAGCATAAATAAAAAAAATATTTTTAAGTGGGGTGTCCCCCCTTAAGCAGACGAAAGCTACCTTCCGTATTCTTCGAAAGCACTTCTTCAGTGAGCACATCAGTTGTGTTGCCAGTCAATGTGTTAGGCATTGTGGCGCATCTATGAGGATACTCACATTTACATTCATGTCCCCAAGGACACCTTTACTGCCCAAACTAGAAACCAGGCCTGTCTTTCTTCGGGGCAGTTTTCCTGCTCTTGCCCCAGGAGGTGCTGATCAGCCAAAATGTCTAATGTGTACACTTTGTTGTTGTGGATAAAAAGCAGCATTCACTTTTTTTATCGGCCCCCTTTTTCTTGTCCCTTTTTGGGGCCCCTGTCCTCCCCTTTTGTTTTCTTCTGCTTTGTATTACCGCTGCTCTACTAGTTTGGGGGTGGGGGGAGGAGCGGGGGCAACCTTATTCAACCCAGTCTCTGTGTAAGCCCTCTTGGATCCTTTTGCCTTGTGTTCCTTTGTACACTCCCTGCAAGCCCTGAACAGGAGGTGGGGAGATGAGAAAAGAACCGCAGGTGAAGAGACAACGAAAGGGCCCAAGAAGGCAGGGTGCCCCTAGCACTTGGGGTTCCCAGCAATAAAACTCTGTAACAGAGTTTTATGGGAGAATAGATACTTTCCATAACTGCACACAAAACGGCTCGTCATCGCGTTTCTCCCTGATATCTATGTAGAGCTTATCACTCGAGCGCATTAAGCACGACATTCAGGATTGCCATGATGCAACTCGGAGACCATGCCACAACTGCTCAGGCTTAGCTGCTCTAGCCTGCGCAGCACACAGGCGGTGAGTGGGAGTGAACTGTGATAGCACGGGGGAATGCAGCATTGTGAGTAAATGATGTTACCGCTGCTTGCATGCGGCTGCACCGCTAATGTGTGGCAGTTTTTATCGGGATGCGGCAGTTATGAATCGCCACGCCGAACGACTCGTGAGTACCGCGGATTAAGTGGGAAAGCCACATTGCAGCCTTTTGTAGGACTGCAGGGATCTCAAGTTGAGGGTGCGTTTATTACGCGGGAGAAAAAAACCT
The DNA here is from genome assembly GCA_013339685.2 of Hyalomma asiaticum. Classification (NCBI taxonomy): domain Eukaryota; kingdom Metazoa; phylum Arthropoda; class Arachnida; order Ixodida; family Ixodidae; genus Hyalomma; species Hyalomma asiaticum. The sequence goes on from CM023484.1 coordinate 14,498,544, forward strand.
CCAGAATTTGACTGCTAAAGCTGGGGGTGCATTTATTAGGCGAGTGCATTCATTACATGAGTAAACATGGTAATTTGTGCGAGAAATACCATGGACAAAAGAGAAGAGACACAGCTGTGTTACATATCTCTTGTTATTTGTCCATGGTGTAGTAAGTACTATTGTGAGCAATATGAGCTCGAACACGCGAGCGCGTGGAAAATAGCCTCGAACCCTACATCAGCCGATTCGCAGCGGCCGCTTTTGGAAACAAATTGGAAAGGGTGCCACGCTTCCGCTGGCTGTTGACACTCCCGCCTCGACGTCATTGCTGCGAAACGGTAACTTGTAGCATGTCCGTGGCCGCTAGCCGTGATATCAACTCACATCAACGCGCACAGCTATGCAGCTGCTGAGATATCGGCTGTGACTTAGCCTGCCGTGATGCACAGGCCATGCTCGTATTAAATCTAGGCGGTGTTGGCTGAGCCTTCTTATACGCCTCTTTCATCATTTTTTTTTTTTGTGTGCCAAATAGCGATAACGCAGAGCGTGGCAACCTGCGCCTAGTATTGATGTGCGTTCCAGTGCCTAAACATGTCGCGAATGCCTTTGCACAAGCGAGAAGAAGTCGTCCAGCTTTCATTGAAAGGTTACACGCAGCGCAACATTGCTAACTTGACAGACTGTAGTGTGAGCACTGTCAACAGGATAGTCCAAGCATACTGAGATGAAGGGCGCATTAAGGATGCGCCACACAAAAGGCGACCCCGCGTCACATCGATGGACCAAGACTTACAAGTTGTTGCTGTAGTCAGTGAGAAGCCATTTCTAAGTGCGAAAGATGTGCGCCGTACTCTCGACCTGGCGAATGTAAGTGACAGCACAATACGGCGGAGGCTAAGGGAAGCCGCACTCCGAAGTCGCATCGCCGCTCAGAAGCCCCTTCTCACATGTGCCAACAAAACTGCTCGCCTGAAGTTCGCTGTCGATCACCGCAGTTGGAGGGTGGAGGATTGGAAATATGTCATCTTTCTCGAGTCGCTGGGACCAGCAGAAAAGAGTGTGGTGCATGGAGAACACACGCTTCTGTCCGCAGAACATCAAGGAGGTGGCCGCAAGTGGACGCACATCGGTAAATGTTTGGGCAGCTATTTCGCGTGACGGCCTAAGTCCCCTTGTTAGAATCTCTGGGAAATTCACAAGTGCTGCATATTGCACGCTGTTGGAGCACGAGATGATCCCATTTGTATTGAATGGTCCACACCCGGATGGATGCTATCTATTCTAACAGGACTTGTCTCCCGTGCATACAGCAAAGGAAGTGGCACGTGTTTTAGACGAACGAGGGGTAATGCGCCTTGAGTGGTGCGCAAAGGGTGCGGACATGAATATTATAGAACACGTTTGGGCACGTATGAAGGCTAACCTTTCTAGGCTCTCCTTGGACTTGGTGACAGCTGATGAACTGTGGGAAGCTATGCAAGAGGAGTGGAAACGTATTGAAGAAGACACATCCTTCATCGAGGCTCTCTACAGGTCTCTGCCAGAAAGAATGGAAGCCGTGATTCAAGCAGGCGGAGCGATGAACTGTTATTAGCCCAGCAAACATATAAGCAAATGGCAAGCTACCTGGTAAATTGTGTGCAATTAAATTTTGTTTTTTGGTAGGCACCTAATAAAATTTTTAAACCAGCTACAGCATGCATCTTTTTTCGTCCACAAGACCAGAACACAGCGAATTGATTATAAAGAAACAATGGCCGCTTTTTCCTACGCTGGCACAACAATATCAAGCTCGGATATCTGCGAGACGTTGTCCGCTTGCAAGAAAAGGGAGAGAGGGATGACTTGCGCCGAACCCTACGCAAAATGTGATAACGTTCGGCTTGCTTTAACTGCCTTATCATTGCTAGAGGCCGATCACACGTAATCAGCTACCGTTTCACAGCAACGCTAGCGAAGCGGGAGTGCCCACAGTTAGCGGAAGAGCGCCCCTCCTTTCCCCCCTGTTTTCGGCAGCGCCATCCACGTATGACGCTATCTACGTTTTGAGGCTATTTTCCAAGCGCTCCCGCGTTCGAGCTCATATTGCTCACGATAGTACCTATCAAGTAGCCCACCTTTCATTCTTTTAAAGGGACTGACAACCGATTTTAAAGACCTTCCTTTTTATGGCGCACCGAAAAGCTTACCCTCGGTACTGTTTATACCTTCAGTGATTGCTTTCAAAAGTGTGTGGATATTTTGCAAACATAATTTTTCTATCTAAAGAAGGTAGAGTGTACACTCTAGCAACGTTGAGAAATGATTGCGATGGCGATAGCCCACTTCACAAACAGCCATCGTTCTATTTTCACAGGAGTGAACAAAGCTCTGACTAGCCACCCACATTTTGAACTTTTCAACAAGCTTTGGAAATAAAAGTTGGCTGGACAAGTTTGCGTTGTGTCCAGACCATTCTCGTATTACTGCAGCATTTTCCCAACTGCGTTCTGGGTGGCTTGCTGCCAGCGTCGTTATTGTGCCAACAGCCAAGCCAAGCCAGGTCAGCCGAATCTAAAATGGCACTTTTGCAAATGACGGCAGGTGTGTGGCAGGCTTACCTGCGTGTTATAAGTTAGAAGAAAAGCCTTTAGTGTGAAAACTGTACTGTATTTCAAATGTAATAAACAGACCAAGAACCATGTACTTGCATAAGGTCACATGACTGCACTCTTGTAAAGCTTCATGTGTTTGTTGCTTGGGTTACCAAAGGCCATTTTTGCGACTTTGCGTCAAGAAATGAAAATGCGCACCCAGCCAATACAGTATTCAATATCTCCAACAGTGAGGTAGCCCAATTCATGTTCTGAGTACCGTATTTTCCGGTGCGTAAGTCGCACCTTTGTATAAGACATACCCCTATATTTGAATACTTTTGCGGGAAAAAAATGGTAGATGAGACGCACCTGTGTATAAGACAGAAATATACACTCACTTGCCGCAGCGAAACTTAATGTGCTGTTGCACAAGCAGTGAAAATGCCTTACTTACCAACTCTGAGCACTAGTACATAAGAAAACTTAGCAAATTGGGGGAAAAAATGTTGCACACAACATGGAAAAATCCTGCATAAATGCAGAAGCATTTTATTCCCCGAATCCTTCAAAATCTTCATCCTCAGAGGTGCTCTCAAAAAGTTCGGCGAGCTCTGGCGCGGAAGCGTCACTGGAGCTTCCTTTTCAGAATTGCTGCTGTTGCTGCTTTCATCCAGTTTAGGCTACCCGGGCGCTGAAGCTAGAAGGCCTGCCTTACGAAACCCTGCTGTTAGCATGGCCTCTGTTACTGCACACCAGACTTTTTCTGCGGAGTTTGCAGTAAGGGTGCTTCCACGCGCTATCCGCACACCTGTCCCACACATTGTGGGACACCTGCCGCCCGCAAGCGGGGGGGGGTGAAAGGAGGCATCGCGGACCCACATCGTTACTTGACTGAAGGAAGCATGCCACATGCGTCCTGTTTTCCTATAACTGTGGTCTCGGTCAGTCATCCACGACTCCCACAGGCGTCGCAGAACAGCTTTAAAACTGCAGTTCACTGCGATGTCGAGGGGCTGCAGTATTTTAGTCAATCCCGCCTGGGATAACCGCAGCGGTGCAGTTTTTCGCCCTGATTCACTTGAGCATCAGCTAAGTTATGTGCGCCCGTATACTGTCCATTATCAAGAGGCTTTTCTCAGTGTGAAAAAGTCGCCCGGATGCTTCGAGAAGCACTTCTCGATCCACCTGCCCATCATGTCTACGTCCATCCAGCCCTTGGCATTTGTCTCGATGGCAACGCCAGGTGGGAAGGACTCTTTAGGCATAGTCTTTCGTTTGAAAATGATCATTGGCGGAAGCTTTTTTTCCGTCGGTGCAGCATGCGAGCACGACCTTGAAATGCGCTTTCTCATGGCCTTTTGTTTTGACAGTAATGGCCTTATTGCCTTTTAGTGCCACACTCCTTTCCATAGGAATGTCGAATGTCAGTGGCGCCTCGTCCATATTTATTATACGGCTGTCGGTGATGCCATGACTTTCGATTTGTTTCTTTGTGAAAGGCTGAAATCGCTGCACCAGATATTATATCAGTGAAACACAAGACTGATGAAAAGGCTGCTAAAATCTTTGTTGTGCCGATATACTAGAGGAAGAATGAAGTTTATTTTTCTCTTGAAAGTTTTCAGGCTTCATGAATTTTGGTACTATTTGCAGCCGGCCATGTTAGCTTTTAAGAAGTTAACAGGTGGCGTCAATTGTTTGTGAGAGCAAGTTGCTGAGAACTAACAGTTTTCCTTTTGAACTTTCACGCAGAACGACCCAGTGGGCTGTCCGTCAAAGATAGGCTAGGGCGCAGGCGAGGTGAGTACTTGTGCTGGTTGGGGAGTAGGGGTCATAGCGTATTTACTGGAGGCTAATGCGTGCTTTTCTTTGATAAAAGAAGGTCAAAATTGCCTGCTTATTAGAGTGGAGTACAATACCAAAACCACGTTTGCAACGTTGGCAACAACCTGCCGTCAGAGGGGTCAGCTGCAGTGTCGTTGCCTCTCAATATCGCAGTTGAACACCTTTTGTGTGGAGTTCGTGTCGCTTCATTTCACGCGCAAGTGCAACCTGGGAGCGTCATATTTGTTCCAAATGAAGCGGAAATTGGGATGTGCCGTTTTCTTCATTGAAACTCGCATCAAAGGAAGGTCATTCTACATGCCAGTGATTGCTGTATCGCATCTTTTTTGAGTGCCAGAAGTCCATGACCATATGTAACGCTAACCAGGGAAAGAGATCTTCAGCTGCTTGCCGACCAGGAAAGGTTTCCATGGGCCAGAAATTTAAAAATATGTGGTTCTTGAATGCCAGTTTGCATGGTTTGTTAAGCAACTTTCTTAGAGCTTGTCATGTAAGAACCCAGAACAGTGCAGATGTCATTCTAGAGACCTACTGAAACTGACAGTACTGAAGTCGTCAACACCATAGTCTTTGGCAAATGTACATGTTGCTGCCATTATATATAACACCTGATCACTATCGAGCACAGCTCACTTGCAGCGGCAGTGCAGTTGCGGATTCATATACAGTAAAACCTCGTTATAACGAAATTGAAGGGGAGCAGTAATTACTTCGTTATAACCATTAGTTCGTTATAACCAATATCAATTTCATGTATAGGAATTTCAAGGGGAATGCGATTGCTTCGTTATATCCGATATTTCGTTATATCCGGGTTCGTTATAACGAGGTTCTACTGTAGCAGCGCCACTGGGCACACTGTTTCTTGCAGTGACCATGCAACGTCGCTGTAGTGCATTGAAAAAATTGAACTGTATTGCACTTTAAGCATGGATTTCTCTAACTTTTATTGAGTTATCACTTTAATCTTATACCATGTTTCTTTGCCGCCCCATTCGCTCCATTAGAATTGGGGTTGTTAGTTTTTGGTTTGATATCTTTTTTTCAAATTTGGGGGATAAAAATTGGGTGCTATTTTTTAATGTGGGAAATGGGGCTTTTTCTTGGATTCTGACCCAAATTCGGGTTTTTTTTCTGGTTATATTTAGAAATTTAACTTAGCAAATGGGAGCTGCGGAGTGTCTCAATGCTGCCTGCAGCTTGTGAAGTGACGTACTTGTCACTGGTGTTCACTAGAGCCAACAGGATCTAACTTCGTTGTTTCGATGTGGAGTGGTTGCAGCACGCATGCCGCAAACTCTGCGTGGTGTTAAAGTATAGGTCGGTATGTGGTGTTGTAATTCAGAGGAGAAATCAGGTTTAGCCTGGCTTTTCTTGAACATGTTCAAGGTGTAAGAATAGGGTGAAATAGGGTTTTACCCTAAAGTGAACAGTCCTAGCCATAATGAGGATCTTCTGTACTTCACTGCTAGTCATGACACGTGTTGTTGGCATTCTGGAGAATCGGACACTGTCACAGGATGGACTGGTGAAGTGGCTTGCCTAACATTTGTGATCGTTCAGTTTAGGAACCATTTCAGAAATTTGGGATACCTTTAATCAGGTCATCTTCATAGTTACAAATTGGTGATTAAGAGTGCTTATTATGGACAGAAAGTAAATAAAAAGCCAATCCTCTAAAGCAATGTTTGTTGACTTTGTCATACTGTCTAGAACCAAATATATGCTGTCTTTGTTGCCGAAGCATTGAGTGTGCAAACAATTTTCCAACTACTTTAGATGCACCAGTAGACATTCATTCTAAGCTGATTTTATGCTTTTGACCAGTGAAATACAAGTGTGCCTTCAGTTTGGAATGTGCAACAGTTACATCAAACGCTGCCAAACAAATCTTTGGGGCATCCTTCTTTTTTTTTCTTTTTTTTTCACAACATTGTGACATCTGTCTGCATGGTGCAGAATGGGTGATCTCTAGTTTTGATTTGCTGCAGCATCATCAGAGGAGCCTGTGGTCTCTTCCACCCTGGAACGAGGTATGTTGCTCGCGCTCAGTCCAACAGCAGTCGCTGTTGCCATTCGTATGCTTTTACGTCAGTAAGGACCGTTCAATGCCAGCTCCACCTTCTGTAGTTGCCATTACTGTGATGCTGTTAAGAACGCGCTATCAAATAAGCAACAGGAGGTTTATGTGGGCTAGTTGGTGTTGCACCGTCGAAGAAAAAGCAGTGCAGGAAAATGGAGGCAAAAGGAGGCACATACAACAGACAGGCCCTGACTTCCGGCTAAACTTTATCTGTAGAAACAGGGTTACGTATACAAATGTGAAAATTTGAATGCACCATTGAAACGTCATTGTAGTCTCTATTGCAACAGATACGTAATCTCTTCTGTCGACAGTGGTACTGACATGCAGGTGACGTGTGTTTTGCACACTTGCAGTGTACAGACTTCTTTCTAATCTATCCCTGGAATGACCCTAAAGCCTGGTCTCTTTAAGAATTGGTTGGTACTTGCACCACTTACATTACCGTATAAACGCGTGTATGGGGTGCATCCTGCTTTTCGAAATACATATCCGAAAAAAAAAAAAAAAATCTGCATAAGGGCCCCACCCCCCATTTCCCCGAACCACACGTGTTCAAAATGCGCGCGCCTTTGCAAGCTTTTAGGCACCGTCGACAGATGGTGAACTCGCGCCATCGAACTCGTGCCATTCTTATCAGCATTAGCATCACTAACTTCGTTTTTTTGCAATGTTTGGGTTGTTTGGTCGTTTGCTTGTGCTTTGCACGCCATTTGGCTCTTGTGTGTACTGCTGGCGTGCTTTAATCGGGGTGTTTACATTTTTGCACCATGGGCAAGCGCCTAAACAGCTACATGGCTGGGTTTAGGTTGAAGGTGGTTGAGTTTGCTCTCGAACATGGTAAGTGTGCAGCTGGCAGAATATTCGGTGTAGACGAGAAGTGCGTTCAATGATGGCATACTCAGAAAGAAGCGTTGAAGAGCACTGTCAGCAAGAAGCGCACTTTCCAAGGTAAGCCATGCAAGTTTCCGGAATTGGAAGAAGAGCTACTTTGCTATGCGATGGAAGTACGCAACAGTGGCTGTGCATTGACAACGGACATGCGGCGCATGAGGGCTCAAGCCATGGCACGTGTGAAAAGCATATCGCACGACGATTTCAAAGCTAGTGCCAGCTGGGTGCGAAGATTTTTGAAGCTGAAGGGCTTCTCCTTTCGGTGAAGGACCACACTGTGCCAGCGGCTTCCCGACGACTACACCATCAAAGTGGTTAACTTACACAAATACGTTATCGGCCTCTGCCATGAACACAGTTATGGATTGCCACAAATAGTAAATGTTGACCAGACCCCTGTGTGGTTTGACTGTCTCGAAAACTGTACAGTGGAAGTCAGAGGGAAGAAGAGTATTGCCGTGCGGACTACTGGTGCTGAGCGCCAACGCTGCACATTGATGCTTTGCGCTACCATGGATCGGCAGAAGCTACCCCGCTACATTGTAATGAAAAGAAAAAGAATTCCCAAGGAAGTTTTCCCCAAGGGAATCGTAGTTCACGTCCAAGAAAAGGGCTGGATGAACGATAGAACTCATGCTTGACTGGGTGAAAGCTGTTTGGCAGAATTACCCAAGTGCCTTGTTGGCCAAACGATCGCTTTTGGTCTTGGACAGCTTCCTTGGTCACTTGACGGATAAGGTCAAGGAACAGATGCGCCATGTTGGCACAGACATGGCTGTTATTCCGGGTGCCCTCATGGATGTGCTGCAACCACTGGATGTCAGCATGAATCGGCTGTTTGAGGCTGAATTCCACAGGCAATACACTGAATGAATGGCAACCGGCGGCCACGAGCAGATGCCAACCGGACGGCTCAAGAGGGCACCACCTGTGATTGTGCTTGGGTAGATTTTGTCCGCGTCGAACTCGGTATTGACGGACATCGTATGCTGAAGTTTCAAACTCACTGGTATGTCCAACAGCTTAGGCGGCAGCGAAGATGACTTTTTGTGGTCTGATGAGTGTGTGCCACAACAGAGCATCAGCTTGGAGTCTGAGGAATCAGCGAGTGACGGCTATTGAGCGTTTTGGCGGCTCCGCCATGGATACTGCAATAAACGTTGTTCGTTTGCCAATTGGTACATTCTTTTTACTCTAAAGAATTTTTTTTACATATTGTGTGTGTGGGCCACACCCTGAATATTGGCCGTCGTATCTCGAAAAATACGTGCGGCCCTTAAACATGTTTATACGGCCATATTGGCACTGGCATCGCTGTTCATGACCCAGTTGTGTTGCTGGAAGTTTTATTGAGAGCCAGTGCCTGTTCATTATACGTGTCTTTTTGTCTCCGTTTTATTGCGCTGCTCTTTCTTCAAGAACCAATGAATTGAATAAGAGGTATGGAATGCTCATGAACTGGAATCCATTAGTTGAAAGTTCAAGAAAACACATCAGTGGATAGCTTGCTGATGGCCTTAATTTGTTATTTAAAAATATAAAGGCATTAATGACTAATAATGTGAGTAGTGAGAGTCGGTTGCATGTCACGGGTATTTGAGGCATCCCCACGTGAGAGAAAGTTCAACTATGTTGAAAGATAGCGGGGATAAAGATTGTTCAGGCTGTTTTACTGATTGCAAGAAGACAAAACAGCACAGGACAACAGGACAAGGGAGAGCACAGACGGGCGCTGACTAGCAACCATATGTGTTTATTGCAATAATCGTCGTGCATAAGTACGCCACCACTATCAATAGGAAATCAACCAACAAAATCAGCATGCGCAGAATCCAACTACATATCTTCGATTTAGCAACTGAGGTACGATAGAAAGAAGGGAAATGGAGCGTAGGCTAACACATGCTTCTCCACTACTATGGATGGGATAGGCCTCTGATACAAGACGAGCACGTTCATCCCGGTACTTAGACAGGAAAATCACATTTTCGAAAGATAGCTTGCAGCCGCATTCATTGCAATGTATTGATAGTTGACTATCAGTGGCCTTCTTTTTAACTTTGTTTGCATGCTCACCCATGCGTACATGGGTTAAAAGTTTATCCTCGTTTTCTTTTTCATCATCTCGTTCCTCTTTTCTTTTTCTCCTCTTCCTTTTTTTCTCGTCTTTATCACTGAAGCCACAGCAAACTGGTGACAAAATTTAGTGTCCCGAAACACCACTCCTACCACGTTGGAGCTGCAGCTGAGAACAGAGTGCTCAGCTATTTGGTGAGAGTTGGGGATGTGTAGCACTGCCCCTGTTGCGCTGGGTTGAAGCCCGCACAGGAATGGACAGACAGACAGACAGACAGACAATGAACTTTATTGGATTCTGAGGAGCTTTCGCGGGAACCCCTATCGGGGACCCGCAGAAGCCGCTGGCCGCGTCCAAGTCGGGGCTGGGACACCGTGATGTTCCGCCCTTTCCTGGGCCCTCTGGATTGCCTGGATTTGTGTCTGGAGCGATGGGCTCCGAAGTGCCTCTTCCCAGTTGGCTTCGCTGGATAGAGGGCCGTTAGGTAACGCGGGGCATTGCCAAAGCATGTGCGTTAAGGAACACTAAGTCTCATTACAGTCCGGACAACTTGAATCAATGTCTGTGGAGATACGACTGAGAAAGCCCCGTGAGGGGAACGAGCCCGTCTGGAGCATTCTAAGTGTAACGGACTGATACCTATCTAACTTCGGGTGAGGAAGAGCATAGGCCCTTCTACTAAGCCGATAGTGAGAGGTAATTTCATTGAAAGTAAGGAGCGGATCGTTGTGTTGGATTTCATCCTGTCCCCATAAGGCCTCCATGCCGCCGCGGCGCGTTAGACCTCGCGCAAGGTCATGGGAAAGCTCGTTGAGGTTAGGGATGTGCTGATGAACGTCCGCACCCATATGGGCGGGAAACCAAGAGATGAAGTGAGTGCCAGGGTCTGTTCTTTTTTCCAGAATGCAGGCAGCCTCTCGCGCTAGGTTACCCAATTCAAAAGCTTTGATGGCTGCTCATGAGTCTGTGAACACGTTGGTGCGCGAGCGGTCGGTCATGGCCAGGGCTATGGCGACCTGTTCTGCAACTGTGCTCGTAGTTAACCTGACCGAGGCTGAGGAGCGCAATTCCCCGTTGCCGTCAATGACTGCCAGCGCGAATATGCTAGACTTGCTATACCGAGCCGCGACGACAAAGACAGTCGATTCTAGATTCTCGCTGGCGTTCTCTAATAACGCCCGTGCTTGGGCTTTTCGCCTCCCCACATTGTATTGCGGGTGCACGTTCCTAGAATGGGCTGACCACAAAGGTTTCACGGACCTCCCTGGATAAGGCGATTTCCCGTTCAGCAAGCATTCTGGGAGCCATGCCAGCCCCGTCTAGGATGCGTCTCCCTGCCCTGGTTGATGAGAGCCTGACTGCCTGGGCAGTGACCTGCGCCTCGATCACTTCATCAATGTCGTTGTGCATACCGAGTTGTCTTAATTTGTCAGAGCATGTGGTTACTGGTAACCCCAGTACCTTTTTGATGCTCTTACGGATGAGAGTGTTTAGCTTACTTTTTTCCGTTCTAGTCCAGTTAAGGGCTGAGGCTACGTAGTTAATATGGCTCGTTAGGAAGGCATGATGGATCCGGAGTAGGTTGGCTTCACCTAGTCCCTTTCTGCGTCCTGATGCTCTAGCGACAAGTCTCAGCATGCTTTCGGTCTTGGCCGTGATGTGCGTGAGGGTTTTGGCGTTACATCCTCTCACGTCAACCAGTAGTCCTAGGATTCTAATTGAATCTACTCGTGGAATGCGCTGTCCATTCTTTGCAAAAAGGGCGATGGGAATTTGGTCCAGGTGTGGAAGTCTCCTAAAGCCTTGCCTGGCCGGCCTGTACAGTAACAGTTCTGATTTGTTTGGAGAGAGTTGGAGGCCTGTGCCTTCTTAATAGGACTCCGTTTCGTCTAGGGCTGATTGCAGCGCGTTTTCTACTTCTGCGAGTGATCCTCCCGGGCACCAGATCGTGATATCGTCCGCGTAAAGCGAGTGGCCTATATTGGGCAGGGATCTGAGCCTCTCCAATAAGCCCTTCATGACTATATTGAATAACAAGGGGGAGATGACCGCTCCTTGGGGAGTGCCTCTGGCTCCTAAGGCGAATTCACCTGACTTGTGTTGAGCGATCCTTATGGTAGCCGTTCTATTCATCAGGAATGATCTAACAAAGGCCTGAAACTTTGTTCCCAGACCTAGGCTGGCCGTGGCCTGCAAGACAAAGCGATGAGATACGGTGTCAAAGGCCTTGGTCAAATCAAGGGCTAAGATCCCCCTAACATCCCTAGTGTTGTTATCGAAAATGTGCTTCTTGAGAAGTAGCATTACGTCTTGTGTGGAAAGGCCGGGCCTAAAGCCGATCATGTTGTGCGGGAATAGTTCCTTGCGTTCTATGTAATCCGAGATCCTATTGAGGATCGCATGCTCGGCTACCTTGCCTACACAAGAGGTTAGCGATATCGGCCTTAGGTTGTCAAGATTTAAGGGCTTACCCGGTTTTGGAATAAGCCCAATCGAGGCTGCTTTCCACTCTTCCGGGACGCTTCCACTCTCCCAACTCTTGTTGACCTCTTTCGTTAGCAGCTAAATTGATTTATCATCCAAGTTCCTTAAAAGTCTGTTTGAGATGCCGTCCGGTCCTGAGGCTGACCTGCTATTCAAGTTGTGAAGGACGGCCCTAATTTCAGACTCGGTGAAGGGGTCATCGAGCTCCTTTACCGTATCACATTCTATTTCGGGATACTCTTCTAAGCGTCCTGCGCCTAGTGGGAGATATCTATTCGCTACCTCGTCCAAGAGTGTTTCTTCTGTTCCACCCTCTTGTCTGTACTTGTGAATCAGGTGGCACAGTGCCTGTCTTTGATTGCCTTTGGTCTGTGTGTCATCTAGCTTTGTTTAAGGAGATTCCATTTTCCCTCTGTACGCATGCGTCCATCGACTGCTGAACAGATCTCATCCCATTGTAGCCGAGCTAACTCGGTGCAGTACTGTTCGATCTCCTTATTAAGTTCCACGACCCTCTTTCGTAACCTCCTGTTAAGCCTCTGGGTTTTTCATCGCCTCAAAATGGAGGCTTTGGCTTCCAAGAGATGTGCGAGGTGCGGATCCATCCTGGGAACCTCGAGCTCTGTTTGAATAGTTTTTGTGGCCTTTTCAACATCTGCTTTCAGTGTTGCAATGAGTTCCTTGAAGCTGTCGTATTCGCCCGTGTCCTCTTTTCTGAGTTTTCGGAAAGCATCCCAGTCCGTCACTTTGAATTCCCTTGCCAGGGGGGCTCTGACCTGAAGGGTAACACTAATGATGAAGTGATCGCTGCCCAGGTTTTCTTGCTTGTTATCCCAGGTTGTTTGCCGCATATTTTTGATAAACGCGAGATCGGGGGTTGTGTCTGTAGCCACCGACGTGCCCAGTCTCGTGGGGAAACGGGGATTGGTGATGACTGTTACGTTATGTGGGGCGCTTTCCACTCTCTGTTTATGAAGGCCGCACAGGAATGGAGATTTTTTTTTTTTTTCCTCATTGTGAGCGTCAGTGGTTACGGACACTGGCAGCTGCAGCTGACACCATCACCACCGATTCCGTCCATTGTGATGAGTCCATAGCACCTTACGCTGTAAACAGCCATTTTCTCATTTCGACAGTGGGAACACTCTTGAGGCACTTCAAAGCCTACAGCAGGGTGTGGCTCTGTTCGTACAGAGGGCTAGCCTGGTCATGACTCTATACCAGGAAGCAATAGTCAGTACAGTGACTATTTTAGCATGTTTTCATTGTTGAGCATGTTCTAGTATTTATTTGATTTCTTACGTTCAACGTAGAGGAGTCAGCTTATGCTTGAGTGGATTTTGAATTGCGTAAATGTGGCGGTACCTTAAAGCTTTTTGCTTATGCCTAACTGCATAATTTGCAACAAGAGGCTTATGCCAAATATTGTGTTTTGTCGCTTAAATGTTAAGATATCATAGCATAAACAACATTGACATTGTATTTGCCTGTAAGGCGCACGTAAAAATAAAATTATTGAGCAATTGAGTGTTGCATGTTGGATGGTTTCTGGAGGTCTCACAGGAACAAAAGCACAGTCAGTAATTTTGGTGCTGACCCATTTGAACTTATCGTGTGCGTGTGTGTGTAATGATTATGTAGTTGCTGTAATGTTTTTATTTATATATTTATTTTTTGCTCTCTTCAATATTTAGTGCGAATTTATTCAGTGCTTAGTGTGAAATTATCTGAGGAAGCTATCTGGGGGAGAGTGAACATGAAACCACAGACTGTGTCAGTACCATATATTCACCAATTTTACCATGTTTTTAACTATCGTATGGTTGAGGCCCATCCTCTTTAGCAGTACGACATTTGCTTGCTCTCCCACTGCACTGCCAAAACCCGAGCTGCCGTTCCATGTACAGTGCTCCCCTAGCTCGTTTTTGTTGCCACACTGTACAGTTTTGCAAACACAGAAGTTATTGTTGCTTCAAAAAGGGCCTGTGAATGCTGCTGAAAGGCCTTTATTTCTTTTGTTTACCCGAGCAGCACCTGGCCGTCTAAGGTCGTCACGCATTGTTGGTGCCATTGCCCCCGAAGTTCGGCCAGACACTAGAGCTACGGAGAAAAACGCTGCAGCTGACACAGGTGAGAAGTGGTTTGATAGCTGTGCTAAACTTCGCCAAAAGCCAAATCCTGCTACATTCTTTCACATTTTGCAATTCTATGTTAAAACTGCACTGAACGCACGTTTTGACCTTTCTTACTCGAAACCAACCTCGGTGTAGTCCATCCTAACCGCGCGATGATAAATAGAAAGTCCATGCTCACTCACTTTCAAATCGCACGGCGTTCCGCCTTCCACTGTGGAGCTGTGCCTGTTCCTGCCATGGCTTGGGAGCAAAGGGCAAGCCTAAATGCTCGACACCAGGGTGGAGGTAGGTGGAGGCAATGCACGTGAACAGCTTAGAGTAGGAGCCTTAGCCTAACGCATCGTATCGTGCCCACCAGAATCAGCGTAGTCTAGTGTTTTGCGTCAGTGCCCAATTTGGTGTCGAGCCTGTGTGGGTGTAGAAATGGCAGCTCCAAATGCAGATGGCTCTCGCCTACCTTGCAAGCAGTCGCCAAAAAGATGGATGCCAACTAGGCCAGTATCAGCCAGTATCTCACAAGTGATCTTGATCGGTGAGAAAAAGACATGTCACTGCTTTCTTTGGATGATATCGCAGAGCTCCCATGATTCTGAATGCAAAAGAAGTTAATCCAGACTTTCTGTTAAATTATGAGCACTTGCAACTGTAATAGGCTTTGTTATCATGGCTTGCCAAAATTTTCGATGTTGTGTGTGGAATAAATGTGGAGAGCAAGCAGTTCAGTGTACGTGATAACGTCGATATCAGCCCTCAGTCTGGGCATCACCCGAGATCTGGATGACAAGGCACATCTTTCCTTATCCCTTAACACATTGCATTGGACTTGCATATCTTTTGTCTTGACATGTAACGTATGTATGGTGCTCTTGTGGTGTGGCTTCCGTTCGTGGTCAGTGGTTGTGCTGTTCATCAAGGTTGAATTTTTTAAAACATTATTGTACAGTCAAATCTCATTAATTTGAACACGTTTAATTTGAACTTCCGGTTAATTAGAACTGATGCTGTGGTCCCGTCAAAGCTATGTGTACTCCAACTGGCGAAAACGCCCAGTAATTTGAACGTGCAAGCACTTAAAAGTTAATTCTAACATACCGCGCTCCAAAAATGCTCTCGGCACCGTGCCAAATCACGTGGCGGCCCCTCCGACCAGCATTGCTCCCACCCCACCACAGAGGAAAAGCTTAGGAGACACCCCTCAACGCTGCGCGCAAAGAGAGAAAAAGGGGGAAACAAAAGAAGCTGCGGTGAAATGTTTGCTCTCTCTCAAGTGCCAAGGTCGCTGTTTCTGCGTTTCGCCGGTACACGCGTGTTCCCCCTTCCCCATGCTTCCCCTTTCCCCGTCTCAGCCACGTGGAGAACCTTCTCCTTTCTGCTATATTTTCTCCTCACGTGTTGGCCACGCTGTGGCTGCGGTGCAGAGTGTAGCAACAGCGGAAACCCAGTCGTGTCGTCGTTCTTGGTGCGAGGTGCGATGTGTTGACTAGGCTTCGGCACACTATTACAGTCGCCGACAGACATTACAGACGCTAGCACTGCCGAGGCCGGCGACCTCAGTGAAGAAATCGTGGCACTATGTCGCTGCGGAGGGCCCTGCACAGCGGCTGGCATGGGAGGCGTAGTCTTCGCTAGCGCGCACTCCGCAGCTGTTCGAGTTGAGGAGGAACAGGAGTGTTAAGGAGGAAGGCGACAGAAATATGCCCGTAGCTACCTTAGCGCAGGGTGCTTCGCTTTATTTATGGTGTGAATGACTTCACAATTATGTTGCCTAATCAGTGACACAATGTCAAAAAAACGTTTCAGGGACCCTTTAAAGGCACAACCGTACTTCTATTAACCTTGGTATAGTTGATAAGGTGTGATAACAGTTGCAACTAGTCGACTACGAAGAATCAAAGGATCCTGGCAAAACTTTTCCAATAGTCAGATAGCGGGGCCAATCAGTCACGGAGCCTCATGTGAGCTAAGTATTATTGGACTGCACGCACTAGGGAATTCGCAATCTTTTTTGTCCACCATGATGATACAGTGGTTTCAGGGCTCAGCTGCTGACCCAAACAGCGCGGGTTCTATCTGAACTGCGGCGGTCACATTTTTTTGATGGGCAAAAATGCTAGAGGGCTGTGTCGTGCAATATATCGATGCATAGTACAGAATCCGAGGCCATCGAAGTTTCAAGAGCCCTCCACTACATTTGATGTTTTTCGATGCTCTTAAGCACTAAAACACGTGCATTTTCTTGGATTTGGTGAACTCAAAGCAGACAGATCATTGTTGAGCAATTCCGGGGTCACGAAATCAGCCTAATACCCTTGTCACATGAGAAGGTCTAACATCATTTGTATCTAATGCCATTTACATTTAATGTGGTTAGCAGGCTGTCACACGGGTACATCTAATGTCATTCGATGAGAACGACCTCTTAAAACAAATGAGTTTGGTAAACTTATTCGAATGCGTTTCTATCGTACCTGAATACTCCCGCTGTGAGGGGGCCATGAACAAATTATAGCAGTGAATTTCTTGTTATTTTGAAGTGTAGCGTTATTATTTTTTTTTTTACGAAAGGGCCCAGCTTATTTGTTCTGAAGAGTTTTATACTGGTGTCACACGGGCGGTTTCAATGGCCGTCGAGTCGGTAGTCTATCAAATCAATGGAGCATCCCACAACTCCTTTGAGACTTCGAAGGCCGTTGAGCGACAAGCGGAAACGGCGCGAACTCCTAGACTTGGCTCACCGGCAGCTCCAGCACACGTTAGTTTCAGAGGCCACGGCCATATTTATGTCGTTGCATCAATAAATGGAATCATACACCGGTGAAAAATATTAGAAACGTGCCGAGAGGCCATTGGTTCTCACTTTATTGCATTAGTTCTAGAACGAACATGCCGTCACTGCCATAAAAAACAAATGCCATGCAGCTGGTGGGAAATGTTGCATGTTGCACCATGTAGTGTCTACGAATGAAACCAATTTTTGAGGCTCACGCTGGGGACTGGCCTAGCAGTGTCAAAATCTGCATGTTTTCTGAATAACGACTGCAAAACGTTGCACATACTTCGTCCCTTTTAGAACGTAATATTGAGAGAAGGCTCAATTTAAAGTTTGTTTCTTGCCTTCGGTGTGAATAGCAAGCAACTAGTGCGAATTGGAATTGAATTGAGTGCTTTGGTTGCCGCCATGTTGTTGCGAAGTCACTGGGCGACTCAATGGCCATTCAAAACTGGCGTGTAGCAGCGTCACAGCTAATTTCGTGTCTATAGAGTTATGAGCTTTTCGAAGGTTGTCGACGCGAAGGCCTTCCACTGTGCCCGTGTGACACAGGTATTACAGTGAAACCTCGTTAAACCGTAGTTGGCCGGAGCTCGGAAAAAGTACGTACTAAACGGTAGTACTGCTTATCCGAAAAAGCGTGAGGGTCGCCCACTTACCTTTCAAAAAGAGGTACCCTCAAGAGAGTGCGATGAAAGGGCAAAAAACATTCTGTATTTATTAACGTCGCGTGACAAAGTCAGTTATTTTCATTTGACGCCGCGGCGGCCTAGCAGCAACGACAGCGGCCTCAAACTCGCTTATGCTGCGAGCCAGCTTTTCCGCCAGCCCCCTCTTCTCGGCAAACGCCCGCAAGAGGCTGACGCAACGCGCAGCTTCTGCCACAGTCGGACCTGAATCGTCCGCGCTTTCACACTCTGTCTCATCCCCATCACTTTCGTTTGGCGACACTTCGACGACAGAGGCAACGATGGCTTCGTCTGAAGTGTCTGGAGAAGTCTGAACCTCGCTGTCTATATCTCGGAAGTCGGGGAAGGAAATGCCTTCCGTAACCCCCTGCCGCTCCAGCACTTCAGCGAGTAGAGTCTCGCAAGCCTCGTCGACGATGTCTGAAGTCTGGTCGACCGTGCTGCTAGCGTCATCTCCGTCACCCGCACACACATTGAAGCCAGCGCGTTTGAAGCAATTTTGCACAGTCGTTTCTTCAACCTGGTGCCACGAGTACTCGAGCAGGTGAATTGCGCCCATCAGGTCTATGGAAAAGGCTTTGCCACATTCAATGGCAAGAAGAAATCTGCGGAGCAGGTTCTTCTTATAAAGCTGTTTCACTGCCCGAATGACGCCTTGGTCCAAGGGCTGGGCAATCGCCGTGGTGTTGGGTGGCAGAAACGCCACCTTCACAGCCGTGAGGTTATCCACAGTGACGTGCGCTGATGCGTTGTCTAAAACAACCACCACTTTTCTGTTTTTGGCCGCAAAGCGACGATCAATGAGGCGGATGTACTCCTCAAAGAGTTTTCCTGTCATCCACGCTTTGCTGTTGCTCCGGTAGACGACTCCAGATGGCAGCCGGGCACCTTTAAAACATCTTGGCTTTGCCGACTTTCCGATGACGAGAAGCGGAGTTTTGTCAGTTCCCGACATATTCACACAAAACGCCACTGAAATCCTGTCCTTCGCATGCTTGCCGCCGGTGCATGTCTCGCCTTTGAACGCGAGCGTTCTGTCTGGCAGAAGCTTAAAAAACAACGCGGATTCGTCCATGTCATAGATGTCATCAGGTGCGTAGTCCTCCAAGATGTGCCTCAGCTGACCGTTTTGCCACTGCTCTGCGCCATCTACGTCAGCAGCAGCACCTTCTCCCGAAATGGACCTCGTCGTTATGCCGTGCCTCGCCTTGAATCTGGCCAGCCAGCCATTGCTACACACGAAGTCGTCGTGCTTCAGCTGCGAGGCAAAAACCAGGGCCTTCTCCACGAGGAGGGGTCCGCTAATAGGCAGGTTTTTCGACCGCGCAGCCTTCAGCCACTTCACCAATGCCTCCTCTACATCCGAAAACGGCGAACTGCGTAGCCGGCACCTTTTCGCCGTTGCAGCAGCACTGCCGAGCAACTTCTCTCTCGAATTCCAGATTCCACACACAGTCGTTAACGGCAGGTCTCTCTCGCGTGCCAGCGCCGACTTTTTCGTACCGCGTTCGATAGCATGAATGATGTCTAATTTTTCTTCAATCTTGAGCACACGGTGCTTCTGTCCGAGCTTCGGCATGGCGAAACAGAACAAGCACACGGAGACAAGTGAAGCGATAAGTGGAGAACGACGCACGACTACTTGAACTACCACGGCGCCGAAGGAACAAAGACAAGAAGCAAGCGCCCACCCACGACAGAGAACACCTCCCACGACCTCCTCAACCTCCTAGCGCCGCCGCGTGGCAAACATCAGAAGCCTAGCGCTGCGCTCTTGATCCAAGAGATGGCGCTCCTCAACGAAGCCATCATCATCATCAACGCAGTCGAGCAACGCGTGTTTCGATCTCCGAGGCTTGCTGTCGGGCCGCTCCGTGGGATGACATGCCGCCGCAATTGCTCACCGAAAAACGGAAACGCTACGTATTAACCGATACATGCGCAATAAAGTGGTACGGTTTATGCGGATACAAAATGCATTACGTTCAATGGCCGCTTAGTCGGGGATTTGCCTTTACTACTTTTAAAACAAAACTACTGTTTAAGCGGGTACGGCTTAACGAGGTTTCACTGTAGTATCCTCATTCCCAGCAACATTGTCCAGAGCGTTGTCAGCCATGTGCTCAGCTGTACGCTAAGTCAGCTCACTTGGCCCAGTAGCATTCGAATATGAACCGTAACCTGTTAAAAGTAGGGATGTGTGAATACTGAAATTGTCGAATACGAATAAGGCAGGAAAACAGGTCTCGAATATCGAATATGTGTGTAGTAATAGAGAGTTGCAAAACAGGAGCTAACGTAACAGTAAGATTTATTAATTTCAAAAGAAATTAATGAAATACATTGCAGCACATTAATGAGACATGAAAACAAATTTCCATATTTACTAGCGTAACAATTGCACTTTTCTTTCCGAAAAACAGAAGCAAACTTTGTTCAAACTGAACAAGACATTTTAATGCACAGTAAAGACGGCGTTGCGACTCACGGTAATACTTGGAGCCACACGTGCGATGAAACTTTATTTAAACAACAGTAAAAAAAAAGAAGCTATATAGTAGAGGTGAGCGAATATTCGAAATTTACAATAATTTTCTAATAGCACTTGCTGAATGGCCCATTCCTGCAAGTGTGCGCTTCACCACATAGCACTGGTATACTGCGGCGAAGCTAACACTCGCGTATTGTGGCGAAGCTAAGACCCGTGTGCTGTGGCGCACACTCGCGTACTGTGGCGAAGCTAACACCCATGTACTGCGGCAAAGTTTAAAACTTGTGTGCTGTGGCAAAGTTAACACTTGGATATTGCAGCGAAGCTAACCCCCCTGTACTGCTGTGAAGTTATCTCGGCTTCCTGTTGCACAGTGCAGTGTTGGTTTGTTCAGAGACTTTGGAATGACACGTGCATACACAACCTTTAGATGCGAAGCAGCTCTTTGACTAGCCTGTGTGACGCTGTCCCTCCGTGCGTCCGTACGAATGCTCCGCAACGCGCTCCCCTCGCCGCAGGTGTTGGAACAGTGCCAAGTAGGTCACGCCACAGCTGCGCGTTGACGTCACTCTCTCCCTCGCCTGCCGCGCGCTCGCCGTAGCTGCCGCCTCGTCCGTTCGCCCGCAACACCTGCCGCTACCGCCGCTCGCTCCGCTACCGCGACCGCCGCTTGCTACACCGCCGACTCGTCGGTTCACGCGCAAAAAATTAACACCATCTTCCCAAAGGAAACCCTGATGGGATGCGAAGCACCCGCGTTAGTGCCGTTCAACCCGTGACGCCACCCGTGCGCAACGCTGCTGCTTCGCATCCCATCAGGGTTCCCTTTGGGAAGATGGTGTTAATTTTTTTTTTGCCCAACTTTTTAACAGTACATTTCTTCATAATTAGATATGGTATTGTTAAAAAATATGCAAAAATTATTTGAAAGATACCGTAAAATGGGGTTACTTTGTGACAGATTTCGCACGTTTTCTTTCTCTCGCTGAACAATTATCAACATAAAGGCGAATGAATAGTAGCATAACGTTGCTAAAGCCTTCCCTCACACAACGGTGTGCTCTACAAATCCGCATCTTTAATACAAACGGCTATATACAGGTTAAAAGATGTCACAATGTCGCCCCGTCGTGT
The DNA here is from genome assembly GCA_013339685.2 of Hyalomma asiaticum. NCBI lineage: Eukaryota > Metazoa > Arthropoda > Arachnida > Ixodida > Ixodidae > Hyalomma > Hyalomma asiaticum. Next base: position 14,519,707 of record CM023484.1, read on the forward strand.
GGGGCAACTTTGTGACAACGTTGTTTTTGACTGAATATGAAGTTACCCCATCAAAAGTTTATTTGCGTTATGTACAATTGGTTTCTGCTCTGGCAATGTTACAATGGTATTACAAATTATTCATACATGTACCTCCTCAATCAAGATATTTTACCTCAAAGATGCCTAGCTTGCCTACCGGCCTAGGGGATTGAATTGTGTACAAAATTTCTTATTCTGAGTACAAAATGGCGCCTTCGCGGTCGGGCCATCTCCAATTCTTTTTGTTCGTCTCAGGTTTGACTTTCGTCTCAGGTTTGACTTTCGTCTCAGGTTTGACTTCCGTCAATCTTCCCGGGAAAAGTTGTGCTTCGAAGTTTACTACGACAAAGTCATTCACCTTGAAGGTGCTTTCCCCGAAACCCGTACTGCGGGCCCTCGGGACGTTGGTATTTGGAATCGTGGAGGTGGTAGGAGTGTCCGTTTCCGATAGGTTGTCAAGACTTCCGGGGAGTACGTCGGACTCACTTGTATCTCCTTCCGACCACCTTTTCTTGTCGCCACGCTGACCATCTCAAGACGATTCGCTGTCACTGCTATCTTCTGCGCTGTAATCCTCAAGATAAGACCTCTTCCTAGGTCATCTAGCTCTGATGCTAGAGGTACAGCTGCCCTTCGTCCTGGTTGTCGGTTTTCCCGTCCTGCTGGCTTGTCACAAACACAGTTGGCATGTCACAAAGTTACCCCGCGAAGTATCAACGTTTCAGTTTCCTTTCTATAACCTTAAACAAGCATGACCTGATTAAATTTATATTACAGTTTCTTTTAACCAACATGTTAACAATCAGAAGGTCATACCTGATTTCGCTGTTTTTGTCGTGCGGACGGGTCGAGCACACAAAGTTTACGGCGCTTCAACAATGCGTGCCAAAACACGATTCAACATTTCGTTGTCTAGAGTGGCTCCGGAGCGCGGAAACGTCGGCAGGCTGGCACTAGGTGACCCGGCACGTCAGACGAGCTTTTTGAGTGGCTCATAGCTTTTCGGCGGTGCTTGGTAGTGGCGCGAGATTTAAAATACAGAAAAACGAGTGTGTGTCACAAAGTAACCCCTGCAGTCACAAAGTAACCCCATTTTACGGTATTCAATTCGATTTGCACTTAAACATAAATTTGAATTCACTTTGCACTCAAGATTTTGCTATTCACACTGCTCTGCTATATAACATCAGTACTACGCAGCTTGGCACCCATGGCGACAGCCTTTATGGTGGCTGCGTTTTGCTCCAATGCTATGGCCTTTCACTTCTGATTAACTCTTGGTTAGGTCACAGTGGCATTAAACCAGAAAAATGGCAATGCTGTCGAACGGTCAACAGCGAAAAAAGGAGCGAGCGGCACACCGTGGTCTTCGGTGCGCATATAGTTTCCATAGCTTCTATGTCACCGGAGGTCCCTTCCTTAATGACACACACGATGTGTAAACCAATGATCCTCGCGGATGCAATCTTGGAGACGCCCAGCCGCATCCTTGTTCAGTTGTGTTTGCAGCTGGTCATAACAGGAAAATAGATGTTTCCCACAACAGCATGCAAAACGGATCACCATCATTCATATATTTTCCTCATATTCCCTCTCATATCTGTGCTCAGCCTCTCCGTCGTGCGCGTTAAAGCATGACATCTGAGATCGCATTGTGGCAATCTTGGAGACCGTGCCCTGAGCATGCTTAGGCTTAGCAGCCATGCTTACCCATGCTTAGCAGCGCCAGCCAGTGCAACACGCTGCAGCGAGCAGTGTAAAGGAGATGCGATAGTGTGGAGGGATGCAGCAGCATGAGTAAATGGTATTACCACTGCTTGCACGCGGCTACGCATGGCAGTTTTATCGGGACGTGGGAGTTTTCAATCGTCACGCCAAAAGGCGCCCGATCATCATGGATGGGGTGAAGTGGGAAAGCCACAGTGTGGCTGTTCGCTGGTCTGCAGGGGTTCATACTTGGGGGTGCATTTATTACGTGGAGAAAAAAAAGTTTGTGATGGCAATGCAAAGTCGTCCATGATGTCATTGTGCCGACGTGGCGATGGCAAAACACTCACGACAAGGCCTTTTCTTTATTTTTTTCATACCATGGAAAAAATCCTGACTCTTTCATCGAGCGGCCTCTCTGATGTGCGTGTCGCGTATAGCGGCCTTCTATGGCGCGAGAACCGGTGCCTCTTGTGTTTTCGTTATCAAAACGTAGTCCATGCCGCATGGAGCCGGTCCTCCTGTCCTAGTTGCGTGCAGTGTGCTGAATGCTCGCGAAGTCACCACCACGGAGGCGCTTGTTGTACCGTGCGCACTTCCTTGCTGTCAGGTCGTTTTTCGTACCTACTCTTCTGACTACACAGGACTGCAGGGTTGTAGCCATTTTTGGGTTAGATCAACACGGCGACAGCACGCTGCTTCCGTTTGATCAAGTGAAACACACTTTGCGTCGCCACGATGTACTCGACGTTGAAAAGGAAAGATACCCTGGCGTCGTCTACAAAATACCGTGCCAAGACTGCCAGGCGAGCTACATAGGCGAGACGGGAAATTTTAAAAGAAGACTGCAGCAGCATCGTAATGATGTAGCCAAAAGGCACACGATTTCGAACGCCCTGGCAGAGCATAGTGAAAAAACTGGACACTGTCTTGATTGGCAATCGGCTTCCATTATCGAAAAAGAGAAGAAGTTATCATCCCGCCTGCTCATCGAATCTTTTTGCATACAATCCACTACTAACACGATAAATCGGACACGGGGTCCACTCCCTGAGGTATACGCAAGCGCGTTGCGCCTTTCGCCGCATATATAATAAAGACCGCCATGCATTCGTTCATTGTGAACAAGGCACCCGTGCTGGGCGCCGAAACGTCAATTGTGTTGTTTTATTTTACTTGGCGAGTGTACGTTTTCTTCAACCATGGTTTTTCCTCGCCAGACGAGTTTTCGTCAAACCCTAGACTTCTTTACTCGACGTTCCTGCACTGGCACAAAACAGCGGTGCGCTTGGATCATGTACTATACTTACAGCAGCACTGTTTCACACACGATGCCGATCAGATGGGTGAAAATCTGTTATCATGATCAGTTGTCATTCGGCACTGGTGTGTTCGTGCTTTTGTCTTCGCTCTCAAATAATCGCCGCTTTTGCCGAATATTTGGCCAATTTCGAATATGGGAAATATTCAATTCATGTTCGAAATTTAGAATATTCGCACACCCCCAGTAGAAAGCAATTTTTATAAAGACTCGGTATACATAACAAAATTTTGTTGCATAAGCTGTGACTTTTTTCTTCATACTTGTCTCTGCTTTATCGCCATTGCTACCACCTGCAAATGATATTTTCTTGTTCCGTGTGACAGTGAATGCCATCTGTCATTTGAGGAATTGAATGTCATTAGATATAAATGATGTTAAACCTTCTCGTCTGACAGGGGTATAAGCTAGTTCTGCATAAAAGAATGTGCTGCTTATGATGTCATTTATTGCAAGAAGAGAAGGTGCTTTCCAGCTGCATGGGAAACGGTATTACACATTCACTGGCTGGTGCTTGCTGTGCAATAGTTACCGCCACTATCACAACGTAGGCAAATGTCTTGCCTTTGCGTGTTCCGTAAGATATATTGTGACAACTCTATTCTTAAAAATCACTTGATAACCCCCCCCCCCCCCCCAGCTACGTTTCTGCTCGCACCGATCATTGTCATAAGTTGGGGTTCTTTCGTGCCACACAAACCATTTTTTAAATTCATTCATCCCCGATGCGTCAACAAAGTGAAATCACCTTCCCTGCTCCGTCGTCAAAATATCTGACAACACCAAGTTCAAAGGTGCTTTGATCAACCTTATGTCGTCATAAATAAAGAAATCGTGTCATTGGCATCATATGCACATTTTTATAGCGTGTGTTCATTTTTATAGCGCAGGTTCTTGTTTCATATGCACACTTTCGGCCTTTGGTGTTACTTCTCGCGCTTAGTTTTTGTTGCCATTGTTATTGTATAATGATTACCAGTATTTTATTCAGTCACCTGAGTTATTTTTCTTTCTTTTATGCTTTGTTGCACATTGTATGTTAAAAAATGTACCACTCCCCTCTGTAATGCCTTCGGGCCCCGAGGGTAACAAAATAAATTAATAAATAGTGTACTGCTCACGTGTTCACTGGAGGCTGTACGACCGATTGGCAGTGTTTTAGGGGCGAAGCACCTAAAACACTGCCAATCGGTCGTACAGCAGTGCAGTCAGACGGTGTGTGTGCATTTGTGGGCCGATCGTGGAGGCAGTGCACCCGGACAGTGTACAGGTAGGGTATGCGTAGGGGAACCCAGTACCCAGTACGATACCCAGGCACAGCATCGTGTTAAATCGAAACCGAAAACAACATTTCAGCGACATGACAGTACAATGCACGCTGCAGTGAAAATACACGAGAGGGCGCTGCGGTAAAGCAGATGTCCTTTGCTTTACCGAAACGTGGAAAGCGAAAAGACCGCACATCAGTGGATTCTTCCCCGTCGTCTGCACAGAAGAAGCAGAGCGATCGGCGGGTGGTGTTGGGATGTACATGAAATCGCCACAGACCGCGGTGAATTTCTACCTACCAATAATGAGCCAGTCTCCCAACGGCGAACACACTGCAATGAAACTATCCGACGGAATCGTCGTCATGACAGTGTACTAGGCCCCGAATCTCTCCCGAGGCAACGTAGAAAAGTACTTCGATCTAGCCATGTGCAATTACAAAGCAAAGTACAAGAATGACCCCTTTGTAGTTGTGGGAGACTTCAGCGTATATGTCACTGACAACAACTGGCTTGTGCCGTATATGATGTCTCGATACGTTCTGCGATGCACTTCGTATGACTGGAAACAACCGACAGCCACCAATGGAATGTTAATAGACCTTGTCTTTGCCAACTTCAGGCAGATCCGATCGAAAAATCGTTGGCTCTGCATTTCATGGACCACAAAGCTGTGATAATGAAGGGAAAACGGAATCCAGAACTCAGTGTGACATACGAGTTATGACAAATAAAACATTGTATATACTGTACAGATGCATTGTCACTCATTTACATGCGTGAGTGGGCAATATCATGGCTGATTTACGGTAACAACGATCCTCAGTGCTTCGCCCACTCGTCATGATTCACTTCCTGGAAATGTGTAGATTTTTTTTTTTTTTACTATTTTCAATATGTTTTGCAGGGCCCCTTTAAGGGATCAGATATACAATATGATAAATCTAACTTGGACCTGGATTAGATCTGATGAGTATCGGTCATGTTCAGTGTGGTCCGATAAAGATTGAATTCATTCTGGTCAGTGAGGCTCAAACATTCTTGGTTCTCAATTACGATGCCTGTAGACATTCTAGATTTCAGATCAGTTCTGTTCTGCGCATGTGATGTCACACCGCACTGCATCATTCCAGCACAGTGTGCACACGGGTCCTTGAAAGCCTTGAATTGCGAAGGTCTGTTTTTGAGGCCCTTGAGAACCTTAAGTTTCTCACCAGTCCATGAAAAACATTCTATTTATGGAATACTAAATTTTAATTGGTATTTGTCATCATAAATATGATTTTTACTGAACTTTTGCTTTGGTTAGTGTTCTGTAGAAAAATATTTTCTATTCTGATTTATACCTCTGGAAATTCTGTCGCATGGTCGTGACGATATATAAACAGTTAAAGATCGCAGTTTTGATGGGCAAAGCACTGCTCATCGAAGCAAGCAAAGTCGCACAACAATAGCAGCAAGCAGTCGTTGGTTGTGAATAAAATGCTGGGCAGTGGCTAATTGTGTTGGCTGTTATACATGCATCACAGTGCATTCCAGTGTTACCACTGATGCTTGCATACAGTCTGGAAGATACTCAGACATACCTGTCGGCCATGCGGTTTGCAGAAGAGCCAACGCTGTCCACGAAGCAGCATGCAAGTTCTCGCAAGGCCCTTCACCAAGTGATAATGTGCGTCACGACAAAGTGATAATGATGATCCCCGTGAAGCAAACCAAGACAAATGTGCATGTCAGTACAAACAAAATTGCATTGTGACATGTGATAAAGGTATCCTTAGAATTTTTTGTGCATAATACGAGCAATTTCACTTTATGGTGTTTCTTTTTGTACAATAAATGTGTCGATTCCTTGAAGGGATTGTCTGAAGATCTTCAACAAGGGGAAAAAATAAGATTAACTTCTCCAAGAGGGCTTTGAAAAGCCTCCAGTTGGGGCTTGAAAGTCCTTGAAAATTGTTGAATTTTTTCTTCGAAGCCTGGAGGAACCCAGTGTTATGCACATATCGGTCTACTGTATCATGAAGTGCATTGTTTGTAAGTAAACACACAATGCACGTTATGCATTCGACTCATGTGTACATTATGCGTAATCTTTTTCTGTGATCTGTTGCAGTGGTGACCAGGGATAACATCAACGTGGAGCAGGATGACGCAGGTGAGTGGTTCCATGACCCAGCAAAAACGTGAAAGCAGTGTTTCTCGCTCATTTGTCTTCTTAAAAATATTTATCTGGCAATACTGCTGACTCCATTAGTGCTTCTTGCAGAGTAGGTACCAAAAAATGATGTTCACATGCAGTCAAGTCCCACTGCAACAATATTGATCGGACATGCGAAAAAAATCCATGTCATAGAATTTCGTTGCTGTGAAATTTCATCTTAGACCATTCAAGTTCAGAAAATACAGTAGAATCTCGATGATGCAAATTCCTCGGGGCCATGCAAAATATTTTGGTAATTGTGAATTTTCTACAATCAAAAATAGAACAAATCAAAATGTAGAGTAAACAGAAATGACCAAGCACCATGGCCTTATCATGCGGCTGGACTTTCGTATGATAAAGCCCTGGTGCCTGATTGTTTGTGCTGTTCTAACTAGTACATAAGTACATAAAGTGCATAACTGATAAGCTATTTCATCGTGGAAGCTAGCAGCATTTTTGGGTATGGGGAGGCCGGGACGAGATTGTGAAAAATGCAAGAAAATGTGCACCTGTTTTGGCACGGCAGTGCCTATCTACGCATAATCAGTGGCATTTTGCTGATAGCATGCAAGCACCTAAACACACTTCTTTTCATTGAGGCTGTTGAATAAGGTACTCAATATTGTGGAAAAGCACAGCTTGCAGAGCCATGTTACCTTTCTTGCCACTGAGCGCGTTTATTTTGGGATCATAGGAAAGTTCATAGTTTCCGTTCTCGCCCTCTTTGCCCGTGATGACCATGTGCGTGCGTGCACGCACACACACATACACACACACACTCAAAGCAAATGCAGAGAAATCAGCAGCCCGTCTGACGAAGCTAGAGATGCACATGCACCAGCATGCTCTGAGGTGCCTACGGCAACTGTGCACCACTGCAATGTCGTCACTGCTAGTAAGGCCTTTTCGCGGAGATGCTGTCAATCCTCGTTTCTTTGACAACCACACCATGCTCATAAGCTGTGATGTGACAGCTGTCCAATGAGAAATGCGTTCGAGCACTGACACGCACACAGAAACAGATGGTTACTGCAAATGTAAGATGAGCCAGCAATCATACAGCGGTGCACCAAACAACCCATTTTGTATTGACCTCTTGCCATGTCAATAATAAAGTGACAGCAAAGTAAACCACTGTCCTTTGTCCTCAAGCCTTCTACTATCTGTCCATGCTCGTGCAGTTTTTCTTTGGAAAGTGGAACGTGCTGACGCTTGTTCTCGTGCCCGTGAGCTTCGTGAATGCACATCGCATGTGCTGGCGAGCGCCACCCCATAGTCATGTGGCCCAGTTCATGTGTGCAGAGGAATAAGCGCTTGGCGCCTCTCCTCGCCTCATGTTTTGCTACCGCTGTCCCGACAGAGACGAGATTGAAAGGGGGTGGAAAGGACCAGAGTGCGGCGGTTGAGTTCGCATGCTTGTTTGCGGCTGAGGTTCCCGCATTCATATGCACTGTGGCATGTTCAGAAACCGTTCGCATAAAGCCAAACCTTGGCATGTTCAGTGTAATGTAGGCTGTCCGGGAATTTTCTAAAATTCGTATCAATCATGATGGTGTTGCTGAGATTCTACTGTATGTAGAATGCTTGTCCTTTGGTCCCCGCAAGTGTATGCATTATTTATGGCATCGAACTTCGACATACTGAGCTGCACATAGGTTATTCACATGTGCCCTCAAATTGTGTTGAGTGCCACGAATGTGCGTCTGTGAGGCTAACTGAAAATGAAGTGCTAAAGTCTGTCACCATAGTCATTAGTGAATGACACAGGAAAGCTGGGACGCTTCGTGCCCTTTATGGCTTTATTGCCTTTAACATGCCACCACTGACACCAGCTAATTTTTGTTCATTTGCCCGTCTCAAAGGATACAGTTACTAGTCGGCCAAGGGTGCACAGCAAAACAAAGTTCATTGTACTTGTATGCATTTAGTTTGTCTGTCCTTAGTGTTTCTATATCCATTTGATGCCGTATGTTATCAGCCTTGCAATGCTTCCCACTAGTCCAAGAGCCATCCATGTACACTTGCACTGCTCTATAGAGTTGAGTGGTCAACTCCTTTTTGTGTGGTTGCATTTTTTCTCTTCTTTTCCCTCTTCTTGATTTGATTTACTTGAGTTCTTCTAACGCAGTGTTTTCTTTTTTTCTTTTTTTTCATTTACTTCATCCACATAATTTTGGCAAAGACTAGCTCGTGCAATTCATTGCAGCCCACATGAGCACTACTGTTGAATCACATGCTAACACTTGCATCATGCACTAAACCAAAACTCACTAATGTAAAGCTCTCTCTCGCAAGGAAGAGAAGTTAGCTGAGAAATAATGCGAACCGATGGGGCTTACCAAGTATCAATGTGCCATCTTTGTGCAGACCTGCTGGAAATCGACGTTGCCAATGAGGATGTGCACTCGGTGGTCAAGGATACCACGCCCACATCCACACCCAGCCGTTTGACTGGTGTCGATGACTCGGCAACGTAAGTGATTGCACAGAGTTGATCTGCAAGCTTAGTACAGAGGTTGTTTTCTTGTCTCTGACCTTTAGGGTTGCCACTTGCCCATTTTCTAACTGGTCCGGCTGGTTTTTTTTTAGGCATTGGGCTGGTTACGAGTCCAAACCTAAGAATGGCCATCACTGGCCGGGCTTTTAGGCATTTTATTGTGATATATATATTTTCAGCAGTAAAGTTTATTCCACAATAAACTTTATTCCATCCATTCTTGTGTGTGTATAGGCTGTCACTGATTTGTTACTGTATATCCAGATGCAAAGAAGAGCTCTTCATGCAGGAATACTCTAGCACACTCAGCGCACTAACCAACGCCTCAGCCACTTTTATTGCAAACGTTACTGAGTTCGCTGGTATTTTTATTCCACCAGGTGACTGGTCAGTTCAAAGCTATCTTTTTGCATACACGTACTTACATTATGCTAATTTCTCTCTACGAGAACAATGTTAAAATCGATATATGTCTGACTAACACAGCGTCTTTTTGATAATGTAAGTCCAGCCTCCTGTACAACTAAACTCTTCATGGTTCGGTTTCTTTTTGGGGAAAACTGGCAGCCTCACTGAGCTTTCTATCTCACCAAAGGGGACCGAATGCTGTTTGTCACTTTTATTAAGGCAGTAGCTTGGGTTTGTTTTTGGCAATGAAAAGTCAAGGTTGTGGAAGGTTGCGCAGTGTTACAAAAGGAAATTGATACAGAATTTCTTTTCCTTGCATGTTAGAGCGGATTCAGTGCTTTTGTTAGGTTTTTATTATTGCTACTGAGAGGGTCTTTCATGTCTTCCTTTGATTGCAAAACAGTTGTAAGCCCAGAGGTGTGTGTATCCACCACATCATCAAAAGCTAAATGGGTCACAGCCTGTCCTGCAAACAAAAACAGGATGACAGGTGATTGTCAGTTATGCGCCTCAAGATCAACTCTTGGGCATATGCCCTGGTGTTGTGATGGGCTGACGGGTAGCAGCAGGGAGATAGCCTCTAATGGAAGTGCACTGGCACACTGTGCTGTTCAACTCAGTTCCAGACTCAGTGCGTCAAAGATGCTGCCACTCTTGTGGCAGAAACTTCGTCAGGATGAATCGCGCCCTGTTAACTTGCAAGACGCGAGTAAAGTTTTCACCTACCTACCACATTAACTCGACAGCTTTGCTTACTTGTGTAGTGATTGCCCGCATCTTTTTTTGTTTTTCAGTTCTCGTATGAGTCATAATATTATAGTGGTAATAAAGAGTGCTAACAGTACAAGCACATTTTTGAAATGAAATGTCAGCATTACAGTGAGACTGGGTAAAGCAACCCTTGGTTGATAGGCCTGCGTAATGACCTGGCAGTCAGCGGCAGTGCAGCATGTGTCCTTTCCTGTTAAATGGGACCCCAACATTTTCAACTCCTCTACTTCTTTTATTCATGGATTGCACAGACTGAAGGATCAACACGTAAATACACAGCAAGAGCGATCGAGATGGGGCACCCTGCCAAAAGGTATTGATCTAAGTTCAAAAAATCAAAATGCAAGAAAAAAACTAGTCTTCAACTTGAATTTCACAGGGTCACGATTGCACCTTTGTCCTGCCCACTGCCCCGCCACGGTGGTCTAGTGGTTATGGCACTCGGCTGCAGATCCGAAGGTCGCGGGATCGAATCCCGGCCGCGGCGGCTGCATTTCGATGAAGGCGAAATGTTGAGGCCCGTGTCCTGTGCGATGTCAGTGCACGTTAAAGAACCCCAGGTGGTCGAAATTTCCGGAGCCCTCCACTACGGCGTCTCTCATAATCAGAGCTGGTTTTGGGACGTTAAACCCCACAAATCAATCAAATCCTGCCCACTATGTTGTAACACGCTGCCAGTGGCAGACCCCGAAGCCCTTGCATAGCGGAAGTTAGCGCACCGCGGTAGTCCATCACTTTCAAAGAGCCAGTCACGCCGTTACTATAGCAACAAAGAGCACAGCACCATTCTCTAAGGACAAGGGTCAGACATGACGAGATGAGAAACACTCGCCCATTTAATAATGCTGACGAGTATAGAGCATGAAGAAAACAAGGCTCTACACTGGGACGCACACAAGCAAGAAGAGGTGCATTCACACATAGGCACACCTCATGCAAATATGTTCCCCGTCCTCGAAGGCCCCGCGCTAAAGAGCAGCGAGCGCCACTATCATGTTTTGTAATGGCAGAGCTTGTTTATGTCTTTTGTTACTGTATGTTCTTTAGTTACCTTATTTACACGCATAATAGGCATACTTCTTTTTCAGGAAATCTGGGTCAAAGTTCAGGGTGCGCCTATTTCCAAAAATTTTTCGACCCGCATTTTTGTGCTTTGAATTTGAACAGATGTCAGAATTATGGTTGCTCTCATCATTTACCAACTAATGCAGTGTAACAAATATCTGCCTACGTACCTTTTAATGAACAGGCAAGAGGTGTCAATTGCACACCAATGTAAAATTTATTTACAGACGCTCTTGCCATTTAAGAGTCCGAATCGGTGAGCGCACAATCATTGTTGCTGAGTGGGGACTCGTTTTCTCTGTCTGAATTCCACAGCATGTCGTCTTTGCTCGCATCCAGCATGTTTGACGTGGCACTCTTTTTAAAATTTTCCGGATGACGTCATCAGAAATTTTCTGTCAGGCATCCGCTATCAACCCGCATGTTTCTACAGGCGGCCATCTAATTTTTCCACAAGGAGTAAGCTGGTGATTTCCTCCAGTCATTCAGTTAATGTACAGCCTTCGAACATTGTCCTTATTTAAGGCTTATTTAAGGCTTAAATTTAAGGCTTAAATAAGCCTTATTTAAGGATTACTTAAGGACACGTCCAAAGGCTGTAGCGCCGATGCGAGGCCACCCGGTTCCACTGCAATATCCGTGCACAGCTCTTTGAACTTATCAAGTTACGTTCTACGAGGTGTCCACGAAAACTGTCCAGAACAAGCATTGACAGATACAAAAGACCACCCAGCCACTGACCCCACACTGTGTTGTTCCAATCTACCATCAGGTGGTCAGTGGTCATCCAGCCTTTTCCTGTACCATGATATGTATACCTCGCGGGAAATTTTCTTTTGCAAGCGTCTTGCACTTAAGAATAGTCTATGGCGACAGTTTACGCCCATCCACTGTCACTGCCAGCACCACGGCATGTCACCGCCTTTCGGCGCCAGATGTTCTAATAAGAGTGCTGCGTGCTCTTTTCTCCTCTACTGTTGTTTCATGGGACATGGAAACAGAGAGGGGTATGACCTGCATTCCCGATCTGAGACAAAATAAAGTTCTTTTGCCTCCAGAGCCGAATAACAAGTCTGTGGAATTCCACAGCTTTGTCCTCATAGGCTGATGGCAAACGCTGGCGCATTGTTGTCTGCCTTCTCGTTATGAGCCCATGGTGTTGCATGAAGCGCGTTGTCCAGCTTGAGCTCACTTCTAAGTCTTTTGCTTCGGTGCCCTGCGCTCAGGCATTTCTGAGAGCCTTGCTCAGTAATATGTGAGAGGGACACTGTACAACCGTCCTGTTGGAGGTTTCGTATGTACTGGACGAGTTGCTCCTCCACTTGCAGATACTTTCCCGTGTTTGCACTACAGAAGGCCCCTCGTGACTTGTTGGTTGCCTTTTTTTTCTTGAGCACTCCAGTAGCGGATGCTCGTTTAGCTGGTGTCGAAGTGTCTGCTTGCAGCATAATTTCTGTGTTCTTGTTTACACTGCACAGCCTTAAGTTTGAACCCGGCTGTGTAGCTGGCTCGCTTCCCCGTGGCAGAACACACGAACTACACGCCGTTTGCAAAATGGCGTTTTGTACGTTTGTTTCTTTTGTTTTTCCCTTGGCAATGGTGATCGGGCCGGGTGGCTTGTGTCGAGCCACCTCTGACACTGCTTATGCGGCCTCTGAGAGTCTCAAATGTACATTATCCACGCAGCAATTTGGGGGTTGTTCGTGGCTCATGGAAGAGCTCATTGGTGTTTTCCTGTTTCTTAAATGGCCGTAGTAGGTTTGTAGCGGCATTCCACTTTGTAACAGCATGCATCGTGCTTTGCTAGAGTTGTTTTTGCTCGTTGGTGCACCTTCCTTTTTTTCTTCTTCAACAGCTGCATCCCGTTCTCTTGTTGTGCTATGCCATCATCGTCATGAATGCATGTGACAGGTGTTCTAGACTGAACATTTGGTGCAGCGTTGGCCGCAGTGGTGTGTTTAAATTTTGATGCGATTCCTGGCCGTCCTGGCGTTGAGGTTTTTGTGGGCTGGTTGCCGGCTGGAGATGAAGCTTGCTCCATTCAACCAGACATGTGAAACGAGCGTCCCTGAAAACTGTGGAAACCAGGACGTGATCCTGCAGTACTATGTGCTGGGGGACGGCTACAGCACTTGAGAGGACTAGTAGTGCGTTCAGGATAGTTGCACGTCTGCTTGCTATTCACCCAAGATAGGAGGGGGAGGGCGTCAACTTGCAGTCGAGTAAACACGGTACTGACTGCAGTGTAGATGCAAGTCACACTTTTTCATTTTCAAGAAAACTACTTGCAATGGTTGGGGTGCGCCTATTATGCATGGAAATAAAGAAATCAGCTTTCCCTCGACGAAACTGGGGGTGCACCTGTTATGCAAGTGTGCCTATTATGCGAGTAAATACGATAATTTAAAAACGTAAGGCAAACAAACAAAACAGTTCTGAAGCATGATTTTGCGGCATTGAAGCACCTATGTCAAACCTCACTACTTATTGAATTACAAGCATGTGCTTTGTGACATGGCTTCCATCAGAAATGGTTCTGGCAAGCGCCACCACACGCTCATATGGTTGGCAGCGATCTAGTGATTTCTTGCGATGTGTGAGCATGGTGACTTGTTGCAGCGGTCACCCAGGCAGCTTGGGCAGCTCACCATCTTCATCCCAGTGGCCACGCTTCGTGGTCACACTCGATGGTGTGGACCCGACAAGCTTCAAGAGCAGCAACAGCCATCGCGAGGTGCTGACCACGGGTCACCATGACCTGGAGGAGCTACCCGAGGAGGAGGAAGAAGAGCAGCTGGTGCCTGCTGCGTCACGGAGACTTCCGGTTAAGAGTCGCCTCATGCTGACTACAGTTTCAAACACTGGTTAGTGATTTTTTCACACAGCACAAAATGTAGTAGGGTGATTCCACGTAAGGTCGAACAAACCATGGCTGGTCACCCTCTTCAATTTCTTTCAAAATTTTATATATTGCTGCCCGATGAGTGGAAAGAAGAGATCCGCAGTTGGTTTTGCTAGCAAAAATTTTTTCGAAGCGCCGGGAGTCAATAATGACGAAGAGGTGGAGTGCCGCGCTTACCTGCTCTTCTGTTTTGGCCAAATTTGGTTATTAGTTACACAAGCTATACTAAGGATAGGTGGCTGAAATTTATTTAAGTGATTATATGCATGCTCCTGCTTGTGTTAAATTATTTTTGCTCTTTATGTGGAGTGCACATATTTTTATAAAAATCCTCAAAATCAGCCCAGGAACCATTTTTCTGTCCACTTTGCGGGCTTATATCTCAAAAAAGGCTTGTGGCAGAGCGGCTAAAATTCCGCATTACGTTCCAAGCATACTCGTTTGTCAAACTGCAAAAGCTTATATTTATACGACTTTTCAATAAAGAGATACGGGCGGGCTAACTTCAAAAAAACACCGAACAGTCGAAATTTCGGACGACAATTAAAAAAAACCCATTTTTGATATTTTTTAAACTTTGTACACGTATTCTCCTTCACATTGGCTTTCACAATCACCAAAAACATGTTGCATAATTTTGTTCCCCTAGGAGTTACAGGCCGTCGAATTAGACGCTTACGCAGTCATAGGCAATTGTTGTTGATCCGGCTTCTTGCCCGCTGAGTGTACGGAATGAAGACAGAATTGAATTTCTGGCCCTTAAGAGGCCAGCAGCACTGAAAAAAGGTGTCAGTGGCACTGATGACGTCAATTTAGAAACGATTTGGTCACCCGAGCGGCCATGAGCGCAGGGCTACCGAGCAGGTGCGCGCGCCCCCCAGATGCTCTTTCATAGAGAGGCACAGTCAGAGCTCCTTTTCGCCTCCTTACACCAAAAGTGTTCGAAACACTTCTTGGGTAACTTCCACGCGTGTGCACTGGAGATTCGCTATCCATTACGCCTTTTGTTCGCACCACAGTTAGGCGCTCATAACAAGGTGGAGATGGAAGCAAGATCAAAACACAATCAGGTAGCTATGCGGTCGACAGCGACTGCCGCCAGAGAGACTGTGCACCGCCACATGCGATCAGGATAACACAAGAACGTGGCACTCCAGTGCCAAAGCAAGATATAGAACGCCAAAGAAACAAAAGCAAAACAATTGGTGACCTGATGCGCGCACCTATCTCAGATAAAATTCTACACCTTGCGATCGCGCCGGGTAAAATGTTATCCCCAGCATGATGTGTGTGCTTGTGCCATTTGCGTCAACTATAAACTTTACGTTGCTGCTGCTGAGAACATTGCTGGCCACAGAATCGATGCTGATGAGCTTCACTCAACGTTCATTTGCATTCCGTCACAATCAGGGTGCCTTTTAGGCGAATGCAATCAGTGTCCAAAAGTGTCCAAATCTAAGCTATCGATGAACAAATCGCAACGTACGCAATCGCAACGTAAATCTAAGCTAGGTATTCAGTTCTTACTGCCCTTTTGCTGATGTAAAGGCAGAAAATATCTGTCTGCGCTGCGGTATCGCAGCGCATCAAAGAACCCCACGTGTACAAAACTGACCCCTAATCATTCATTATTGTGTCCCTCACAGCTAATATGCAGTGTTCAGACACAAATGACCAGGCGCAATATCATGCCAAATTTGAAAAGCCGTACGCGATCACAAATGTCAAAATAATCAGATGTGCACTGCTCGCTGAGCCTTCCATAAGGGTCTAATTCGACGGCCTGTAACTCCTAGGGGAACAAAATTATGCAACATGTTTTTGGTGATTGTGAAAGCCAATGTGAAGGAGAATATGTGTACAAAGTTTCAAAAAATATCAAAAATGGGTCTTTTTTAATTGTCGTCCGAAATTTCGACTGTTCGGTGTTTTTTTGAAGTTAGCCCGCCCGTATCTCTTTATTGAAAAGTCGTATAAATATAAGCTTTTGCAGTTTGACAAACGAGTATGCTTGGAACGTAATGCGGAATTTTAGCCGCTCTGCCACAAGCCTTTTTTGAGATATAAGCCCGCAAAGTGGACAGAAAAATGGTTCCTGGGCTGATTTTGAGGATTTTTATAAAAATATGTGCACTCCACATAAAGAGCAAAAATAATTTAACACAAGCAGGAGCATGCATATAATCACTTAAATAAATTTCAGCCACCTATCCTTAGTATAGCTTGTGTAACTAATAACCAAATTTGGCCAAAACAGAAGAGCAGGTAAGCGCGGCACTCCACCTCTTCGTCATTATTGACTCCCGGCGCTTCGAAAAAATTTTTGCTAGCAAAACCAACTGCGGATCTCTTCTTTCCACTCATCGGGCAGCAATATATAAAATTTTGAAAGAAATTGAAGAGGGTGACCAGCCATGGTTTGTTCGATCTTACGTGGAATCACCCAGTAGTAGTAGCCAGATGAATTCATGGTTTAAAAAGGCTTTCCCCAGTCTTAACAACATTTTGCTTAAGAATTTTGTACGCACAGAAGGTATGGACGTTCTGCCGCCTGCACAGCTGCCATGTTTAATGCGTACTGAAAGTGCCACCTGCATGGGGTGGCAAAATGTCTATATCTTTGTTAATTTGTAAACTTTTATTGCGATAGCAATTATATGAACAGTCTCAATGGGTTTTCGCTGTTGCCATTGCCGTTGTGTCCCGTTTAAAGTTCAGATTGATAACAACTCTCCGCGCATTGTACCTTCTACCTGCGGGTAAAACCACGTGAGCGGGGAAACAAATGCAGCTCAAGCAAAGATCAAATAAGCCTGGCCCATCTCCGTCACTTGGAGCATGCATGCGATAGTATCACATTGCTCGGGAGGCCTGCGTTGAAGCGGAGAGGGAACGCCGATCTTTAACGAACATCAAAGGACGTGACAGGGGAGAGGGGGGGTGCTGTCAACTGCGGACTTTGCGCGGTGGCCATCGCTGGCGTGCACGCTATTTCGGCAGCCGTCAAGCATGCAGCGCCTTGGTCGTGTGCTCTGTTCCAGGCGCCTTGCGTATAGTCGCAACAATGGGAATGCCCTCGCCGCACAGCGCTCACGCGAATGCGTCTACAAGTGCCGGAAGGAATGTGCTCGCTTGATGCCGCTGTGCTGGGCCAAGTTTCTCAATGGCGCAAAGGGCACGTTGCTTAGCGTGGTCGCGCAGTGTGCAACGCGGTCCAGAAGACATCAAAACATGACTTAGCTCGCAGCTCGGCTAAACTGTTGTCTTTGCCGCTCAACCGTTACATGTTACTTCATACAACTACAAGCTTACTCAATAAATCCATGTTCACTACAATTGAAATTGCCCCTAAAGATGGTACTCTTACGTCATATATTATATCATGCATTGCTATTACATTCATTCCTTTGCCCCTCTGGCGAAACTCTGTTATTTTTTTCTAGAGCTGTGCAAATAGCAAAATTTGGGGTGCAAAGTGCATTGGAATATTAATGCTTGAGTGCAAATCAAATCAAAGATGTTTCAGATGATGCATGTTTATTTTTTTTATTGTACCATGTTAAAGTATACAAACAAATGTACTGCTACGCATAGACAAGAAAAGTCAAATTTATTGCACAACTACTGTAACCCACAATGTCGTCCATAGGACAATAAGAACAACCAAGGCTTAAAGAACAGTCCAGCAGAGAACTGTACATATGCGTGGGTTAACTTCACTGCATTACACAAGTGCTATGCAATGAACCATTCTACATGTGGGAAATGTGCCACTTGTGGCAAGACAGTGTATTTTTTCCCTTAATTACAAACTTAAAATACTGGATCATATAGTAAAAGCTAGGCACACATTAAATGGAACAGTACACACTATTTGAAAACTATTTGAAAGTTTCGAATATTCGCATACCCCTAGTTGTTTGTAATTGTGGACACAAAGTACGAGCCAGCAGTTTCTTTTATGGGGTTGCATAATTAAAATGTCCGTAGTGTGCACCTGGGTGTGCTGGGCTGTTACCCAGATGCATTGCATCTACATTTTGTATGCAAGAACAGGCAGAGTAGTCATTGAAATTGACCTGTCTGAGGTGATTTCAGGGCAAAAGGTGCCCAGCAGGGGACACTTATGGTGCATGCTGCTGTAAATTACAGCTCTAGGCTATGTTTGCAAAATGCCTGCCTGGACATATTTAGTTATTGCTGTAGTTTTGAAAGTCTCATTGCTTACCCAGTTCTGCAAATGCCCGCTTACCTGTTGAGAGCTTAGTGACAGCACATATTAGAGGTGCGTGAATATTTGAAATTTCGAATAATTTTTGAATAGCATTTGCTATTCGATTTGGTTTGCACTGTACTTTTACTATTAGAACTATGCGACGTTGGTAATTAAGGGAAACGAAATATGCCATGTCTCGTGACAACTGGCCCATTCCCACATGTATCACGCTTCACCGCATAACATTCGTGTACGGTGCTGGAGCTAACACTCATGTATTGCAGCGAAGCTAACGCTCGTGTACTGTGGCAAAGTTAACACTCACGTAACTCCGGGGAAGTTAAAGGGTCCCTGAAACGTTTTTTTGATATTGCGTCACTGATTAGGCAACACAATTTGCGAAATCATTCACACCATAAATAAAGCGAAGCACAATGCGCTAAGGCAGCTATGGCACAAACTCGGTAGTGCAAAAAACACGGACGAAGAAAAGGAAACACAGACAGGCGCAAGCTTCCAACTGTATTTCTGAATGCCAAAGCGGGTCTATATGTAACTGCACACCCTTTGCACACGCGCCACCAGGAACGATACAAAATCTAAGGTTCTCCATGATACCGCTATCGAAACCAAATACGTGAGAATCTGCCGATTAAAACTGATGCATGCGCGAAAAAAGGATGACAAGTGAACAACAAATCAACAGAGCATATATGAAGAAATGAAAAGTCAACAAATAACCATTGTATAAAAGAAAAGAAAGAAAATGATAAATGAACAAAAAATGAAGTAGGCATTTATCGGCAACCGTCATGTGGGAAATGCGAACCCGTAAGAGGCGCTAACACAATGTATCACTTGGTGCGATTAAAAAACCATCTAAAAACTTCTGCTCCTTTGCAAGCAATGTCAAGGAAGGCATGCTTACGCATTTGTCAGCACACTTAGCAATAAAATATGCCTCCACTACTTCCCTTTCCAGTTTGTTTCTTGACCTGTGCAGGAAGACGGTTTCTTTCAATTTCGGACTACACTTACATTGCCAACAATGAAAGTTTTAACGAAAGGGCACGGGAGCATAGTCTGGCTGTGCGTTCAAACACGGGTGGCCACCTAGATTTTCATTGTTGGCAATGTAAGTGTAGTCCGAAATTGAAAGAAACCGTCTTCCTGCGCAGGTCAAGAAACAAACTGGAAAGGGAAGTAGTGGAGGCATATTTTATTGCTAAGTGTGCTGACAAATGCGTAAGCATGCCTTCCTTGACATTGCTTGCAAAGGAGCAGCAGTTTTTAGATGGTTTTTTAATCGCACCAAGTGATACATTGTGTTAGCGCATCTTACGGGTTCGCATTTCCCACATGACGGTTGCCGATAAATGCCTACTTCATTTTTTGTTCATTTATCATTTTCTTTCTTTTCTTTTATACAATGGTTATTTGTTGACTTTTCATTTCTTCATATATGCTCTGTTGATTTGTTGTTCACTTGTCATCCTTTTTTCGCGCATGCATCAGTTTTAATCGGCAGATTCTCACGTATTTGGTTTCGATAGCGGTATCATGGAGAACCTTAGATTTTGTATCGTTCCTGGTGGCGCGTGTGCAAAGGGTGTGCAGTTACATATAGACCAGCTTTGGCATTCAGAAATATAGTTGGAAGCTTGCGCCTGTCTGTGTTTCCTTTTCTTCGTCCGTGTTTTTTGCGCTACCGAGTTTGTGTCAAGAATGTACCAACTAGCCCAAACAAGAGTGTTACGGCAGCTATGGGCTTATTTCTGTCGCCTTCCTCCTTACCACTGCTGTTCCTCCTCAACTCGATCTGCTGCGGAGTGCGCGCTAGCGACGACAGCGCCTCCCGCGTCAGCCGCTCTGCCGAGCCTCCCGTAGTGACATAGCGCCCCGATATCCTCACTGAGGTCGCCCGCCTCGGCAGTGCTAGCCTCTGTAATAGAGCGCCGGCGACTCGTGTGACGCCGCCAGATGCCGCGATGATACCGTTGGCTGAAACGAAGAAGTACGTTGCAGAAGCACGTTGTTCGCAGCTAGGTTTTGAAAATTACGTGCACGTCACTTGGGTCGGGGCCAATCAGCGACCTCTCATTCGATCGCTCGATGACGGGGGCGTTTGAAAATGCTTTTTGGCGAGCCGCTGGGATCTTTTGCGATACGCGTGTTCAAAACCTTATTGTAAATTACACACTTTACGCACAGCGCTAAAATCTGTCCTGTAATGGTCCTAGTGACCCGCTCTACCGGATCACCGGGTATTGTGGTGAAGTTAGCTCAGCTCTCTGTTGCACAGTTCTCCGTTGGACTGTTCGTTACTTCTTTGGAATGACGCTGTGGGAGTACGCTATTCATGCAATAATTCTTTTTGCCTACGTTTAGCTGCACATTTCTCCATAATTTGACATGGTATTATTCAAAAACTATCTGAAGATTATTTAAAAAAATACTTTATTCAATTCACATTTGAGCAAATCTTAAGTTTGCTTCGCACTTAAAATTTTGCTATTCGTGCAGCTCTACACAACATGCAAGTAGATATAGGGATGGTCACTAAACATGAACGCGCATGCTGAATGTCCGTGGTGTGACTGTGGTTTCCACTCTGTAGTAGCTTGGTGTCCAATCATGCGCACACATCTGAGAAAGTTCAACATATCATCTGCTCTGCTTCTCCTGCCATATATTTAAAATGCTGCTGGGGTATTGCCACTATGCGCTATTATTGCCACTTGTGTGGGATAGTCATAGTATCTGTCGGGGGCTTTCAGGGAGGCAGACATTAATAAAATTTTGCTGTGTGGTACTGTCACCTGCATTCTGTTTGTCTGGATTTTCCCACGTGTCTTAAGGTACAATGCATGTTGTCCAATCAGCCTAGGCCGCTGGAGATGTTAAGAAGAAGGTAGGGTTTTGTTACTAGCATACCACCATGCCAGTTTCTACAGAACTTCCTTGGTCACCCGATTTTTCCCTTATAGAGTAGAACCTCGCTGATACGTTCCCGGTTGATACGATTTCCCGGTTCCAACGTTCGCGATCACGAAAACACAGACTTTTCTCGTAGAGTTACGCTTCTTTTCTTCCGGTTAATACGTTCCCGGAAAATACAATTATTCGGCACCAACGTTCGATTTATCGTGGAACTACAATCGGATGATACGTTATCTGGCCTCTAGAGTCTGCATGCAACCGAGAAGTCGGGAAGCTCGTGCGATCGACAGCAGTAGCTGCCCACCACGGTGGCTACACCGCAGCACTCGCCTGACCGTGTCACAACAAAATGCCGGTGTGCTCTCTTCCCATACTAGCATATCACCTAGCTAGACATAACACACCGCGTTCATCTCTATCGCCGCTGACACTCGCGATCAAGGCAGCTTTAACAGCACACATTTTTTAGCTGTTGTAAGCGTACGTAGAGCGCACTTTTAATGG
Source organism: Hyalomma asiaticum (assembly GCA_013339685.2). Classification (NCBI taxonomy): domain Eukaryota; kingdom Metazoa; phylum Arthropoda; class Arachnida; order Ixodida; family Ixodidae; genus Hyalomma; species Hyalomma asiaticum. The sequence goes on from CM023484.1 coordinate 14,541,533, forward strand.
CCGATAACAGACACGCCGCCATTTCTTTCAGTAGGACCAATTCGCAAGCGCAATCGCGAGCGCAGACGGCGTTTGTGCAAGTCGTCTCTCGTCTTTTCCCCCACCGAGCACATCCATCTTGATAACGTTTCAAAGCTGAAAGTTTCGACTGCACGTTTCCGCTCACCTCACCTTCGATGACCATGCCCAAAAAGCGCAAATAAAAATGTCTGGTACATTCAGATAGCTGGTGCACAAACACTGCCAGAGGAATTCTCCCAATATTACTGTTTCGAAAACATCGTCGAACCTGCCATTTCTGATCGCAAGTTACTGATATACGAGACGATGGTCATTACTTAAAAATAAGCAAGTTCGAAAGCTGATAGCGCGTTCGGAATACGGAGCGCATCCTGTGCTTTTTACAAAGAGCGAGTGGACGCAGTCTATCACAAGGTTATATCGCCAGTGATTAGATCGCACGGGTGATACCATCGCGTCAAACCAAACAAGTCGTCAACGCATTGCGTCATGTAATCCTGTACTGAGTAGTCGCGTGACAAGCCTAACCTTGCGCTGGCAAGCGTACATTGCGCATGCTTCAGTAGGTTTTGTTGTCGAGCAAAAGTGCGGGTCGCGTTCGGTGTGCGCTGCACTCACGCACCACTTGGCTGCACTCACGCACCAACGGCCAGAAACCGCCGATAACTGCACGTTCGTTTATCAGCTGGTAACTTGCAGTGGTGGCGTCGAGTAAGCGCAGGTTTAAAAAAAGGGGCGGGGGGGAGAGACAGAGAAAAAAAAAAGCGGCTAACTTTTTGTAGCATCTAGAGACTAAGCTGCTAGCTCTGACGGTCAACATGCACACGATGCGGTTGCCCAGCGACCTTGACTTGGGCCGTGCGACGCACGTGATGTTCCTGTTCATGTGACCTGTTGATGCAAGGCTAGTGCTGAGGATGTAGATGCAGTCACTGACCAAGTCAAGGTGAAAAAACACAGAGACGTTTCGGGACCCGTACGGGTTCCTTGTTCACACAAGGAACCCGTACGGGTCCCACAAGGAACCCGTACACACAATGAACCCGTACGAGTGTGAACACACAAGGAACCCGTACACACCCGTAACCTTGTTCACACAAGGAACCCGTACGAGTGTGAACAAGGAACCCGTACGGGTCCCGAAACGTCTCTGTGACTGCATCTACATCCTCATCATGATACCTGACCAGACAAACTTTCGTCGAACTCTTGACTACAAGGCTAGTGCTCTCGGTGCGCACGACTTATGTACCAGGGTGCGCGCAGTTTGGCCAGGCTGAGAAAATGACGTTGTGAACGCGCGCATTTTGTTACATGTTAAATGATTTGCCTGAAGATGCCGAGTAGTTTAAACACTGAAGCAAGGGACAACACGCATGCGTTCCGTTCCCGACGCTGTCAGTGCTGACGGCTTACGCTCGTGGTCACTCCCGTGCCTTCCAGTGCGTTCCAACACGCGTCATAGCTAATATGAGCAGACGTTTATTGCTGTTTCGTGACGTTTTGTTGCCCGAATTATGTGAAATTGTAAAATACTCTAATATTTATATCAGTGCATGCTTTTCCGGCTAAACTGCGTGATTTTTGCGTGTGTTTGGATCATACGTTTTCCCGGATAATACGTTCAGTGTCACGTTATTTTTCAAAAACGTATGAATGAGGTTCTACTGTATTAGCATATTTTCTATTAACATCCAGTGAAATGCAATACCACATTTACTCACATAATGAGTGCACCTGTATGCCCGAATAACAGAGGCAAAGAAGGGGAGCGGGTGTATTATGCAGGTGTAATTTTCCAAAAATATTTTCGGGATGAGCAAACCACTTTAACATGCAAAAAAGATGGTGTTGTAACTAATACCAATACTATAAAGCCATGTGCATGATAAAAGTTTATGGAAAGCTAAAAAGAAAAGATAGAAGAAAGCTTTGGTGTTGGTATCATTGGACTCTTAACTTGCCGCAGCAGCCTTTATGGTGGCTGCGTTCTGTTCAAAAGTAATGGTTGTTTGCTTTCGTTTTGCCCGCAGTGCCTTGAAACAGGAAAAATGGCAACACTGCCGAGCAGTCAACAGTGGAAAAAAAAAAAAGTCTGTCGTGATTGAGCAGCGCATGGCAGTCTTCAACATTAATATAATTTCCATGTTGCTGTAGATCCCACCAATAACGGTGCCATGATGCACACAATGCATAGGCCAATGAACCTCGGTGTAACAGCTTTGCTAGGCCATCTTGCACCCTTCAGACGTTGCTGTGTCGCCAATGCAATCTCGGAGGCACAGTGCTGGGAGAACACACCCAACTGCAGTGCCATTTGGTAGCACTCGTGGATGGCTGTAATGGTAGGAGAATGGATGTTTCTCACCATTGCACACAAAACAGATCACGATCGTGTTTCTCCTTCATATGCTTCCGGGCATCTCAGTAGTATGTGTTAAGCATAACGTCCGAGATTGCCTCAGCGCCTTCTCTAAATCTATGCTCCAACCGTGCTTAGGCTTAGCTCCGCTATCCTGTGCAGCACAACACAGCGAGAGAGACACGATGTGCGGGAACTGTGATAACATGGAGGAATGCGGCAGTGCAAATAAATGCGGTTTCTGATACTTGCGCACAGCTACTTGCAGCAGCTTTATCGGGTTGTGGGAGTTTTGAATCGTGGCACCGAATGGCTCCCAAACACCACCGGATCAGCCGGACGGGGTGATGTGGGAAAACTACAGCGTAGCCATTCACAGGATTGCGGGGTTTCAAAGTTGGGGATGCGTTCATTATGCAAGTGCATCCAGTACACAGGCAAATACGGTATATCCCCATGCCATGACATTTGCAAATGTCACAGACGTGTTTACAAAAATTGCTCTTAATTTGTTAGTCCCTTCGTTGAAGCTACAATGTGCTGGTGAATGCGTTCCTTAAAACTGTATGCATAAAATATGCTAGGCAATCTGGTGTACTGTTTCTACATTTCACATATTTTTCTCCGACACTTGCATGCGTACATTTTCAGCAATAAAACTAAAATCCATCACCATTACTCTGGGTGGATAGCATTTTTAACTTAATTGCCCTGATTTGGTTCCCTAGGGGATGATCGAAATGCATCAAGTTCCCATAGCACTTGTGTGTATTGGTTGGTGGTCGGAAATATGCTGTGCCACTAGGATGAAGTCAGGAGACACAGGTAGACACAGACAAGCACCATCTGTGTATTTATGTACCTCTTCATTTTATCTCGTTAAGTCGTGCTGCATATCTCACACAAATTTTCCTAGGCGAAATTGGGGCTTATTTGTTTACATGCACAATGCATATACCGTCAAACCCACTTTTAGTGATCCCAGATATAACAATCTATCGATTATAATGAGTATATTTCGGTGCGCTTTGGCAGATTTTCCCATGCCACCCATTGAAACTATGTTCAGATATCGCGGACACTTTCCTAGGTGTCCTACGTTTACAAGGAACATTTCAGACGCGATTGTGATAAAAATATGGTGCATACAAAGTGAAAGAACACCTTACTGGCCTTCAAAGTACAAGGGCGGCACGCGCTCGTGCGTGACTCACCTTAATCGCACTCCGGTTAAGTGCTGTTACCTTTAAAATTTTGATGATGCGGAGTTGAGAGACTACTATTTTCACGTTTGCACCTGTAGAAACTTATCCCAGTCAACATCGAGCTCTAGACTGTTTGCGTTGCTCACGTCACAGGCTTTGGGTGCGCAAGAACATGATGCAGCTATCTTGAACACGCAAGAAACTTTTCTTTGGGAATTAGCTTGATAATAAAAATGGCACTTCCCCATTCTTACGTAGTTCGGTGCAGACACGGCGCACACAGGCCACAGGCGAGCACAAAGCGGACCATAGTGAACTTGATTCATGCTTTCAAGGTGATCCGCTGCCATTTTGTGACGACATGTCCCGACACCAAAGCTGCGAGTGTGTTTTTGGTTGCATACTTGATGCTTATGTGCAGTCAACTTTTCGCAGCCTGCGTATCGAAGCGCGTGCAAGAAGCCGTAAATTTTCAATGTGCCAATTCGTCCCCACTGCTGCTCAATCGTTCCTATCGCAGCTGTCGATCTCTACAGTATCCGAGTCTGCGAGAAGCGCAACACAAAGGGTTGGTGGTTATAAGCCGCTACCGAGAAATTGCAGCTTGTTTCCACTTAGTTTAAGCAGCTGCAGATAAAGAATCGTGACTACATTCAGCCATTTGAACACAGTGCTCTCCAGTTGAAGTGACATAGCTCCTGGCGCACTCAGCCTGACGCACCTGATACATAGAAAAATGAAAAGATGTTATGGCAGGTAGCGTTTTGAAAGCTTTTTCTTTTTTCTTGCCTTTCTTCTTCTTTCTTTTTTCTCTCGGCGGCTATACACTCTCCCGGATGCGGCAGATAGAATTCATTGCAAAGGCAGTTTAGCCCACCCACAAGTGCACAGCAGGCGTCACTTCACCAAGTGGTGTTGTTAGTGCTTTGTAATAAAACTTGGTGGAAAAATGTCCTGGTTGCTAATTTTCACATCCTTTAGAGGGCAAGTTTACATACAACGAACTTCTGATATAACGACCACTTTTCACGGCACTTTCGAGTTCGTTATCAGCTGATTTGACTGTACCAACTTATTTTACCAATTTGCATTGAGGGAGAATGGTCCAGGCCAAATCCTTTTTCTCTCCTGAAAGGTTTCCTTGGTTTCGATGTTGAAGTGCAGTAAGTGTCCCGTTACGATATTCTTATGTTCATGGACTTCCTGAACTCTGCTCATTGGCAGGGCACTTGCTGCACCTTGTCCATTTTTGCATTGAATGTTTTTTGTAGAGCTTCTTCCCTCGTATTTGCAGAGTTGATGGAGGATACCCCTGTGGTGGAAGAAGAGGAAGAATCCATGGCAGTGGACGATGGGGCGCCACACATCTTGGAGAAGTGTCGCTACTGGCCTGCCTGCAAGAACGGCGACCGCTGTCCCTACCACCACCCCAGTGTGCCGTGCAAGTGAGTGTGCAGCTTTGCATCAGGGAAAGGGTGCCACCAGTCTGTGGATTGTTGTCATACAGCTTAGACCGCTTATAATGTAAGTCGCCGGAATCATGAATACCCGCACTATAACCAAAACAACATTTTTTAAAGTCTGCACGCGTGTAAAGAGCGTCGAGCAGGTAGCAGTGGGTGTTGGACATTCGAAGCGCGCGACCGGGCTGGGCTGCTTTCACCCGCTTAAACACACACACACTGGATATGTCAAAGATTTAAGTTCACGGCTGCACTCTGCAAAAAAGAAAAGAAAAGTCTTTATAGCAACGTCACCGTTTATATGGACTTCCCGCGGAACCGGACTGCGCAGAAACGGGAACCGATTACCGCACACTACCCTTCGTTTTCTCTGATGCATGCACAATGTCAAAAACGCACACCGGAAACCGCCATTCAAGTGGTGCACATGCCATCCCTGCCCCCGCTTCTGTTGTTGAAATGACTCGTAGCATTTTAAATGCAGCCGTCATGAACCACAGTCGCCCGCGGCACCCTATCTGCAGCCAACACCGAAAAGGTAGCGCTCATTAGGTCTAGTTTGGGGGGTCATGGGCAGCGCACTGCACAGGAAGTTTGCCCTTGACAACACAGGGATCGGGTGCACAAGAAATCGTGCTCGCGGGGCAATTCCAAGGGCAGTGCGCGTGAAATGATTTTAAAAAAAGAAAGAGCTGGAGACAAACGGCAGTCGCGCGGACATCATGCGATCGCAGGTGCACATCCCGTGTGGAGCGCACGTTCGGAGCTGACAAACGGCTGTAGCACCATTCTCCGTCGCCTTGGCAATCCTTATATCTACCGTCCATGTCTTATGATATGTACAGTCCAAGCCTGGCTGATCCCACTGATAACGTGTGGGGACCGTTGCTCTGGCAGCTGACCAAGGCATTAGCATATGAAAAGGCATCACTCCAATATACCGGCCCTAGTTTACCTTTTGGCTATGCCACAGCTGCGCAAAAGTGTACAATAATTATTTCGGAACTGTCTTTTTTTTTTCAGCATTTTCCCAGTTTGTAAGATTCAAGATATACAGAGTTCGGCGCAGTGGTGCTTCAAGATAAGGAGAGAGAAACCCATGTAGTTGGCACTGTACCAGGGGGGAAAAAAAAAACTAAACGTTTCCTATAATTCGAGATAAGTTAACGAAGGTTTTTTTATATAAGAAAGTCTGAAAATTGAAATGCTCAAACCCACCACCGTCCAATTTTTCAGACTCTTAGATGTGACGGAAGATCCAAAACCATCAAAACTATATTCAGTCAAATCTCACCACAACGAAACTGACAGGATGTGCATAATATTTGTGGTCTCACAATTTCATCACGGTGAAATTTCACCTCTGAGGTGACACGTGTTTGGATAGTATGATTGTTGTGATTTGTGCTCTGTTCCCTGAAAGCACATGCATTGTTCGTTGGCATCGGACTCTCGCTAGCTCGGATGTACTCGGCCGTAAACCGAGCTATTCACATGACCCTCAGAGTGTGCTGAGCACAGAGCGATCGAATCCTGTACTGCGTGCGTGCTTAGTGCATGCTGATCGCATCCTTGCATCGGTTGCGCTAGAAACCACCTGAAATCGAAGTGCTGAACTCCTCACCGCCCTTGTCATCAGCGAATGACAGGAAAGCTGGAACACTTTGTGGCTTTTTATGACTTTATTGCCTTTGAACTACCGCTGCATTGGCCGGCTTTACAGTTGCCCAGTCGCTATCGAGGATAGCAACGATAGGACGATAGTGAGTTTGCGAGTGCATTCTCGTCTGCAGTAGGCAAAATTCGCCTTACTTTCCCTGCTAAGGAAATTTCTAGGGAGATTGCAGCAGGCTGCGACCTGTAGGCCTGTAGTTCCATTTTCACTCCATGTGCACTGGCTGTGCACAGAGGCACACGTGCCTGTGATGGGATTCTTGGAAATTAGATGAATGCATGTTGCATCTTACGATGGCAACACATTCAAGAATACGGCGAGGCTGCTTTCTGTGAAGACTTTATAACAAACACAGCAACAGACTTCTACATAGGCGAACCATCTTAATGATAAGAAAATGCAACACTTCAGAACAGAGGGGGAAAAAAAGCACAAAGAAACATGCGAGTAAAGCTACAGTCGGAAACAGTCTCATCGAGGCTTGGTGTATGATGCGGGAGAAGTCCACGCAGGTGGAGCGTCGATGTGAGCCGGAGGTCGTCGTGGTAGGTCGTCGATGAGTGGTGCTGCGTCGACACTGGTGTCTCCGTGGTGGTGCCAGCCAGGAACGCAGACGACAGGCACCGGAGTCACGAGAAGCCTCACCCTGCTACTCGTGACTTGATGAGACTAAGTAGCACTCGGGCCTACATCCGACCATGCTACTCCTCCTAGCTCCTCCAGGAAGGAGGAGGCAGACCGAGGCCGCGCAGAGTCATGGATCCCTTTGTGGGGTTCTTGTTTGGCGGGACAGCCCTCGGGCCTACACCTGACGGTGCTGTCGGAGGCTTGAGCGGCTTGTCAGGCGTTGGATGGAGACGGCGTGAGGAACTCGGTGCCAAGCGGAGCCATACACCTCGACTCTTGGCGCATGCCAGGCACTCGGGACTGCGCCCAACCGTGACTTTGGCAGAGAGCTCCCTTGCCACATCTGCGCTGGTGGAACGCCGCCTTGCTTCTCCCCAACATGGCACCTCACATGCCAGCTCCGCGCGCCACCCTCGCTCAATTTATCCTAGTGGCCGCATTTCTCCGCCTGTCGTCGTCTTCATCGCCTCTTGTGCGGAACAGGTGCTTTTAAGTGGCTGCTTATACCTTCGCCATAGCACCAAACACCACAGGCGCACACTTCTCCCATGACAGTGCCTTCATAAACTGCATTTTACCTATCTGTGATCACGTTCATCGTAGTTTTCTTCTGGCATTTTTGGAAAGCAGCATTGCTTCGACTCACTGCAAGCCATTAGACACCCAAGTGCAGGCTTTTTTTCCAAGGGGCGCATACATACTTTCATCGTTTAGGGGGGGGAGGGGGGTCATACATGATTGCGTTGGTAGTGACTGTGGTTTTTAAAATTTGCAAACGGTAAACCTCTGTTTTGGCATTGTCTGCAGTAGCCGTGCTCATACTTTCAAAGCGACACCAGCCGTGTGTTCGTGCCATTTATAATCACAACAACTGCAATTTTGCCTGCAGTGGTTTCAACGTGCACTATCTGCTTTGTGAGTGTGTGTGGCCCCGATCCATGAATGCATAAGTACAACCACCATTTTCTGAAGAATGCTGCTTTGCTCGGATGTAGTGCACATGCGTTCAAAAAAGCAGATTCGTCATCCTTGACAGCAGGAACAGGCACAACGAGCAGTAGTTTAGTTTTGTGTAAGTGGCATGAGCATCATGTCAGTAACATGATGGCAGTTCTTGAGTAATAAAATCACTGTGGCCCGCGCACGTCAACCCGCCGGCTGTATCGTAGTTTTGAAAGCATGGTAGTTTGACCTTGATCTTGATCAGAAAAATATTGGTTAACTGGTACATTTCGGACTGCCCAATTTTTCAGACGTTTCTGTGTTCCTTATAGGGTCCGAAAAATTGGTCGTTTACTGTGTTTTGACTGGTGTATGCGTACCTTCAGAGCTGCATCATTGCTATTCATGATCATCCATGACAGCAGGGCTACAGTAGACTGTAGTTAGTTGAAACTTGAAGGAATCCCAGAATTTTGTCTGAATTATCAGAAGTTTGAATTATCAGATAAAAAGCAGGAGTATATCTCAGTGTACCACACCCGGAAAAACGGAGATGGCGAGTTATCACATGCACTCTTGTCTCTCAGTGTTCGTGTGTTTTTCTGGTAGTGCTCCTGAATGCTTTCACACATGCCAACAGGCAGTCAGCTTTATTTCTGGCTGCTAAAAAATGCAGAAGCATGAATGTTCAGCTGGAACGAAACCAAGTATAGCCGATATTCCTCTGAAGGATAAGGAAAAAAATATGAAATAACAGAATTAGCCGAGTGGTGCGGTTTGAACCAGGCAGCTTTTAAATACATCTGGGGACACAGCAGGCCGACCAAAAATTCAGAATTTGAATTGTCGAGAGTCTTCTGTAGTAGAATTAGTGAGCAACTATAAGCTTGCCTCATAACTTAAGCTTGCGATGTACCCAGACCAGGCATTCCAATGTGTGCACCCTGACAGGCTTGATCCAACCAAACCTGTCCTTGTGCAGGGCGTTCCCCAACTGCAAGTTTCGAGACAAGTGCCTCTTCATCCACCCAAACTGCAAGTACGACGCCTTCTGCAAGCGCAAGGACTGCCTCTTCACACACGCCAGCCGGCGGAACTTTGCCTGCCCACCACCTGGTAAGTTCTCTCCAGTTTATTTAATGTAAAGGGGCACTGCGACACTTTTTGAACATAGCACAGAAACGGTGCCAGTCAGTCATGTAGATTCCTGTGAACATGTTGTGGGGATCGGGGCATTCTGCCCTGTCGCCACTGCACGGGCGGTGGCCTCTTCCTCTCCCGCGCCAAACCGGTTCTTCGCCGTTCTCTCCACTTTCTCTCCACTCGCGCGCGCGCCCCTCGGTGGATCGCGATGATGGCGCCGCGCGCCGAGTCTAGGAGGGCGCGGTGAAGAAACGGTCTCAACGGTCTCTCTCTCTGTGGCAGTCGAAGGGTAAGCACGCAGTTCGTTCCTGGTCCGCCGGCTCCTTTGTTTGAGCTCGTTCGGACGGAGTCCGCCGCGGTGCCTGTGCGCCAACGCGAACGCCTACCCTTACGTTGCCTTTCCGTACGCTACGCCGTAGATTGTGCCCGTGTTCGTGCGTGGTCTTACTACGCCGAGGGCACTAATTGAAAGCGAACGCGAACGGAGTTTGCCCATACTCGGAAGATCGGGCCCATTGGTCTGCAATCGCACGAGTGCGCAGCATAGTCGCAAGGGACCACTTTTCCCTTCGCGGCGTGTCTCCGCGAGCCATTGCCCGTGGTGACGTGCTTGCGGCGCCCTTTGAGTGTATTTTGCCCTTGGCGAGGCGAAGCCTTTGCTTCTCCCGCCGCCTGTTACTACAGGCGGTGCGCAGTGTATGAGTTGTCGCCATTGTGCAATAAAGTGTTGCGGTTTGTCTAAGAGCAATACTGTATCACTGCCACGCTGCGCTCGACGCCTTTGCGTCCGGAACGCACGTGTGCAACGGTGTGCGAGTTAGGCGACGGCCCACGTGGCCCTTTAGCCTCGCTCGCCCGAACCCATGGTGGTGGCCGTATTAGCGTTATATACGCACCACCCACACTGGCCGGCCTCCGCCGTCGGCGGCTGGCCCTGCCCGCTGTGCGTGCCGGCGCCCTTCGTAATGGCTGCTGTGGAAAACGGTGCCGCGACACTCCGCGCACAGCACCGCCTCTGGTGACGCTGGCAGCTGGGCACCCTGTGCCGCCGCGTCCACCTCCGTGACGGTGCAGCCACGGAACGGCCACGGCACCCGATCCACTGGGAGGTCCCGCCGTACCCGCCGCTGCGCCTTCCAAGGCGCATCGCTGTAGAAGTAACGGGGCGCCTCGGTCCCCTGCTGGTGCGTCCACGTGGCCACGGAACGCCGCTCCGACTCCCGCCGTTGCATCGGGGTGACGGGCCCATGTTTTTGCAGCGCCCGTCCGCCGGGCCTCTTCTGTGGTCGGCGAGTTGGTGGACGCTCACCGGAGCCACTGTTCCGCGGTGCCATCGTCGCGTCAGATAAGCTTCGAAGACCCGGCAGGACTGCGGAACGCTCAGGACTCGGGAGCCAGCGAGGCGGCGAGGTGGCCGGTACCTTTCCTCCTCGCCACCAACGGAAAGGAGCCACGCACCAATAGCACCGAGCATAGTCACGTCCCGCACAGTCCGCACCGATGACACAGCGAGTCGCCGTCACCTGACCGCGCACAGTTCGTGCCAATGGCATGGGGAGTCGTTCGTCACGTGACCACGCACCGTTCACACTTTGTTGTGGCAGCAGCCGACCCCTCTGGAGCACAGGCTCACAAGGAAGTTCGCGAAATTGAGGCTAGGGAGAAATGTGAGCCTTCGGTTGCGGAAAAAAGAGTCCGCCCCCGACGCGAAGTCACAGGTGACCGCTTCCTCAAGTTATACCGGCGCGCGGTCCGAATGCGGTCCGACGCCCCAGGTGTGCCCTGTCGCTTGCGCGTGGTGCCAGAGGGTACTGGCGCAAGCTCGTCCGACCGCGACGCAAAGGCTTTCAGGTCTGCGATATGGGCACGGCTGAATTTTCCCGACTGGGGATCTTTCAGCACGTACGCGAGTGGAGATAAAAGTTTCTCTACTCTGTACGGACCAAGCCACTTAGGAGCGAGCGAGGCTGAGAACCCCTTACTCGCGTCACTAAGAGCGTGGTTGCGCCTCAAGACAAGATCACCTACCTTAAATGAAAGGTGGCGATGCTTGCGATCGTACTGAGCTTTCTGCTGAGCTCTAGCCGACGCCAAACTTCGCCTCGCTCTACAGAGAGCTCGACAAAGCCTGTCCCGAAGCGCTGACGCGTAAGCAGAACAGTCTGCGGGCGTCTCCTCATCCTCGAGCCGGCACCGAATGACACTGGTCAGCGGATTTGCCAACTCCCTTCCGAAATTTAGGAAGGCAGGAGAGAAACCAGTCGAGCGATTCTCGGATGTCCGGATTGCGAACGCGAGTTCACTCAAGTGGTCTGCCCAGTCCCTCTGACTTTCGGCAAAGGCCGCCAACATTGGTTTGAGCGTGCGATTGACTCGCTCTGTCAGATTGGACTGGGGATGGTAGGGCGAAGTGGTGCAGTGAACAATTCCAAGGGAACGGCACGTGTCACCAAACACCCGAGCAGTGAAATACGAGGCGTTGTCCGTGATTAGCCTTTCCGGAAAGCCGAACCGGCAAAACACTTCCTGCAGCCTCTCGAGCACCGCCCGCGCTGTCACCTTTCGAAGCGGGAACAACTCGACCCACTTAGAAAAGTGATCAACGACTACCATGAGGTGGATGAACCCCTGCTTACTCCTGGGGAAAGGCCCCATTAGATCGCAGGTGGCTATATGCCACGGACGCTCACTGACAATCGGTTTCATCAAGCCGGGCGGCTTGCCACCCCTCGATTTCACCGTTTGACAGACGTGGCAGGACCGGCAATAGCGGAAAATGTCGCGCTTCATGCCGGGCCAGGTCACTGTTTGGCTCAGTTTTGCGAAAACTTTGGAGCCACTCAAGTGACCGGCCAACGGTTCGTCGTGAGAATAACGCAAAAGTGCGCTTCTCAGACTTTTGGGCACAACCACCTTGAACGGGTCAATGGACTCGTCATCTGTGGCTATGTACTTCAGCAGGAGCCCGTCATGGTCCAGCAAATATGAATCCGTGGGGGACTCAGCGACACACGCTGGTTCCGGCCCCCCATCCGCGTCCGCTGCATATCCGGCAGCGTCCCGACGCTCCGCCTCCCTGAGACCTTCGCTCAGTACAAGACAAAACGGATCATTTTGCTGGGCCTTCAGTAGCTCTTCTCTGCTGAATACGATTCCCATTCTCCCAAAGGGGAGCCTGGTATCGAGCCCACTCAGGACCGCAGCGATCGCTGCCGCTCGCATCGGAGTCGAGGGTTCGCTCTCGGCATCTTGGCCTTCGGAGTGCTCGCCCTCTCGCCTGCTTGGCGGCGCGCTGCTTCCCTGCATGGCGGAAAGGGTTTGCTCGAAAGCGGACTCACCCTTCTCTCCGTTCTGTGGAACGGCCGCCGTTTCACCCCCGACGCTTGCATGTGCAAAGGCACCGATAGCGGCTGTCGCACCGGGACCAAGGGTCCCAGCAGACAATGGGGCACGGGATAGCGCGTCAGCTACCACGTTGGTGCTACCCTTCCGATACTGCACCGAAAAGTCGTAATGCTGTATCAGGAGAGCCCAGCGCGCCAGCCTGCCCGCAGGCTCGCGGAGCCGCATCAGCCAGCTTAGCGCACTGTGATCCGTTTGCACCACAAATTCCGTCCCATCAAGGTAGACGTCGAATTTCCGTAGTGCAAACACGATGGCGAGGCACTCCCTCTCAGTCACGGAATAATTCTTCTCCGCGGGACTCAAGGAGCGGCTGGCAAAGGCCAACGGCTGCAACACGCCATCGTATTCCTGTAGGAGAACTGCTCCTAATCCCAAATCGCTTGCGTCAGTCTGGACAACAAACGGTCTGGTCAGGTCGGGAAGTCTGAGCTGCGCTGTCTCCGCAATGGCGTTAGACAGTCGGCAAAATGCCTGTTGCTGCACAGGTCCCCACTGCCACACTGCGGACTTACCCAAGAGCTTGGTCAAGGGCGCCTGCAGTCGGGCACAGGACGGTATGAAGGAACGGTAAAAATTAACCATTCCCAAAAAGCGACGAAGGCCGCGCACGTCCATAGGCACGGGGAAATCGAGGATTGCTCGAAGTTTCTCCCGATCAGGCTCAATGGAGCCTTCGCCCAGCGTAAACCCTAGTAACTGAACCCGGGTCTGCGCCAACTGAGCCTTCGCAGGGTTTAATGTCATCCCAGCGGCTCGCACCCTCTCGAGCACGTCGGCCGTATGGGCCAAGTGTTCCTCGAAGGTTCGTGAATAAATCACGATGTCGTCGAGGTAGCACATGCAGTATGACCACTTTGCTTCCCCGAGGACACGGTCCATGAGTCTCTGAAAAGTCGCAGGACCATTACAGAGACCAAAGGGCATACGAGTGAACTCGAACAACCCTCTGTGGGACGTGAAAGCAGTTTTACACTGGTCACGCTTACCCATCCGGACCTGTAGGTAACCTTTCGAGGCGTCAAGCGTGGTAAAGAACCTCGCACTGCCCAGGTTTCCTACGATGGAGCTAATCGTAGGGAGCGGGTAGGCATCCTTCCGAGTCACTCCGTTCAGACGGCGATAGTCTACGCAAAGGCGATGACTGCCATCTTTCTTAGGCACCAACACAATTGGAGACGCCCAGGCGCTAGACGAGCGGCGAATGATGCCTGCCGATAGCATTTCGTCCAGCAAGCCGTCGATAATCTGCCTCTTGGCGAGACTGACGGGCCTGGGGTTACACTTCAAAGGAAGAGCGTCGCCAGTTTCGATCGTATGGCTCACCAAATCGGTACAGCCAGGTTGATCGGAGAAGAGCTCGTCGTACTCGCGTAACAGTGCCGACAAACGAGCCTTCTCTGCATCATCCAAATGAGTCGCACAGGCGGTCAAAGGATGCGGTGCCTCTTCGTGCCGTGTCGGTCGATCCCAAAGGGGGTTTCGAGCCGACGAACGCATCTCGCAGGGGCTTGCCCCCGAAATTTGCGCGCGACACGGTTCGTGCCGTGCCCCTCGTTCCCAGAGGGGACTGTGAGAGGGCTGACGCATTGCGTGGGGGCCTGGCCCCGAACTCCGCATGCGGCACGTTTCCGACGACTCTGCGGCAAAGGCCACAGTAGTTGCCGTCGGGCTGATGAACGGCTTCAGCTGCGAAAAAGGTCCGTCGCGATAGCCGCCATTCGCAATGTCCACAACGATTCCGGTTTTCATGAGAAAGTCACGACCGAAAATCACAGGAACACTGAGCCCCGGAAGATGAACAAAACGAAAGCGTCTCCTTCGATCTCCCCATCTGACAGTCAACCTTGCGGCGCCAGCCGAATGGGCCACGCCTTTCGCAAGATTAAACGTCGTACTGCACTCCCGCAAGCGCACAGAGTGCTTCTGCAAGTGGGACCACACCTCCTCGCCGAACAACGAAGCGCTAGCGCCCGTGTCCAGCAACGCCGAAAATTCACGGTCGGCAATGATGACCGGAATAAACGGCGCGTGCGCAGCAGCAAAATTGGCTGCCCTGCACGCCGAGGGAAGCAGAGGTTGGGCCGCTCGCACATTCACGAACGACCCGCCGCACCATTTCCCTGCCTCACAGGAGGCCTGGATCCGGTGCATTCCCTTGCCATGTGCCCTCGTTCATGGCAGCGAAAACAGCGTACTCCACTGCGGTCTCTTTCCCGAGATGGAGTAGCCTCTGACTGCCGGGTTCGACTCGCCGCGTTATCAAAGGATACTGTACGACGAGCGTCACTTACCGCACTGCGTTGGGTCGGAAGGCGTCCCTTCGCGTGGGTGTCGGGTGGTGGTGCAGCACAGGCTGCCCGCCTCCCGTGCGTGTAGGGATCAAGCGCACGAGCGCTGAGCTCCCACGTGCATCCGCTTGCAGCCGCAAAGGCAGCTCCAGTGGAATGTTGCCGTTGGGGAGAGGGCATGGCCCCTCCCCACGCGCAGCGCGGCTCTAGGGCCTCGCTGGCTGGCGGCGGCGGGCGATAGGCGCGCGCGGCGAGAATGTCGCCTTGAATGCGCTTTGCCTCGGCAGCCAATTCCTCCAAATCACGGAAACGACCGCCGCGCAGGTACGCCGAAAAGGTCGGATGTGCCTGCCTGATCACCCGTTCGACGCGTTCCCCGTTTGAGGCTCTGGGATCAGCGATAGAGAAAAGGTCGTCCATCGCACGTACGTACTCCTGAAGCGACTCGTCAGGAGCCTGCGTACGCATCTCGAGCTCTCGCCGCATCCTACTTTCGTAGTCAGCGGGTAGGAATTCGCGCAGGAAGGCCGCGCGGAACTCCTCGAGGGTTGCTGCTCGGTAGCCGGAAAGCCGATACCACCGTGCCGCCGTGTCAGTCAGTGCGGCCGGTACGACGCGTCCGAGCACATCCTGATCGTCCAGACCCATAGCTCTCTGGTAGCGTGTCAGGGAATCCAGATAATCCCGTGCACTGAACAGGTCACCGTATCCGCTGTAGGTCGGAACGGCCAACATGACAGCGGGGTGAGCGCGTTTCGGCACGGCCGAAAGCGCTTGCACTGCTCCCGAGAGCGCCTGGATCACTTGGGCGGCGTTTTGCAGCAGCGTCTGCGTTGCACCTGCTTCAGTGGAAGCCGTTGGTGCGTTAGTGGCGTGGTCGAGCGAAGGTGAACTGTCTCCCAGCTCGATCAGTGGCGCGGTATCAACAGAACTACCGGCCTGCGCGCCATTCCCAGAGCAAAAGAGGCTCCTAGTGGGATTTGCCTGCTGTGGCACATAGCCGCCACCTGGGGCCGCTAACGTTGACACTGCAGGCGCCTGCCCAGCGTGCTCTCGAACTGTCGGTTGCACGGCTGACGGCGGGCAAAAGCCGGCGAGGACCACGGCCTCGCGTTTGGGCTGCACTCTGTCTACTCCACAGGGAGCTGACGGAGAGCACTGTGCCGTCGAACTGCTGTGCATAACAAAGGGCGCAGAAGCAGTCGACGTTGCCCACGTGCACCGTTCGGGTAGGGCAGAGGCACCATTCCCGAACAACGCTACGTCTCCAAAGGGAGCCGAGTAGCGCCTTGAGTCGTTACCCTCACAAGGGGCTACAACCGAGTGTTCACAATCGTGCCGCTCGACAGAGGCAGTGGCCTCGTTTTCGTGCAGCGCGATGTCTGCCAACAACGACAATGGACAGCCCTGACGCGTGGCAGACATGTTGCGGCGAGACCGAAACGCAAAGGCGTACTGACTCGCTGAGAGCAGTCAAAAGCTTAATGAGCTTTTGATACCACGTTGGGCGCCAGTGTGGGTGGTGCGTATATAACGCTAATACGGCCACCACCGTGGGTTCGGGCGAGCGAGGCTAAAGGGCCACGTGGGCCGTCGCCTAACTCGCACACCGTTGCACACGTGCGTTCCGGACGCAAAGGCGTCGAGCGCAGCGTGGCAGTGACACAGTACTGCTCTTAGACAAACCGCAACACTTTATTGCACAATGGCGACAACTCATACACTGCGCACCGCCTGTAAGAACAGGCGGCGGGAGAAGCAAAGGCTTCGCCTCGCCAAGGGCAAAATACACTCAAAGGGCGCCGCAAACACGTCACCACGGGCAATGGCTCGCGGAGACACGCCGCGAAGGGAAAAGTGGTCCCTTGCGACTATGGTGCGCACTCGTGCGATCGCAGACCAATGGGCCCGATCTTCCGAGTATGGGCAAACTCCGTTCGCGTTCGCTTTCAATTAGTGCCCTCGGCGTAGTAAGACCACGCACGAACACGGGCACAATCTACGGCGTAGCGTACGGAAAGGCAACGTAAGGGTAGGCGTTCGCGTTGGCGCACAGGCACCGCGGCGGACTCCGTCCGAACGAGCTCAAACAAAGGAGCCGGCGGACCAGGAACGAACTGCGTGCTTACCCTTCGACTGCCACAGAGAGAGAGACCGTTGAGACCGTTTCTTCACCGCGCCCTCCTAGACTCGGCGCGCGGCGCCATCATCGCGATCCGCCGAGGGGCACGCACGCGTGTGGAGAGAAAGTGGAGAGAACGGTGAAGAACCGGTTTGGCGCGGGAGAGGAAGAGGCCACCGCCCGTGCAGTGGCGACGGGGCAGAATGCCCCGATCCCCACAATGTGAACCAAATATTGTTGCACTGCATGCACCATTGAATTCGCACTCGTTTGAACCACACGTGAAAGCACCGTTTCTTTCCGCAAATGACATCACTAGAGTCTACCGACTATGGACGCTTTGTCGAGGGATATCATTGCTGATTCCACGACGACGGAAATGTAATGTGCTATGCTTTAATTATATGTTCGCCTTTGAACTCGACAAATAAAGAAAATGTGCGAGTCTCCTTACAGAGCAATTAAAAGGGTTGAGAGACTAGTCCGGTGCCCCACAACATTGTTTATTATGAAGAGGGCAGGCGCTTTCCACTGAATGTGAAAGTGAATTGCAAATGCGTTAGTGCTTGCAGTCAATGAATACATCATATCCGGCAGCGTCCCGACGCTCCGCCTCCCTGAGACCTTCGCTCAGTACAAGACAAAACGGATCATTTTGCTGGGCCTTCAGTAGCTCTTCTCTGCTGAATACGATTCCCATTCTCCCAAAGGGGAGCCTGGTATCGAGCCCACTCAGGACCGCAGCGATCGCTGCCGCTCGCATCGGAGTCGAGGGTTCGCTCTCGGCATCTTGGCCTTCGGAGTGCTCGCCCTCTCGCCTGCTTGGCGGCGCGCTGCTTCCCTGCATGGCGGAAAGGGTTTGCTCGAAAGCGGACTCACCCTTCTCTCCGTTCTGTGGAACGGCCGCCGTTTCACCCCCGACGCTTGCATGTGCAAAGGCACCGATAGCGGCTGTCGCACCGGGACCAAGGGTCCCAGCAGACAATGGGGCACGGGATAGCGCGTCAGCTACCACGTTGGTGCTCCCCTTCCGATACTGCACCGAAAAGTCGTAATGCTGTATCAGGAGAGCCCAGCGCGCCAGCCTGCCCGCAGGCTCGCGGAGCCGCATCAGCCAGCTTAGCGCACTGTGATCCGTTTGCACCACAAATTCCGTCCCATCAAGGTAGACGTCGAATTTCCGTAGTGCAAACACGATGGCGAGGCACTCCCTCTCAGTCACGGAATAATTCTTCTCCGCGGGACTCAAGGAGCGGCTGGCAAAGGCCAACGGCTGCAACACGCCATCGTATTCCTGTAGGAGAACTGCTCCTAATCCCAAATCGCTTGCGTCAGTCTGGACAACAAACGGTCTGGTCAGGTCGGGAAGTCTGAGCTGCGCTGTCTCCGCAATGGCGTTAGACAGTCGGCAAAATGCCTGTTGCTGCACAGGTCCCCACTGCCACACTGCGGACTTACCAAGAGCTTGGTCAAGGGCGCCTGCAGTCGGGCACAGGACGGTATGAAGGAACGGTAAAAATTAACCATTCCCAAAAAGCGACGAAGGCCGCGCACGTCCATAGGCACGGGGAAATCGAGGATTGCTCGAAGTTTCTCCCGATCAGGCTCAATGGAGCCTTCGCCCAGCGTAAACCCTAGTAACTGAACCCGGGTCTGCGCCAACTGAGCCTTCGCAGGGTTTAATGTCATCCCAGCGGCTCGCACCCTCTCGAGCACGTCGGCCGTATGGGCCAAGTGTTCCTCGAAGGTTCGTGAATAAATCACGATGTCGTCGAGGTAGCACATGCAGTATGACCACTTTGCTTCCCCGAGGACACGGTCCATGAGTCTCTGAAAAGTCGCAGGACCATTACAGAGACCAAAGGGCATACGAGTGAACTCGAACAACCCTCTGTGGGACGTGAAAGCAGTTTTACACTGGTCACGCTTACCCATCCGGACCTGTAGGTAACCTTTCGAGGCGTCAAGCGTGGTAAAGAACCTCGCACTGCCCAGGTTTCCTACGATGGAGCTAATCGTAGGGAGCGGGTAGGCATCCTTCCGAGTCACTCCGTTCAGACGGCGATAGTCTACGCAAAGGCGATGACTGCCATCTTTCTTAGGCACCAACACAATTGGAGACGCCCAGGCGCTAGACGAGCGGCGAATGATGCCTGCCGATAGCATTTCGTCCAGCAAGCCGTCGATAATCTGCCTCTTGGCGAGACTGACGGGCCTGGGGTTACACTTCAAAGGAAGAGCGTCGCCAGTTTCGATCGTATGGCTCACCAAATCGGTACAGCCAGGTTGATCGGAGAAGAGCTCGTCGTACTCGCGTAACAGTGCCGACAAACGAGCCTTCTCTGCATCATCCAAATGAGTCGCACAGGCGGTCAAAGGATGCGGTGCCTCTTCGTGCCGTGTCGGTCGATCCCAAAGGGGGTTTCGAGCCGACGAACGCATCTCGCGGGGCTTGCCCCCGAAATTTGCGCGCGACACGGTTCGTGCCGTGCCCCTCGTTCCCAGAGGGGACTGTGAGAGGGCTGACGCATTGCGTGGGGGCCTGGCCCCGAACTCCGCATGCGGCACGTTTCCGACGACTCTGCGACAAAAACCGAGAGACTTTACATGCTAGAGTTCCTTGGCTCTGCTTCTTAAGTGCACACTTTAACTCACGAACCATGCGTTCTGCTCTACCATTGCTTGACGGGTGGTAAGGGGCAGTATACGTGGATTGAATGCCATTTAGCTTTAGGAACGATTGCATTTCTTCACTCGTAAATACTGCACTGTTGTCAGACACGATTAAATCCGGCAGCCCGTAAATTGCAGACATCTCGTGTAATCTTTTTATCACAACACACTTTATGATGGCACGTGCATAGCCAGCGCACACAGAGTGAACATGGAACTGCAGGTTGCTGTCCACTGTGAACGAGAACGCATTTCCTATCATAGCAATCACCCATAGTCACCACGCAGCTCCAAAACTACTTGGCCAGCACGGCGGTACGTTTAAGGGTAGTGAAAGCATAAAGATGCACAAAGTGTTCCAACTTGATGACTGTGGGGCTGAAAACTTCAGCACTGTGTTTTCGGTCGGCCTCTAGCACAGGCAGTTTGACGTGCATATGCAGCACTCTGCACCCGGGGTGCTTCGAGGGTTGTGCGAACAGCTTAATGTGCGGCCAGGTATGTCCTGGTTATTAAGAGTCCAGTGGCGATAAACAATGCATGTGCTTGCAGGGACCAGAGGTCAAGTCATGATAATAATATTTTCCAGATTTGTGTAATCTTGTAGACATGAACTGTCACTGCGACGAAAGTGCGTGACTACGAACTTATCGCGCATTCTATCAGTTTCATTGTGGCTTTCGAGAAAATTCCCGCAACAACGAATTTTTTCGGTTTCCCCACAGATTTTGTTATTACGGGATTCAACTCTAGTTAGCATAAAAGGCAGAATTTGAATTTAACAAAGTTTAGATTATGACAAAGTAAATTGCCAATTTCACGGACATTGCTGTATTGAGCTTTTTAACTCTAGTAGTAATACTAATCTGTTACAGTGTATTCTCTTTTTGTTAGTTTTTAAGGTACAGCGAATTGGAATGTGTCCCAACTGTTGCAAACGTTTGTCCACGGTTAGGATGGAAAAGTTAGCTGCAGTGTCAGTGGGGCAGCTAATGAGATTGCTTCCCTGCAGCACATCAATCGCCCATGCAACGTGACATAGGCAGGAGCAAGTGAAAACTTGATTGAAAGCAACCATGCAATCTGTAGCAACGCATGTGTTTCAAATCTTGTAATAACTTAAACACAAGGCTCTTCAGTTCATTTGCCACCATAGTACAGTGAAACCTCGATACGATCCCGCTTAGTACGTTTTTCAGCAAAATACGTTTTTCTCTTCTCATCCAGCACCTCATGGCTGCAGTGTATTTTCATATGGTTGATGCGATTTCCGGATGATGCGAATTATTTTCTGGCTCCGATGAAGATTGTGTCAACAAGATTACACTGTACCTCACTGTGTTGATCCCGCTGGTGCTGACTTTCTTTGAAGTTGAAAGCTACTAAGTTTAGGTGTTCGAAGTTGAGAGCTACTAAGTTCGATGTGTGTACAGTACATAAGTCCGCTACGAGTGCTGACGAGCTTGCCGGCTCTATATTTTAGTTCATTATGTCGGAATGTATGTATGTTTTACCAGAATCCATTGCATAAGAAGTTTAATCAGCCAAAGAGTTAGGATCGGCATAACACCAGAAATTGGTATGCTGTATCCGAATGTCTTGCACAAGCAGATCTGTTTTGCTGAGGTTGTACTGTATGCACAGAAGTTGTGTTCACACTTCTGCACGATGCTTGCTCTCACGACATTCTAGTAAGCGGGACACAGTTGAGGAACTAATTAGAACAGCTAGCAGTGGTCTTCGTAATTGTGTGTGTCACTTTTGACAATGTTGGGTAACTTTGAGGCAGCCGTGGCGCAATATTCATGCACGTCTATGGTGAATGTGACAGTGTCAGTGTTGATGCGTCTCTGCATGGAAAGCAGGAAAGCTGCCAGCATTATTGGTTGCCATTGAGCAATGGCAACCTCAGAGAGTTGCGATCGGGTTTATGTGGTTGTGTCCACGCAAACACAGGCATGGGAATCGGTACATTTCATGCAGCTTTTTCTGCCAGACTTTTCAAATGTACATATGCATTTCTTTTGCGAATGTTTTCTTATATCAACTGTTAGCGGCATTCTGGTAGCCCCGCTGCAGTGGTCTAGTGGCTATGGCACTCTACTGCCCATCCGCAGGCCGCGGGGTCAAACTCCGGCCGCGGCAGCTGCATTTCGATGGAGGCGAAATGTTGAGGCCCGTGTGCTGTGCGATGTCTAGTGCACGTTAAAGAACTCCATGTGGTCGAAATTTTCAGAGCCGTCCACTACAGCTTCTCTCGATATCAGCTAGTGGTTTTGGGACGTTAAACCCCACAAATCAATCAATAAATTCTGTTAGTAGTCTATAAGTGCGAAGCTCCTATTCAACGTTATTGTGGCATTTCACCAGTGGTCTCAAGTTCCTAGTACAGTCGACTCTCGCTACACTGAAATTGACGGTGTGCACGCGGGAAGAAATTTGTTGAAGCAAAAAGCAACGAAGTTGAAGTGAAAATTTCGTTGCCGTGAAATCGAAAAATACAACTGATCTGAGCTGTTAGAACAAAGAAACTTTTATGCCTCAATCTCGCGCATGGCAACACGGCAGTAGACGAAAGGGTTCGGAAACCGCAAATAGTGGAACCATACCTGCCAAGTTTGGAGAAATGGAATATGGGATATTTAGGTTACTTGCTCTATTCTAGTACCTCGATTGCAACGTGCACCCATTTACTGCAACAAAAAAAAAAGAAGGTGAAGTGAAACATCGATTTTAATGTGCACCCATTTTTCGTGACGTGGAAAAAAGAGTCCTTAGTGATCAACCTCCTCACATTCAGAGAAACAAATTTCATACTCTCGTATTGAACTCCCTCGCATAATAAACACACTGCCAACTTTCAACCCCCGCAGCCCCTCGAATAGCCGCGCTGTGGCTTTCCTGCTTCACTTCATCCGCAATGTCTCGAAGGTGTACAACGCGCCGACTCATAACTCCTATGCCTTGAGAAAACTGCTGCACGTTGCTGGGCGTAGCCAGAGTTCTTCAATCATACCAGTTACCAAACTCCCCATAGGCCCCATGTATCAAAATCAGGACACGCCAAGTGCCAAAACTGCGGAGGTTAGCAGATATTCGCGCCATCTGTCGACACAGAAACCAACTAATAAATGCTATGTTGGTGTGTTTGGTTATGGAGCGCAGAAAGCTCCGCCGCGTCAATGAAGCGAGCCTTATGCAAACGATGTTGCGCATACAGAAAATCCGTCAATTCGCCGTGATTCTGGCGTCCTGGCGTCTTCGCCAGAACAAGAAAATCACTGACCTTGTGCCATCGCTTCTGTATCCGAATGTCTTGCACAAGCAGATCTGTTTTGCTGAGGTTGTACTGTATGCACAGAAGTTGTGTTCACACTTCTGCACGATGCTTGGTCTCACGACATTCTAGTAAGCGGGACACAGTTGAGGAACTAATTAGAACAGCTAGCAGTGGTCTTCGTAATTGTGTGTGTCACTTTTGACAATGTTGGGTAACTTTGAGGCAGCCGTGGCGCAATATTCATGCACGTCTATGGTGAATGTGACAACGTCAGTGTTGATGTGTCTCTGCATGGAAAGCAGGAAAGCTGCCAGCATTATTGGTTGCCATTGAACAATGGCAACCTCAGAGAGTTGCGATCGGGTTTATGTGGTTGTGTCCACGCAAACATAGGCATGGGAATCGGTAGATTTCATGCACCTTTTTCTGCCAAACTTTTCAAATGTACATATGCATTTCTTTCGCGAATGTTTTCTTTTCTTATATCAACTCTTGGCGGCATACTGGTAGCCCCGCTGCAGTGGTCTAGTGGCTATGGCACTCTGCCGCCCATCCGCAGGCCGCTGGGTCGAACTCCGGCCGCGGCAGCTGCATTTCGATGGAGGCGAAATGTTGAGGCCCGTGTGCTGTGCGATGTCTAGTGCACGTTAAAGAACTCCATGTGGTCGAAATTTTCAGAGCCGTCCACTACAGCTTCTCTCGATATCAGCTAGTGGTTTTGGGACGTTAAACCCCAGAAATCAATCAATAAATTCTGTTATTAGTCTATAAGTGCGAAGCTCCTATTCAACATTATTGTGGCACTTCACCAGTGGTCTCAAGTTTCTAGTACAGTCGACTCTCGCTACACTGAAATTGACGGCGTGCATGCGGGAAGAAATTTGTTGAAGCAAAAGCGATGAAGTTGAAGTGAAAATTTCGTTGCCGTGAAATCGAAAAATACAACTGATCTGAGCTGTTAGAACAAAGAAACTTTTATGCCTCAATCTCGCGCATGGCAACACGGCAGTAGTCGAAAGGGTTCGGAAACCGCAAATAGTGAAACCATACCTGCCAAGTTTGGATAAATGGAATATGGGATATTTAGGTTACTTACTCTATTCTAGTACCTCGATTGTAATGTGCACCCATTTACTGCAACAAAAAAAAAAAAAAGAAGAAGGTGAAGTGAAACATCGATTTTAATGTGCACCCATTTTTCGTGACATGGAAAAAAAGAGTCCTTAGTGGTCAACCTCCTCACATTCAGAGAAACAAATTTCATACTCTCGTAATGAACTCCCTCGCATAATAAACACACTGCCAACTTTCAACCCCCGCAGCCCCTCGAATAGCCACACTGTGGCTTTCCTGCTTCACTTCATCCGCAGTGTCTCGAAGATGTTCAACGCGCCGATTCATAACTCCTATGCCTTGATAAAACTGCCGCACGTTGCTGGGCGTAGCTGCGTTCAAGCAGTGGTAGCATTTACTCGTGGTGCTGCATCCTTCCAAGCTGTGCAGGCTGGCACAGCTAAGCCTAAGCATGGCAGGGGCGTCGTCTCCGAGATTGCCTCGATGCAATCTCGGACTTTTTGCAGCACACACGACTGAGGCTCGGCACAGATATGAGAGGAGAAATGCGGTGATGGGAAACATCTCCCGTTACGGACACCCGCAAATGCTACTGAAAGCTAGTGTGGCTGGGCGTCTCAGGGATTGCATCGGAGACATAGTGACTTTGGCTGGTTGCAAGACAGCCAAGGCAGCACGGCGAGTATCATCAGCCTACACATCATGTGCTTCGTGGCGTTATTACGCGGGGGACCAGCGGCATCATAGAAACTACAGAAACTATGAAGGCCAATGACCACTGTGCTGCTAGTTCGTTTTTCTGCTGGTGACCGTTTGACAGCGCCCGAAGCGCGTAGGAGGTGGCAATATTGATGCCGATGGCTACATGGTAACAGTGTTGGTAGTTCGCACTCGGTTATAATGCGCATACAATTTTGGACCTGTTTTTTCAGGAAAAAAGGGGCATATTATATTCGAGTAAATACAGTACTGAACAAGCGGGAGGGGAGGGGTGTATTGTGATAGCAATTATATGGACAGTGTTAATGGGCTCTTGCAGCTGCCATTGTTCTGTACTATGTCCAACCCAACAAGCCTACGCATCATACGCTAAGGACGTACGTGGCTGACGCATAGCTGAAACGACCCAGCCGTCTTTGTTGAATGAACAGTACATGCGATAACATTGCACCGCATGCAAGATCTGTCGTTGCTTTATTGATTTCTAATTGATTCTTGGGTTTTGGGACGCAAAACCCCAAAACCACTATTAATTATGTGAGACGCCTTAGTGGAGGGCTCTGGAAATTTCGACCACCTGATGTTCTTTAATGTGCACTGACATCACACCGTACACGGGCCTCAACATTCCGCTTCCATCGAAATGTACCGCTGCGGCCAGGATCCTGCCACCCTCGGATCCTCAGCCGAGTACCATAGCCACTAGACCACCGTGTTATCGCTTGCTCCTCAAGCAGAGGGGAAGCGCACAGCCTGTCTTTCGTTGGGCAAAGAACCATAAGGGGTGCCGGTGGGAGAGGAGCAGTCGTGCGTGCTACCTCAACAGAGATCGGCAGACGGCTTTTACGTGCTGTGCTTACGACATACCGCACGCTCTGACATATTCTCCATGCCACTTACGTTTCGATCACGTGTTGAGCCACCATTGTTGGTTTAAATTTCATGATATAAGGCTCCTTCCTATATTTTTTTTGCTCTTATGCCAACGTTCTTGTGAGCGACTGAGCTTCGACTGAGAGGGCAATCTCATCGCCGTTGCTATCGAGCAATGGCAGCCACGCCATCAACAGCACACATTTCTGGTGGTGCCATCGCATGATTTCGACTTTGTAGACTTATTTTTATCTTCTTAAATGCACCAATATCTTAGGAATTGTGTTTACTGCACAGGAAATCGAATTTTTGAGCCTGGAATTTCATTGTCAGACTTCATTAAAGGAAAATGGCACAAAAAAAAAAAAAAGTGTTCATTCTGGCAAGCATATTTATGCATTGACTCCTATGGACTGCTGACGGGGAACCGAGAATTTTTCATTGTACCGGAAATTTCGTTTAGGCGGCGTTCATTTTAGCGGGGTTCGACTGTAGTACCCTTATTTGCCTGGCTCTAAACTGTGCCTTTTCCCCATTAGTCATGGCTGCTATTTCGGATATTATGAACTTTGAATAAAGTGCTCACGGTATATCACGGTATATTGTAGCAAAAGTAGACTGCACCATAAACGTTATGAGAACGAATATCTTGACAGTGCATATAGTACTTGTCATTTATGCACCTTTGATATGTGTGATTTCAACATTGGTGTCACTAACATAGTGCTCTGCGTTGCATTCCTTTGCTGGCAACAGTGGTGTCCTCCCCATCGGTGCAGCAGTGCAAGTTCTACCCCCACTGCACCAACCTCAAGTGCCCCTTCTTTCACCCAAAGGTAAGAGCGAACGAGGGCGATGGCTGCCCAATCAATCAATCATGCTGTTTAGAGATTACACACGACGCATGTTGTTATGTGGTCGCTACTAATTAATGCATACACAGTAACACAGGCCTCATAGACACTGTAGATAAGAGTGCTATAGGGGTTATTACCAAAAGAACTACGCTGAAGCCCTGCCACTGCACATAATTTCTATGCTTCAAAAGTTCACATGGCCGTTGACCACCAGTTTGTGCTCAATACTGAGGTCTGGAAGTTCTGTGATGAGAGCAAGCGTGCCGAAATTGCCATTTCGTAACAGAAGCGCACTCGCCATTTGTGATAATTGCACTCCTTGCACGCTATACAATTATAATACGAACAGAACAGCTGGGCATTTTGTACTTGTGCTTGAATTTCTTGCACAACATGTTCACTTTGCTCATGTGTCGTCTTATTTCGACCTTGAAAGGTTGCATTTCATCTATACATAGACAAAATAATTTGAGGCAAGTACCAAACCCATCCTCTGACAACTTGAACACAGGGCAATCACTTTTTCCTGAAAGGGTGATTGCAGCAATCGCTTTTTGGCACTGGAATGCAAAGACGAGTGAAGCTTTTCAGTGCACTGCAGCATCTCTCATATGGCCTGTGTTGGTTCAGAACATAACCCCAGTCTACGCAGTTAGTTGATCTACCATTTCGTGATCTGAATTATCCATTGCTGTGGTGTGCAGGTGCACTGTTATCGTTGAGCTGTTTGTGAGTTTAGACTTCGTATTTTACTTTGAATTTGTGGGCATCACCATTATGGGCCTTTACAAGAGTGATTTCTCAGTTTTGATTGTCGTTACGTCATCAACAGTGTTGTAAAATGATGAATGCATTTGTACGGTCATATTCAAGTGGATGGGTCTACTGTAGTACTGTTAATTTAGTTACCACATAGACAAGATGGCCTCTTATCAGCCTAAAATGGCAGCATCCAAATGCGTCTGTAATACACTCTGTAGTTTGCAGTGCTCAATAGATGCCATGGCACTGTCAACACCACAGCAGCGCAGAATTGAAAGCAGTGTTACAGTATCCCTGAAATAGTTTTTTGATCTTGTGTCACTGATTATGCTACGTCATTATCAGATTATTTATGCCATAAGTTAAGTGAAGTGCCTTGCACCAATGCAGCTACGGGCTTATTTCTGTCACGTTCCTCCTCCTCAGTTCACGT
Source organism: Hyalomma asiaticum (assembly GCA_013339685.2). Taxonomy (NCBI): domain Eukaryota; kingdom Metazoa; phylum Arthropoda; class Arachnida; order Ixodida; family Ixodidae; genus Hyalomma; species Hyalomma asiaticum. The sequence goes on from CM023484.1 coordinate 14,569,458, forward strand.
ATCTCTGGGGTGCGTGCTAGCGATGGCTGTGCCTCTCGTGATAGCCAACCTGCCAAGGCCTCAGAAGCTATGTGGTGCCACCATGTGAGGCCCACTGGCCTCAATGTTGCTGGGATGGCTAGAATACTACCCTAGTAGTGTGCGCTTGTTGCATCGGTGATGTGAGCGCACGCTGTGCTGCCAAGTGCTGTGACGATATTGGTGGCTGGCCCACCACTGCTTATGAAATCGTTTTGGAAACCCAGTCACATCACTCATTGTGTGCCAGTTGGAATATAAATGGACAGGGGCATGTTGAAAACCCTTTAGATTGTGTGTCGCCTATCTTTAACAATGCACATGCACTGTATTCACTCGCATAATGAACACACTCACATAATAAACGCACCCCCAACTTTAGTAGCCGAATTTCGGATTTTTTTTCTCCCATGTAAGTAAATGCAACCCGGAACTTTGAGCCCCTGCAGTTTCACGAATGGCCGCTTGGCGCTTCCTCGCCCTCGCTTATAGAAACTGCAGAAATGATGCGTAGCAAAGATCACCATGCGGTGCTTGCTCACGACGGGCACTTTATGGCTGTTGACGGTTCGACAGTGTCGCCATTTAAACGGAAGCAAGAGACCTTCGCACAAAGAGCTAAATGTGGCCACCATAAGGGTTGTCGCGATGGGTGCCCATTCACGTGGTACTGATGCCATGGTGTTTTCTTTCTTTTTTTTTATTTTACTGTCTTTTTCTTTAATTTACATTTCATCACATGCATGGCTGTACAGCATTAGTACAGGTTGCAACATCATATCTTTTGCACGTTAAAGCGTTTTGCTCGCCCTAAAAAGGTTTTGTATAATTTACCTTGTGTAGTAAGTGCACCCCCCAACTTTGCTTTTGTCTTTCAGGAAAAAGTGTGTTCATTACATGGGTAAATACGTTATATAAAAACCATGTAGTAAATTACACAACTAACTCAGGAGCGTTAACATGGTCTACTAAGGATCAGAAGGACTTGTGCTAAAGGCACACTGCATTTGCACAAAGTCACCAGGACAGTTACAGGGTCCCTCTAATGTGGAATGTTGTTTTGTGATTTGTCTCTCCCTTCAAGAAAGTCTATGCACTTTGTACCCTTTCCTGATGCAGCCATGCAAGTTTGGTCCGGCATGCCAGTCATCATCCTGTCCGTATAGTCACCCAGAGGGTGGTGTGCCACCCCCGAACAAGTTGAAGTGGACATCAGCCACTGCCAAGAAAGCCGGGTTAGTACCAGCATGGATAACAATTAAAAAAAAAAAAACAATTACTGCTGCCTGAAAGTACAGTTGAACCCTGCATAATGAAATCTGTGGGGCAAACAAAAAAATTCGCTGTTGCAAGGATTTCATTGTTGTGAAATAAAGCAGTGCAAGAAGAAAATTCCTGAAAAGCAAAGCCTTACTGTAAATATTTTGTTGGCCAGCTCCGGTGAGTTTTGCTTTGGACTACTCAGAGCTTCATTCCCAACAGCAGCTTGCTGTCGGGAATGGTCCAGTTCATGTCTTAGTATTCATGCATAAAGAGGCACATATCGTTTGCAGCATAGTATGTTTGCCACATAGTATGCTTGACACGTATGCCTGTTGCGGCGATTGCTTATATATATGACGGTTACCATATTTTCCCGAATCTAACAGCCCAGTTTTAAAGGGTTCACAGTAAATAGGTACATTAAGACGTTATTAGGACTGATTTTGACTCATTGAGACGTTACTTGTGTAAGGTTGTCAGCAATTGAGGAACCAAATACATCAGTGGCTGACAAATCAGACGTGGGAACAGCATTGAGCACACTGGAACTAAGACAGTGTGTGTCATCAGGTGCGTCGATAACTTGTGCGTCTTTGAGGGGTTTCACTTAGCCAAGACATTCCCCTCGCATCAACGCAACTATGTAGGGGGATGGGTTGGTTACAAAAATAGCGGCACTGCCTTGAGTGAGTTTCACGGTCACAAAACGCACCAGCAAGCCTTTCCTAGTGGAAACACAGTCAGATGGCGAAAGGAGTGCACCTATGTCGGCAAGACTGGCGCGGTAGATTGTCACAGCCGTTGTTGAGTTTGGATGCACTTTTGTGAGTAGCTTGTTCGAAGCCGATCATTCGCTTGCCAGCATCAAATCTGTCAACGGCAAGAGGTATAGTTCAGCAGCTGCACAATGAATGACGGCATGATGGAGCGAAAGAAAGTCCCATCCCAGGATGACGTCGTGAGAGCATGCAGAAATTATGATGAATTCAACAGCATACAGTGTGTCCTGAATGACGATATGGGCTGTGCATACTACTGTAGGATGAATACTTTAAGCGCTAGTACGGAGGGACAACCGAGGAAGTGGCGTCATCACTTTTCGTAGTATACGGTTAAGTTTTGCGTCCATCACTGATATGACGGCTCCACTTTCCGAAAGGGCGGATGCACGAGCACCGTCAACAAACACTTCTATTACGTTTGATGGGCTTCACTGAGGGCTTTCACAATTCGATAGCGTCGCAGCCCTTGCCTCATGGACTGCGACGACTAGTTCTCCTGGTCTTGCGCGACCGCACGTGGCCGCCTGAGTGACATTGAATGGCGTCATGGGATGGTGAACGGCGAGTAAACAGAGCTGGCCATAACGGCGGTGACATAGGCCAGGAGGTGGGTCGTAATACAGGTGGCTGGACTGGCTGGTGACAAGTGATGCAACTCGAGGTGGCTGTGCATGATCGCAATAATGTGCGATGTGACCAGCGTTACTGCACGCAAAGCAGTGGGGCGGTTGTTGGAAGTGCGGCATCGGTTCGCTGGGGGAGGGCCCACCCATGTTGCAGGGTGCGATGGAAAGGGCTTCTGCTGATACGACTGCGTAGTGGGCTGCAGGCGGGCCCTACGGGTTACGTCTGCGTATGTAGGCAGCCACAGGAATCTATCGGCTGGGGCAGCGTGGTCTGGGCCCTGAAACACAGGCGCCTCGGTGAGGCCAGGAATTTCACTTGCACCACCTGAGCTCTGGCGCTCCCCTCCCTATCGCTGCTCCGGTTCCCTCCTCGCAACTCTGCTCAGCCCTTCTTTTGGCGCCCATCTGTGCGAGCGTCAGTCCGTCGGCTGCATCGGCATCCGCTGCCGAAGTCCATTGAGATTAGTTTGAACTTTTGCAAGCGTTGGTGAAGTTGCTTTGCGTGGCCGGTTTTGTGGTCATCGCTTGCTCTGTGCTCGGTTGCGTCAACGCTTCATGACTAGCACCGTTCATGGATACAGCTATGATGCACAAATACTTCACTAAGTCCTACAAGTTTCTTTGGAGGCTCTTTACGACAGTGGGTGAGCCTGCAGTTGGGGCATGACAGTGCCTACGAATTTCATTCTGTGCGATTGTTTATGTCACTGTGCTTTAGGTGCTGTACAGTGCACCATTTGCATTGCCTCGTAGTAACGAGCATTTCATGCATCCTTCATTCCTCTTCATTTTATGGGCCTGCATATGAACGTCTTGGTTTTCATTGACATAAATGTAAGGCCAAGGGTCTCCTATGTTCCAAGGGAAACACAGGAGACCAAGCATCGTACACATACACTGATTGTTTGCCCATATTATAAGGGTGCTAAGAACACACAAAATTATTTACTTTTTTCACCTTTGAACTCAAGAGACCCTTGGCCTCACTTTAATGTCACTGACATTCCCATGACATGCCTGTATATCCATATAAAAGCTCAACAAATGAGGAGACATGTCACGCGTGAAATGCCTATTCACTACAAAACAACACAAATGGCAACCGTAAAGCACTCAAAGTACACAGTAAAATAAACGATAAAATGCAGTGGAACGTGTGGGCCGAGTAAACAATGCGACACACACAACGCACGTGCATGTGCGCAAGCCATGCGTGCGTGCAGGAAAAAAAACAGAAGCAAGTTCTAGAGACATAACAAAGAAAAAAACCAGCACACTGGGCATGGAAGGGGGAGGAGGGGGCCCCGCATGGCTGCTCTTTCTGTTGCCATGGCGACATAAACAGCCGTGCGCCCCGCCATAGTGACCGCCCCCAGTTTGAAGGGGCGCCACTGAAGGGGACGTATGCACTAGCATTGATGGGGCATCTGCAATAAAGTGCTTCACGGGAGGTATACAGAGATTCACTCCCCAGGCGTGGTTACTACTAGAGGTGTGCGAGTATCCAAAATCTCGAATAATTTTCGAATTGTACTTCATATTTGATTCAATCTGCACTTAACTTTTACTATTTGAACAAATAGTTCGAATAGTGATTGGTAATTAAGGGGGAAGAAGTATGCTATGTCTCATGATAAGTGGCCCATTTCCCATAAGTAGTGCACTTCGCCGCACAACACCGGTGTATGGCGGCAAAACAAACACTCGTGTACGGCGGCGGAGCTAACATTTGCGCATTGCAGTGAAGTTAGCAGTTGCCTATAGTGGTGAAGTTAACACTAATGTACTGTGGCAAAGTTACCTCAGCTTTCTGATGCACAGTACAGTGTTGGACCTGTTCTTCAGGACTTTATAGAGTGACACTGTGGGCATACGCATCAGGCAATAAATCTTTTGCCCATGTTTAACAGCACATTTCTCCATAATTAAATGTGGTATTATTAAAATATATTTGAAAATTATTCAAAAAAGATTTGATTCGATTCACACTTGAACATAAATATTCTAATTCGCTTTGCACTCAAAATTTTGCTATTCGCGCAGCTCTAGTTGCAACTGGAGCATAACTTAGTGTTCCAGGCACCAGAAGAGCACTGGTGGTGTTCAGGAATGGCCTCCGCGATTTCCTGCTCAATCGCTCGTGGAGGGGAAACAGAAATATGGTTGATGGCTGTTGAACATGCTGTGTTTGACCAAAGGCCAGCAGAGATAACTGGCTTGCAGTCTGCTCGCGTACGAATGTCTTGACTTGCGAACAGTGCGGTGGTCAGAAACAGCTGACAAGCCAGCGAGATCTACATCACATGATGGAAGGCGACAAGTCATCGACCACTGCCGGCGCAGCTCCTCCTAGCTTTGGCACGTTATGACCTTGGCCACAGTGCAAGGGTTTTTGGCAGGCAGCATGGTGAAGGCGTCGTTGTCAATGCCTTTCATAACATTTCTGATCTTGTCAGACTCTGACAAGGTTGCGTTGGCCTTCTTACACAAGTTGAGCATGTCCTTGATGTAACTTATGAAAGATTCACCGGCGTGCTGAGATTGTTCGGTCATTCGCGTAAGCGCTCTTCTGCTTGCAACTTACGGATGGCAGGGTGACCAAACACATTGATAATGGCGGTTTTGAAGTGTGACCATGTCAGAAAGTCTAATGCATGGTTGTTGTGCCAGAGGCCCACCACTCCTGCGAGGTAGGGGACCAAGTTTCTCAGCTTGCCTTCCTCGTCTCATCTATTGGATACACTCACACGCTCGTAAATCGCAAACCAGTCTTCCATGTCGGTGCCATCCGCACCAGTGAAGACGTGGTCGTGGATACGAGAGACACCAGGACAGGCAGTCCTGGTGTCCTTGAGGCATGGTATTTGGCAGTGAACAGGTTCGAAGTTCCAGTGGCATGGAAGGGGACCGAAGTTGTTTTGAGAGAACAGCACTCTCCACCAATTTTAAAGGCGCTCCTTCAACATTGACGTAAGGGCTGACCGGTAGCTTAGTCAACGGCCCAATGCACGAAACCCGAGAGCATCGGTGACCACGAGCAATGCACAGTAACGCCAGACCCACTGGATGACGCAGGAGAGGGCGCCCCACTGGAGCGTTTGTCAGTTTTTGCTACACCATGAAAGTCTGCTGTATGTATTTACATGTAAAAATCTCAAGGTAGCACAAGCCTCTTTCATTGGTAGTAAATTCATGCGTGGTACTTGAGGAGTATACATGATCATTGAAAAGCAGCCAGCAAAATATGTCCCTGTCTTTCGAGTATTGCATGGTATGCTCCATTTAGAATAATGTCAGTGCTTGCTGCCATTTTCAGTTTATGGGTGTGGTTATTATAGACACCATGAGGCCTCATGTAAAATAACTGGTCAGTCAGAAGGGTAGGAATGCACTCGAACCTCATTATAATGAAGTTGAGGAGATAGACAGAATTACATTACATCCATTATTTATTGTAACCATTATTGCCATTAACTGCAATATTTGTCATTTAGGTGAGAAAATATTAACGCGCAAATAAGGAAGACTGTGTTGTGGCCCGCGGCAATGAGATATAGAGCAACGCTTGCGGTGAAGTTCTGTAAAAGCAGTTTAAAAAAAGATCTCGTCAGTATTGTGCGCATCTGCAGCCGGCGCGATAGGCCACATTCTCACAATGCAGTTCTTCGGTCTAGTGCATGGCTCGTCCATGTTACCGTGAAACTGGAGAAACAGCAATGCTATCGAACAATCAACAGTGAAAATACGCTTGCAATCTTCACTGCTACAACACACACAATGCGCCGGCTTGGCTTATCTGGCTTGCTGTTCCCAAGGTCACTGGTCACTGTGTTGCCGAGTGCACCCCTGCAGGCCACATCTAGTCATCAGCGTTCAGTGGCGTTCGCAGACAGCCGTAACAAAAGAATGATATCTACGGTAGGACAGAACTAAAGTCTGCAGTGAAGCCCCTTTCAGGCCCTCATAAGCATCAACCACTGTACTCCTGCAAAGCTTCAAGTAGTTCCTTCTTTAAACTTTGATTGTTACCAAAATAAAGGTGCATAACTTTTTACATGGTTCGTTATTAACGTAATGTGCATCTTCTAAGAAAAATAGATTTATTCATCGGATATGTACAAGTGATAAAAATTCCTCAAAATACTCTCCCCCTGCATCAATACACCTGTGTCTGCCACACCTGGAAGGCACCCTCAATGTTCTCCTTGACAGGAATGTCTCTCAGGAACATTGTCACATGCTCTTGGATGCTTTCCACGGTCTCCCAATGCATTCCTTTCAGCTCTCTTCAGTCAATGAGACAAAGAAAAGTCGCTGGAGCCAAGTTGGGACTGTATGGGGGATGGGGACCACCGGGATGTTGCTCCGGGCCAGCAAGTTCGCAACAATGAAGGACATGAGGCTGGGGGCATTGTCATAGTGGAGCTTGACCATGTCTTTGATGTCAGTCCTCATGCACGTGACCCGCGTTTCAGTTTGTTGAGTACATCTAGGTAAAAGACCAAGTTTCCCCCTGCAGTACAAACTCAAAATGGACGATTCCATGGGCGTCAAAGAAGAAAACGAGCATTGTCTTGATGCGAGACGTGCTCATTCACGCTTTTCTTGGAATAGGAGGACGATTTTGTGTGGCACTCGCTGCTCCGCCTTTTCAATTCTGGGTCGTGCTCAAACATCCAGGATTCGTCCCCAGTTACGACAGTCTGTCGACAATCGTATGCAACAATTCTTGACAGTGTAACACTCGAAGTGCTTTCTGATCTTCTGTCAGCACTTTCAGCACAAGCTTCGTGCAGACCTTGCGCTTTTCCTTGGTCACTATCCCATGTACCGTAAATGAGGACATGTTTATGGTGTAAGCAATTTGCCGGATGCTCAACTGACAAAACATCGCGCACGCGATCTACCTTTCCATCAGTTCTGGTCGTTGCTGGGCGTCCAAAACAGGGTTCGTCAGCGGCCTCGTCTCGGCCCTCCTTGAGCCGCCTCCCGCACTGTGATCTTGAAATGAAGTCGTCCTTGAAGGCCTCTTGAAGCATTTGGAGTGTTTTGGTTGCGTTCTTTCTAAGCTTCACACAAGACTTGATAGCGTATCGCTGTTCAGGTGAACGCTAAAACATTTCACGCAGAGGCGTATCTTTCTGCTCACACTGCGAGCAGTAAACTGGCGACTGGCTGCGTGGGAAGGACGGACCTCTCACAATGTTGCCTGATGGGTTTACTCCCTCCCCATGGATAGTCATGTCATAACAAAATCAGACACATAACTTTTATAATGGAACGTGTATGTATTCACTTGTTTATTAGAGGGGAACATGGAAAGGATAATTCTTCATTGAGCTGAAATCAAGTGCTTGCAATGCAAAAGCCTGGCGCACCTCAAATGTCACCACCCGAGTTTTCCAACTTATTTCAGTGGTGGTTCACATGTAAAACAGGCTCGCAAGTGAAATGAACTGTACCGCAGCTTTTTGCACATGGAAACACTGAGATATACTCCACACAATTTTGTACACGCTTCCTGAGCACATCAGACTCAAGAACAGCGGATGCTCCGGAGGTACTGAAGGCATAAACACGGCGCCATTTTGAAAAGGTTGCATGATGACTATTTCGTTTGCTTCTGCGGTTGGTTGGTGGAACAATAGCGATGTGTGCGGTTCGTCGACCCTTGTTCCCAACTGCTCTTTTTTTTTTTTAAGTTGTACCCCACAATAGGGACTTTTGTTATAATGAGAGAAGCGGATGCAGTAATTTTTGCTCACCGTCACACGCAACAGCACTCCATAGCGTTTGTCCTCATATATCTACTGCCAGCCGACCGACCACGCAGTTAGCATGGTCTCTGAGATCGGCACGATGCCATCTCGGAGGCCATTCTTTGATGTCTAACGGCTATGAGAAGAGAAAAAAAAAAGGAGGATTGCAAGTAATGATTGCAATAGGAAGGCAGCAGCACATATTGGTGTGCGCTGCTGCTTGCAGTGCGCACACCAATATGTGCTAGCCGAGTGCACTAATGTGCGGCAGTTTGATTGGGCCATGGGGTTTTTGAATCGCCGCACCGAGCACCGCAGGAATTAGTGACATTGTTGGCGTGAACGCACACGTATTTACAGTTTCAGAGACAATTTTAGTTCGTTTGTCCATTGAATGGCCAATTTTACTTCATTAAAACGGTGGTCTAGTGGCTATGGCACTCGGCTGCTGATCCGAGGTTCGCGGGATCGAATCTCGGCTGCGGCGGCTGCATTTCGATGGAGGCGAAATGTTGAGGCCCGTGTGCTGTGCGATGTCAGTGCACGTTAAAGAACCCCAGGTGGTCAAAATTTCCGGAGCCCTCCACTACGGCGTCTCTCATAATCAGACCTGGTTTTGGGACGTTAAACCTCACGAATCAATCAATTCGTTAAAACAAGGTTTCAAATGCATCTTACTTTATTATATTCATTATTTTGTTATATCCTGTTACATTGTAACAATGTTCGAGTGTATTTATGGTGTAATCCAGCTGTTCTGCCAGCTGTGCATATGCTCAGAGCCAGTGAAAGAGAAAAAAAGGCTGTACTGTCGTCTTGTCTTTTACTACTTTTCACTGCTCAGGGAGACAGCTGCGTGAACCACGAGTGACCGTGATCTGTGGCATCCTCTTGTGCTGCACCCTGGTGAGTGGATCTGCTCTTGTCATTGTCATTGTAGTTGACTGGATGAAAACCTTCTGTACAGAAATGTTGTAGCATTTCACTTGCATACATTGCCGTGTATACTTGTGTAATGAGCTCGCTCGCATGTTGAGCCTATCCCACTGCCTGGGAAGACACTTTTCATGTGTGCAGTTTCTGTTGACATCATTTTGGTGTGATTCCTGGTGCTATTACTCGTTGCAAATACATGAAGTCATGCCATTATACCTCAAGCACCAACGTGGAGAAACTGTAAATGAGGTTTAACAACCTTTGTGAACCTCTGCATCTGCAGCTACTGAATCTTTCAGTAGCTGCAGATGCGATCATAAATGCCACGGGTCGCAACATTAAAAGGGTCCCTGAAATGGTTTTTGACATTGTGCCACTGATTAGGCTACGTCATGATTGAGTCGTTTATACCGTAAACTAAACAAAGCACTTGCACCAAGGCAGTTCATGTCCGAGAAAAGTTTTCAATGGCGATGTGAAGTCGTCCATGATCTTGTTGTGCCAATGCGGCGACGCCAGAACACTCACGACAAAGCCTTATTTTTTCATAGCATGGAAAAAATTCCGACTCTTTCGTCGAGCGGCCCGTCTGATGTGCATGTCACGTACAGCGGCCTTCTATGGTGCGAGAACCAGCGCCACTTGTGGTTTCGTTATCAAAACATAGTCGATGCCAAACGGAGCTGGTCCTCCCGGCCTAGTTGCATGCAGTGCACTGACTGCTCGAGCAGTCACCACCACGGACGTGCTTGTTGTGCCATGCGCACTTCCTTTCCATCAGAGCATTCTCCGTACCCACTCTTCTGACTATCCAGGGCTGTGGGACTGCTGCGAGTGTTGGGTTAGATCAACGCGGTGACAGCACACTGCTTCCGTTTGATTAAAGGGTCCCTGAAACGTTTTTTTGACATTGCGTCACTGATTAGGCAACACAATTGTGAAATCATTCACACCATAAATAAAGCGAAGCACCATGCGCTAAGGCAGCTATGGGCTTATTTCTGTCGCCTTCCTCCTTACCACTGCTGTTCCTCCTCAACTCGATCTGCTGTGAAGTGCGCGCTAGCGACGACAGCGCCTCCCGCGTCAGCCGCTCTGCCGAGCCTCCCGTAGCGACATAGCGCCCTGATATCCTCACTTAGGTCGCCCGCCTCGGCAGTGCTAGCCTCTGTAATAGAGCGCCGGCAACTCGTGTGTACGCCGCCAGATGCCGCGACGATACCGTTGGCTGAAACGAAGGAGTACGTTGTAGAAGCACGTTGTTCACAGCTAGGTTTTGAAAGTGTGACTGGTTCGGGGCCAATCAGCGACCTCCCATTCGTAGTTCGATTGGCGGGGGCATTTGAAAACACATTTTGGCGAGCCGCTGCGACCTTTTGCGATACGCGTGTTCAAAACCTAATAGTAAATTACACACTTTACGCACAGCGCTGAAATCTGTCCTGTAATAGTCCTAATGACCCGCTCTACCGGATCACCATGTTTGCACAAAATTGTCAAAACCGTTTCAGGGTCCCTTTAAAAAGCGCACTTCGCGTCGCCACGACGTACTTCGCATTCCCACACTGGCAGAAAACACCGGCGTGCTTGGATCATGCACTACACTTACAGCAGCACTGCTTTACACACGATGCCGATCAGATGGGTGAAGATCTGTTATCGTGATCAGTTGTCGTTCGGAACTGGTGTGTTTGTGCTTTTGTCGCCGCTCTCGAATAATTGCCGCTTTTGCCGAATATTAGGCCGATTTCAAGTATTCAGGAATATTTGAGCTACATTTTTCTAATTGAATACGTTTTGAATATGGGAAATATTCGATTCATATTCGAAGTTTCGAATATTCGCACACCCCTAAAAATAAGGGGTGGCTACACCCATGCCTGCAGTCTCCGTGCATCATCGGTGGTTCGCTGCGCATTGGAGGCTGCTGCTGTTGGTGCACACAAGCACTAGTCACGCCGTACTTTTTCAGATTTCATGCACTTTCTTAGAAACCCAGAAAAACGAAAAGCCATTACACCTATTATCATGGAAATACAGTCGACTCTCGCTACAACAATATGGACGGTGTGTGGAAAAAGCTTCATTGAAGAGAAAATTTCGTTTTCATGAAATGAAAGAAATCCTGACCTGAGCTGGTAGAACAAAGAAACTTTTATGCCTCAGTCTAGCGCGTGGCATCACGGCAGTAGTTGGAAGGGTTCGGAAACTGCGAGTAGTGAAACCATAGCTGGGAAGTTTGGAGAAACGGAATCCAGGAGATTTACGTATTTATTCGGTTCTACAGCGTCCTTGATTGTAGCATGCATCCATTTCCCGCAACCAAAAGAAAAGTGAAACCTCGATTGTAACGCGCACCCATTTTTCGTGACACAGTAAAAGAGAAGTCCTTAGGAATCAGCCTTCCCACATTCATAAAAACAAATGCCGTACTCGTCTAATGAACACACTCGCATAATAAATGGACCGCCAACTTGCATCGCTACACGCGGGGCTGGCAGCAACATAGAAAATTGTAGAATCTACTCACGCCAACGACCGCCACATCGCTAGTTTGTTTTTTGCTGGTGCCCGTTCGACAGTGCCCGGAGGCAGTCATTCTGATGCCGATATGGTAACAGTGTCGTTCGTTCACACTCGATTCTAACGCACACACCATTTTTGGACCCATTTTATCCGAAAAAAAAAAATGGGGTGCGTTAGGTTTGAGTAAATACGGTACTCAACGGTGGGGGGGGCTATAGCGATAGCAATAACCCCCACCGTTGAGCTGTGCAAAGTCGAATTCGATAACACCTCCTAAGCATTGTATGTTTTACTTGCGAGTAAAGGAGTGCTAGCGCTGGGGACGAACGAAGCTGAAGCAGAGATGAAACGACCCGGCCGTCTCCGCTGAATGAACTGCACATGTGATAACATCGCACCGCGTGCGAGGGCTGTTGTCGCCTGGTTTTCAAGCAGAGAGGAAACGGCCAGCCCGTCTTTCGTCAGTTGCACGCGCTATCTCGACAGACATTGGTAGTCAACCGCGCAGTCAACAGAAGCCGTTCCTCGTGGTGCCAACAAGCGATTTCAACTTTGTAGACGTATTTTTCTTTTAAAATGTGCCAAAATGTTTGGGATTGTGTTTACTGCACAGCCAATCGAATTTTCGAGCCTGGAATTGCATTGTCAAATTTCGCTGATGCGAAAGGGCAAAAAAAATGTGTTCATTGTTGTGAGCATATTTATGCATTGACTCCTATAGACTGCTGACAGGGAACCGAGAATTTCATTGTGCCAGAAATTTCATTGAAGCGTCGTTCGTTGTAGCGGGGTTCGACTGTACATTATTTCTACTCTAATGAACGTGCTCTGCAACTTCTCCACTGAACATATTGCGCTTAGAGCAACTAATAAGAAGTTGGTAATTAAAGTTAATTAATTGGCTGACATCATTTTAAAATATAGTCAATCCATGGTCATCTTGGTGACATTGGATAATACGAGGTTGGTTGCATATCGATAACACTCATGTGGATTTTTTTGAAGGGTGATGCAAGTTAGCTGAAGCACCAGGTACATTTCTCCACAATTTAACATGGTATTATTCAAAAGGTATTTGAACATTCTTCAGAAAGTATTCGAATTCGCTTAGCACTCAGAATTTTGCTATTTGCACAGATCCAGTAATTGCCATTCTCTGCATCTTTGGGTCGAACCAACAATGTGATATTCACACGAGGCCAACGACATGTAGTGCTGCTTGTAAGACACAGGCATAGGAAAGGACATGATGACACACACAGAGCGCCAAGTTTATGTACGAGTCTGAACCCCTTTATACATTGTCAGAACAAGATTGAGCATGACAGCAGTGCAAATTGACACCCGTCTTCTAGACATGATATTGTGTCCTATTAATGACGCCTTATTATGGAGGCCTCATTATTGTCAGTGTTGGTGGTTACCAGAAATGTGCAATTGTCATGTCACAGTTGACATTTCTCTTGTAGATTTTTGAAGAGAAACAGTGCACTGAACATTTTTCACAGTAGTGCATAGAAGTTCAGTGAACGCCAGCAAGCTTGAAGGTGTTCAACGAAAAGCTTTTAGGGTAATTTTCAACAAATTTAACCAGATTCGCCTATGGAATTGCTTAGAAAGGCTGCTTAAAAATTACTAACCATAAGAAACTGGGCGAAATTAGCACGCTTAAAGATAATGTACCAGCTATTACCCAGTAAGGTAAACATAGACAATTCTCACTGCATAAAGCTATCTGAAGCTAGAACTACTCACCAGAAACACTCTCATACCCTTGCTCCTTACAGACTTCACATGGGTGCCTTCAAATTCTCGTGCTTCCCACTTGCAATCAGAGAATGGAATAACCTGACCACATCCATTAACAAGGTATTACTGTGGTTTGGAGAAAGTAGCACATCATTAGCTGCTTTCTCCAAACCACAGTAATACCTCGTTAACTTGAATTCGCATATCTAGGAAAACCGGCTAAGTTGAAGTTTTCTGCGGCACCGAACCTTTTCCTATGCGTCCCATATATTTGTTGCCCTTTATCTCGAAATATTTTTGGGTCGGATTGCGCTTATATCGAAATCTTGACTGGAACAAAAATGCCGCCGCCGGACCATTTCACCAGATTTGCGCAATGCTGCCACGCCTGAAGTCCCTCGATTTTTGTTTTCTTTTTTTCCTGCACCTGCCACAAAGTCGATGCTTTCAGCGAAGGTGAAGTCGGAGCCTAGCAACATTTCAAACTTTGTCACGCTACCAAACTTTGTCAAGCTACTCCGTGGCATGTCGTGTGGCACACCATGGGTGAATGCGCAGAACAGGCCCACTCTTGATACAGTTGGTCTCGTATGCTTTATGCAGTGCAGTGCACTGCGGTATGGATTTTTTGCTAACTGTGAGCAGCAGCTACTAAGCGTGAGTGCGGCGATTATGGCATCGCTAAAGCAGTGCAAGTCGCTAACACTATAAAGGAAGGTTGCCCTAATTAAACAAAATCAAGCATTGCGCAGGAATTCGGCATCCCTTTGTCTACGCTTTCGACGGGGCTGAGAAACAAGCAGTGGGTGCTCGGTAGATATCAACAGAGCTTCTCCAGGCAGCAGAAGCAGGTTCGAGGCTCCAAGTTGCTGGATGTTGAAGCGGCGTTGATGGTGTGGCTGCGAAATGCCAGAGCGGCCAACCTTCCCATCACCACAGCATTAATGATGGGGAAGGCAGATGCTCTGGCCTCGCAAATGGGGCACACAGACTTCAACTGCAGTAGTGGGTGGTTTGACCGCTTCAAAAAAAAAAAGGAACAGTGTTGTATCCAAGTCGGTGCACGGCAAGAGCGGCACTGTTGACGCAGCTACTGCATACAACTGGCGCAGTGGCCGACTCGCCATGTTGCCAAAGAGTTACGCCGACAGAGACATCTTTAAGGGGGGACGTGGCAATGGGAATGCTCAATTTGGTCAAAATCTTTGATTTTTCAGTTTATTTTTTTTCATGATCCTCGGACCTTCTTTTACCATGTGGTGGAATATTATAATGAAATACGCGGTAGTAGTAGGGAAAACGCCACTTTATCTTTGTGTTGTTGTCCAAAACCACAAGAAAATCGGGCTTCTGAAAGTGCCACCATTTTGGAATCATCATAAAAAGGAGAGATTGAACCTGAGGATAGTCACACCGTCGTGTTTCTCCAACAAAAATACAACCAGCAAACGCGAGCAAGAACTTAGCTGCTCGAAGTTAACATTTCACTGTTTTCATCAAGTAAAACTGAGCTCTGTTTTCTCAGCTTCCATTTTTTGAGCAGTTGCTGTCAGTCATCCCAGTGCCATTTCATAACCAATGAAGCTAAATTCATTCTGTTTTTTTCGCTTAGATCCTGAAACATTAGTGAGTGCCATAAAGCTATTCATTTCCACCTGCACGTCACACAAACTTTTATAATTGTATTTATGCAAAAGTTGTTAGTTAGAAAATATGTCGAGGACATTTCAAAAATGTTTTCTGTACTCATTTGGACATTTAAAAAAAATCAATGAACAGCTTTACGGCATACAGCGGGCCTTAGTGTATATGCTTAAGTAAAAGTAGTACTGAAATTTTGTCTAATTAACCGATTAATTAGGGGGTGACTGTAAGGGTCTATAAAGTGATGTAACTCAGAAACTATGATAGATAGCTTAAAACCGGTTTCACTTCAGATATCACCATAACAAGGTACATTAGTGTGCCAAATTTCATCAATTTATACCCATAAATAACAAAGATAGTTTTCATTGCCACGTCCCCCCTTAACCCTGGTGAGGCGGCACTCTTTTATAAAAGGTTGCCAAGCAGCACTTTCACACTGAAGAGTAGAGCGTGCATGGGAGGGAAACAATGGAAGGACTGGGTAACGGTCCTCTTCGGTGCAAATGCCACACGTGAAGAAAAAGCTGCCGTTACTAACAAATGGCAAAGCCCTCAGACCTATGCGCTTTAGAAATGCATGACTGCCGAATGGCATTATCTGTCGCATCAATAGAGCAGCGTGGATGACGGCAACTCTTTTTGAAGAGTATGTTCGCGTCATCAACAACAAGATGGCGAAGAAAAACACGGGAAAGTCCTATTCATTGTGGACAGTTGCCCAGGCCACGGCAAAATAGAGAACTTGGAGGCAGTGACAGTCAAGTTTCTGCCGGCAAACATGACGTCTATGCTGCAGCCGATGGACCAAGGTGTGATAGAAGTAGCCCAAAAAATCTACCGAAAGAGCCTGCTCCATAGAATTTTGTTGTGGTATGAAAACAGCAAAGGCTATGAAATTGACCTGCTGGGAGCAGTATATCTTCCCAGCAGCGCTTGGCAGCAAGTTCGTGCAGCAGCTATTGCCAACTGCTTTGCACACGCTGGGTTTTCGCGTGCCACCACTTTTGCCAGAGGTGGCAACAGATGACTTCACAGACTGTTAGGAACTTTGTCAAGAGGTCATCAAGCTTACCGGTAACTGTGCTGCTGAAAGTGACGTGACTTTTCTTGAGTACGCACTGTGTGAGCAAGCTGTGCCAGTGACCGGAGAAATGACGGACGCTGAAATCATTGAAACGGCCACTAATGGCAGAGACGACGGCAGCGACGAACCACCTTGAGAGGTGCCGACACCTGCCGAAACGATAAATTTTCTGTGCATGTTGCGAAATAAGGTCGAGTGGGAAGATCGGCTCATGCCATGCGTCAAGCAGGTGGAGGACGCCTTCCTAGGCCCAAGTGCAACTGCAAAGCAGACCAGTGTCACGATAATGTATAAGCGCCCGGCATGTTTCGCTCGAGTCAGCGGAGTGAACCGACGAACGTGATAAAGTGTGATATAACCACAGCTTTCATTTCACACAGGCATAGACAATTAACCACACACAGCGGAATTAAACACACAGAGGGATTAAACACACAGAGTAACGGAAATCAATGGGTGGGTCTCATAAACAAAATAATCCCTAAGTCCTACGCTTCCCAGTCTTACACGTGTCCCTGACCAAATCACGTCTGGTATCGTCTATGGGAAGTACGGTAGAAAAAATGTTCTCCTCTTACGGTGTCGTTGGATTCGCTGGCGCGGGACCGTCGTTCGTTGTGTCCGTCGCTTCTTCCTCTCCACTAAGGCGGGAACACTCCGCAGACGAGATGATGTGATCACCGTGGCCCACCTCTGGCCGCAGGGAACTCGTGCCGGCGGACACTCCTGGCACGCCCAGCCTACTCCGGCCCCTGAGCCGTTGGTGGAGCAGACTGGCCGTCGCAAGCCCGGGTTCGTTTAAGGTCGGCGTCGAACGCGCTGACTTGCCCCGGCAGCTCACTGTAGTGTTGGCCAGCTAGATGACCGGATCATGAGGACAGTCGCTCGCCGAGGTTAGAACTCGGGCGGGCCTCCACGCCCTACGGGACTGGGGCAAAACCCAGGCTGCACTGACTGACTATCCTCCTTCCTTCCAGGCAGATGCTGTGGTCTTGCGAATGGGGCACACAGACTTCAACTGCAGTAGCTGGTGGTTTGACCGCTTCAAAAAAAAAAGGAACAGTGTTGTATCTAAGTCGGTGCACGGCAAGAGCGGCACTGTTGACGCAGCTACTGCATACAACTGGCGCAGTGGCCGACTCGCCATGTTGCCAAAGAGTTACGCCGACAGAGACATCTTTAACCCTGGTGAGGCGGCACTCTTTTATAAAAGGTTGCCAAGCAGCACTTTCACACCGAAGGGTGGAGCGTGCACGGGAGGGAAAACAATGGAAGGACTGGGTAACGGTCCTTCTCGGTGCAAATGCCACACGTGAAGAAAAGTTGCCGTTACTAACAAATGGCAAAGCCCTCAAGCCTATGCGCTTTAGAAATGCACGACTACCGAATGGCATTAGCTATCGCGCCAATAAAGCAGCGTGGATGACGGCAACTCTTTTTGAAGAGTATGTTCGCGCCATCGACAACAAGATGGCCAAGAAAAACAGGAAAGTCCTATTCATTGTGGACAATTGCCCAGGCCACGGCAAAATGGAGAACTTGGAGGCAGTGGCAGTCGAGTTTCTGCCGGCAAACATGACGTCTGTGCTGCAGCCGATGGACCAAGGTGTGATAGAAGTTGCCCGAAAAATCTACCGAAAGAGCCTGCTCCATCGATTTTTGTTGTGATATGAAAACGGCAAAGGCTATGAAATTGACCTGCTGGGAGCAGTATATCTTCCCAGCAGCGCTTGGCAGCAAGTTCGGGCAGCGGCTATTGCCAACTGATTTGCACACACTGGGTTTTCACATGCCGCCACTTTTGCCAGAGGTGGCAACAGATGACTTCACAGACTGTTAGGAACTTTGTCAAGAGGTCATCAAGCTTACCGGTAACTGTGCTGCTGAAAGTGACGTGACTTTTCTTGAGTACGCACTGTGTGAGCAAGCAGTGCCAGTGACCGGAGAAATGACGGACGCTGAAATCATTGAAACGGCCACTAATGGCAGAGACGACGGCGGCGACGAACCACCTCGAGAGGTGCAGACACCTGCTGAAACGAGAAATTTGCTGTGCTTGTTGCGAAATAAGGTCAAATGGCAATATTGGCTCATGCCATGCGTCAAGCAGCTGGAGGACGCCTTCCTAGGCCCAAGTCCAACTGCAAGGGAGACCAGCATTATGCCACTTTTCTCTGCTAAATAAAATGGCGGTACCACAAAACCTAGCCAGTTAACGTCTCTTTCATGTCATTTTTTTTCTCTTTAAAACCTTTACGAGAAGAAAGGTTAGACGCTGCTGCTTAAGAGCTGGTAAGTAGTGATTTTTCTGTGAAGCGCTCAATTTTTTCGCCGATGTTCACAGCTTTGCTTATCTCGGAAGTCCGCTTATCTCGAAATTTTCCTCTGTTTTTACAACTTCAAGTTAATCAGGTATTACTGTAATAGAAAACGATTTGATAGCCTGGCAACTTTAATACAGCTTTTCTTTTTTCAAGTGCCAGTATGTCTAGTTTTTTTTTCAAGCGCCAATGTTTTTGTATGAATAAAGCGTCTGTATGTTCTCTTCTTTCTCAAAGTTTTTTTCTTTACTTGTAAGTAATCACTGCCTCGCTTTGTCCACTTGTTATAATCCCTCTGGGATTGACAGTTTGTGTAAATGAATAAATAAGTAGTAAGTCAAACCTGCATATAATGAAATTGACATATACACGAAAATTTTCTTTATGAAGAGGTTTGGCATTATATCCAGTTTCGGCCTGAAAATGAGAAAATGAAACATGCAAATTAAGCAAAGGGGCAATTGGAGATATACCTGCTTGAGAACAAATTTACCTTGCAGCAAAAATGCAGAGGGCATAGTTTGAATCAACCACCGAAGCTTTGTCATCACTGTAAAACCCGAAACTTCCCACCAGTGCCTCACCCGACATCTCTTTGGTAAAGATCGTGCAGTCACACACAAAGAACAGCAGCCTGAAAAGCTGCACATAATCCAGGGACGCTCTGTTCATGTGCAGTGAAAGACAAGCCCCTGCGTGATGTCTGGGCCATTGCTCCATTGAGGCTCTCATCCTTGAAACAATGCACTTAACTGACTGAACACATGGATACGGGAGCCAACTGTGTGGAGGCACCATGAGGGAAAAAAAAGGAAAGGAAATGTGAGCGGCATAGTAACTAAATACAAAAAACACAAGGAAACCTACAGTGAGTGACGGTGGTGCCAGCAGGCAAGCCACTCGAAACCCAATGCGAGAAAAAACACAGCTGTGGCAGTATGAGTCGCGTCGACAGCTGGAGTGACGCAGGGGAGCCAAGACATGGGGCTCGCACACGGGGCTCCCTTCTTGTGGTTTGCTGGCAGCACTCTGCGGGAAGCAAGGCTGCCGCTGCAGCTGCGTGCATGCCATTTGCAATGACATGCTCTGCGCTCCCTCATCGGTAGGGCAGACACGGAAGCGGACCGGGCTGGTGCTCACGCTAAATTTAATATTTGGGGTGAAATTTCTAGGTGGGCTGTAGAGGGGAATTCATTATATCAAAGGTGTGTCTCTTGCTGTCACTTTGTTATACAGAGCTCACAAATGCATGTTCTTTTATGGGGTTGCGGCGGGGAATTGAACAACTTTGTAACATTGAGCAATTTGTTGCATGGAAGTTCCTTGTAGAAAGTTTTAACTGTATACATATCGAGCAGGAGCATTGTGAAGACAACATATCAAAAAAGATTGTGTGTCTCCTCCAAGCAGAGGCTTGTGCCTTTTGCTATGATTGTGGTTTAGCTACATTATGCCACTGAACGGCATGAACAAGGAATGTATCAGTAACAAGGAATTTTTCCGAACCAGCGATTTAGTAATTTCGTCCCAAATATTGAATTTTACCGCGAGCAGCGGCTGGATCCACTCCCGCTGCTACCTCACTGATGGAGTGAGAAGTGGCAGTGGCAAACTTGCTTCCACAGAGTGTTGCCAGCGAAACACGAGGAGGGAGGGAGGACGCTTGTGTGCCCATGCCCAACTTTTCTTTCAGCTTCCTTGCATCACTCAAGCCATCGACGCAATTCTTAGTGGCGCAGCTGTGTCCTTTCCTTCCCCCTCTAAACCTCGTTTTGGGCTCCTAGTGGCTTACATGCTGGCAGTGCTGCCACTCAGTACTGTAGCTTTCCCTGTCTTATTTTTAATGTGGTGCACATGTGTGCAAGTTGACTCCCATATCCATGCATTCGGTCACTTAGGTGCATCATTGCAAGATCACTGCCTCAATCAGCAAGAACTTGATGAAGGCTAGTTGGTGCATATCTAGAGCAAAGAAGTAACAGCGCAAAGGAACACAGACGACGAGGAAACGAAGACCACAGGACAAGCGCTGACTGCCAACTGAATGTTTATTGCTTGAAAACCAGCCTATTTATACATTCTCAGAGGAACATGCGCACAACAAAACACTCGCAATCACAAACACATTCGTTCTTTCATGAAGTCTATTTCCTTCTGTGATAGTGCAAGTGAGGGCGAACTAACACAATTATCTCCTTCTTGACTGATCCAGAACGCCTCTAAAATTTCTTTCTTTCTTTCTTACATTTTTCTTTACCCATAAATTTTGTTTTTTCAAACATGGGAACGCATGTGCACTTCTTGCAATGGTCAACTAAATGGCTACCATATCCATTTTTTACATTATTGCCGTGTTGACGGCAATAATGTAAAGCATTAAAGCATTGTCCCGTTTGACCAATATACACTTTCCCACAGCTCATGGCCGTAATTGTGTCATGGGGGCATGCAGAAAGGTTGTGCAAAATATTGAAATCTGAAAAGTGGCGACAGATTCGACTCTACAATGACTGGCTAAATGTACTGGTGGAAGAAGGAAAGGACCCCTGCCGGAAGGACCAAGCGCTCTGCGCCTACAGGAGATTAGCAGGGCAGTGCACAGAATTCTTTGGCAATGCACCAGGATTTTTTTACCGAAGCCGCCTGCAAAGACTGCCAGTGCAAACGTGGTAACTACGCTTGGGGGCGCGAGAATTCAGACCACATCAAGAAGATTTTAGAAAAAGGCCCAAGGTACAGTTTTGAGCCGCGTTTAACCGCTGCGCAGCTTCTTGCCATGGGCAGGAGCATAGGAGATAAAGCAGACGACCAAGACCGCGAGCGGGTTATCGGCGAGGCAGTAGACTGTGTCCTCAAGCATGCTCCGAGGAAGAAATCAGGAACTGCCCCCTTAAAGAGTGTTCTCACTTGCCTGAAGAAAGATGAACTTCAAGTGATACAGGCCAACAAAGAAGGCGGCTTCGTCGTTCTGCCCGAAAGGTTAATGAAAGAAAAATCCAGGAACGCCGTTTTGAAGAACTTCAAAGAAATTTCCTTTGAACCGACGAAACAAAAGAAAGCCGCCCTGAAGCTTCTCAAGGACATGCACCTGAACTCAATGAGGCAGCTTGTCAATTCCGCAGATGCAGAGTTCCTGGAAGTTTTCTTCACTTGCAAAACCCACAAGCCTGATTACCCTCTTAGGATAATTGTGTCCGAGAAGACATCTTGGCAATGCCATCTAGGGAAGTTTCCACAGACCCATCTAAAGAAGCTGCCGATAATGGACCCTTTCCTGGTAAGAAGCTCCGACAAAATTATTTTGTCAATTAACGAAGCTCGAGAGACTGATCGGACTGCATTTTCTATAGATATTGAGGACCTGTATTCTGTGCCGCATGTTGGTCTTATGTCAGCTGTGCGTGAAAGAATAGATGATTTTGGGGAAGTTAAATTTCAGAATTCAGTGGGTCTTAGCAGCAACAACTTTTTGACGCTTTTAGAATTTTATCTCCATTCAACAGCCATTCAGTTCGGCAGCAATTTTTATATTCAGCGATCCGGAATCCGTATAGGTTCAGCCATAGCTCCTATTTTGTGCGACATATTTTTAGCTTCGCTTAACAACGTGATTGTAGATAAGTTGATAGACACGCCTGTAACACAAGTGTTCAGGTACGTAGACGATTGCTTAATTGTTATGAAGGACAGCGATTGCAACCATTTCCAAGACCACGTCGACAATATACTAAACATATTCATAAAGTCATCTGGAGGACTCAAGTTCACGCATGAATTGCCGATCAATAATCGAATTCAGTTTCTTGGCATCAACCTATGTTTTTCATTAAGTAAGCATGTATGCTGGGCCTATCAGCCCAGGTCAAAGAAAACCTTGTTGCCGTATGACAGCGAGCAGACCAAATTGATTAAGAGGGGCATAGCCACCATTTGTATTAAGGCAGCATTAACTAAGTCATGTGAGCACGAATGTGAACGTAGTCTGATGAATCAGCTAGCACGGTTACGAGACGCAGGGTTTCCCCAATCTGTCATTACATCCGTCTGCGAAACGATTTTGCAGAGAACAAAAGCAGAGCAGGGCAACAAAGGTAAGAGGAAAGACAAGAGGCCAGTGCACGTAGTTCCATACTTGCACAAGTTGTCTCACCATCTTAAAAAAGTTTCAAACAGGCACAATGTTAACCTGCTTTTCAATGCCCCTTGCAAGCTGTCATCGATAAGTGCGCTCATGAATTAGAAAAACAGGACCCCCACGTGCACCACTAATCACAAAACCCTCTACACTGATTGCATGAGTAATGTAGTATATCGAATTCCCATGAGCTGTGGGAAAGTATATATTGGTCAAACAGGACAATGCTTTAATAATCGCGCACGTCAACACGGCAATAATGTAGAAAATGGATATGGTAGCCATTTAGTTGACCATTGCAAGAAGTGCACATGCGTTCCCATGTTTGAAAAAACAAAATTTATGGTTAAAGAAAAATGTAAGAAAGAAAGAGAAATTTTAGAGGCATTTTGGATCAGTCAAGAAGGAGATAATTGTGTTAGTTCGCCGTCACTTGCGCTATCACAGAAGGAAATAGACTTCATGAAAGAACGAATGTATTTGTGATTGCGAGTGTTTTTGTTGTGCGCATGTTCTTCTGAGAATGTATAAATAGGCTGGTTTTCAAGCAATAAATATTCAGTTGGCAGTCAGCGCTTGTCCTGTGGTCTTCATTTCTTCGTCGTCTGTGTTCCTTTGTGCTGTTACTTCTTTGCTCTAGTGCCTCAATGTATCAACGGCCCGCCAATCTCACCGGACCTTAGTTTTTGTTACTCGCAAATAGAAAAGCCCTGGACTATGGGCAGTCTTGCCGGGGTTTTTTTTTTCGGTTTTTTTTTACGGGCGAGTGCACTGCCCCTACCAAAAATGTGTTGGATGAGGCACTAATGGAAAGCGTCTGATACCACTGCAATTTTTGCCGCGAATTAAATGTTTCCTTGTCTAGGTATACTCGCAGCTGCCTTGTGTTTCTTTTGTATGTTTATTTTTCTCATTTTCATGCTGGAACTGGATATAACGAAAACCTCTTTATAACGAAAATTTTCGAGGATTTGCCCATTTCAGATACTGAGGTTTAACTGTATAGCAAAGCTCTTTGTATAATGAAGCATTTTATTTTTTATTTTTACAATGTGATGTCCATAGAACACTGTATTTTTACTTCCATCTAACAAAGCTTTACAGCATCCACAGAGGAAGCCAGAGCTGATAATGCAGTTAAACTGCATGTGCCAGTGGTAAAACTGAACGGGTTGTGTGCGGCTTCTTCGAACGCGTTTTTCAAATCGCGCCGCATGCGCCAACGCGGCGCACTGGTTAGTGCGAAAGGGGGAGTCTGAATGCTTGCTTTTCACCACGGAAGAAACGAAGAGCATGCATGCTACCCCTGAGAATGGCCTCGCTGGCCTCATGCATAGTACTGCGCACCTCGCGCACTCTGCAAACAGCATCGCCCACATCATGCTTCAGTGGTTGATTTAATCATTTCTTATCGCCGAATGTGAAGTGACATGCATGTGTAGCCGTAGAAGTGCTGGTAAAGGCAGCGGGCTCGTGCTTATCTTGCAGAAATCGCAATTGTGAAGGTGTCTCTGATGAGGCTTGTAACTTGCAAGTGATCACGAAAAGTGTCACTGCTTATTTCTGAACATTGCGTGGATCATTTCTGGTGACTCATAACAAGAAAGAAGCTATGTTTGGAGTTTCCAAAGAACAGAATAGATTCTCAGCAAAGTAAGCTGCTGGAACTAATTGGCACTTTTACCGCAAGTTGTTTTTCTTAGCTGCTCGCACTTACCCGCTGCATAGCTACCAACTCTATAAAATTATGCAGGTGTTTTGTGTCAACGGTGACTTGCGATACTCGTTGAACCGAAGCATAGTGTCAGTTGAAATTAGCTACACTATAGCGATACGTGCACGATGTTGCGAAACAGAAAACGCAGCCGCCATTAAGGAACCTTGAAAAGAAATTTTACTCGCAGAGTTTTTCATTGAAACGGGTTCCTCACGTTGCCCTGACATAATGCAAAAAGAATTTTCAAGATTGATGCAGGCAAATGGAAGTTATTCACTTAAAAGTTCAAAATAAAAGCACACGACAAATATTGGCAGTCCCTTTCGCATATCACTCACCAAAAGGTGTGTTCGCTGCTTCCTGTCAAAATGTGGCTTACATCTTGCGGTACCAGAACCGTGCTCTGCTCTTCATTGTGGCCTTTCAACCATGACGGTTACTTCGCTTTTGGACGGCGTTGTTGCCTTGGGCTACAGCAACCACGTGGGCTGCGCACTTGTGTCAGTTGCACATAGAATGAAATTGTAATGTGCAAGCTTACTCCCTTTATCACCTGTGGCAAGCATGAAACGTGTTTTTCGTCTTAAAATTCATTATAGTCAGCACACTGTAACCATGTGCAACGACTCTTTTCATTCCCGACTGTTCCCAGCCAATCAGAACCAGCAGCACAACCAACATAACAATGTTACATCTGCTCGCAGAAACTCTTGATGTACATTAGTGCATTTGGCGCAAAAGCCAATTTCAGGTACAAATTAAGATATAATGCACTCTGATTTCGCCACTCTCACTGGTGGTATGGCCACCATTGAGTCCCACATCTAGCAAATGTACACTAAACACAACATGTGTTGTAATTCGCATTTCAAGGCCCCTTTATCTGATGAGCCGTCATTTTTGTTGCCGCCTTGCGTTCAAGTGGTTTTTGACTGAATTTTTATTTTTGTGGTATGGCCATGATGGCCTTTGGTGTCATGTGTTCACCATACCAAGTGGATATAGCTAGCAGTTCAATGAACGTGATAGCATGAGCCATTCTTGTGGCATTTACGATTAAGAAAAGAATCTTTTGGCGGCTATGCTTTGCATAAAAGCCCGAATTTCGATTTGATGAAGTTTTGATATAACGAAATACATTGCAGATATTACCGAGTTTGTTATATCAAGGATTAACTGTATGTTAATGTGAATGTTGAGCTAGAATGAACCAAAGGAGCTGACATTTCTGGTGTAAGGATAAGCAGAAAGCATGACTTAGCAGAATTAGTCAAAAGGTGCAGTTTGAATTAAGCATTAAAGGGCCCCTAAACAACCCCGAGGTCCAAAATTTGTTTTAAAGATATAACTGCACTCCTGTGCGATGTGAACATGCTCCCGCAAGAATTTGCTAATAGGTGCAATAATAAAGAAGTTACACAGGTTTAATTGGACGCTTACGTCGGTTTCGTTTTCTCGGTCGGCCTCCCCACCCTTCTCTGACGAGGAGAGGGAAGGCGCGGTGCGCCGTCGAGGCTCCGCCCACTTTTAACGCATGACATGACGTGAGCAATTGACGTCATTGACGCTTGCGCTGTAATTTCGGTTGCTCCTGCACTCACGCCGGTGAGATGGCCAGAGGATCTGACAATAGACCTTGTTTCGACCAATCAACGAGCTACAACTGCGCAAGGTTGTTCGCGGTAGAACGTGACGACACCTAGGATGCGAGTGCGACTGGTCAATCGCAGGAAAAAGGCGCGGGAATTGTTTTTTGAAATACGGCGTCTGTGTGGCGCACAGCACTGTCATATTCGCAGAATGTGATCGCCGCAACCTTCTCTGTGATTGAGTTAGCTTGTTTGGGCAGCTTTGAAAAAAGCAGGAGCCTGTTTAGTGGCCCTTTAAGTACATTGAGAACATAGCAGGCCAGCCAGAAATTTGAAATTTGTTAGAATTAACTGAAAAGTTCGAATTGTCTAGAGTCTGCTGTAGTTTCCTGGGAGAATGGCAAGACTTTCTGAAGCACACACCTGAACACATGAATAAGATTAGACCATGCTTTCAGTGATGCTTTTTGTTCTTAAGATTATTCAACTAATTGTGATCAATACTTTCCAGGAATTTGAAGTGTAGCTGATTGAAGATTCTTTTTCTTTGAACTTTCTCTGCAGGAACTCCCAGTCGGCTCCCCAGTGCAGCCAGTCACAACTGAGCGCCATCTTCATCTGCATCGACGTTATTACTACCGTGTCTGCATAGATGCTCTTTTTGCCCTAGGTGTTCTCCTTACTTCTGCATCAGCGTTACTGCTCTTTTCTTTGCCATGAAATTTGTAAATAAAACACTGAAAAAAAAAGGAAGACACATTAAAAAAATAGGTTTCAAATTTTTGAATTTTGACTTTGGCTAGTTTACTTTGAGACAGCAGCATGTTTCATGCGCTTTTTGGTGGCTCGGAAAAGCATTCTAGCAAACGTTATTTACTGTGTGTGAATGTGTCACAACAAATTCACAAAGTTTTTCATCAGTAAATGTAATTACCAGTACTGCAGTTAATGTAATGACTTGATTTTGCTGAGTGACCTGTAGTTTTGAGAAATGCGGACAAATTTGTAATCCTCAGATTTTTCATGAGGCTCTAAAAAGAGAGACTGAGTGCAAATTTCTATAGGCAAAACAAAGAGAAACTGAGAGATAACTTGCCTTGGGCGACGGAAAGAGAAATGAGGTAGGGTGGAACTAGGACGATAGGGAGACAACTTGCTGTAGGCGTCAGTAGATAGAAATTGGGGTGCCTAATATGTTCTACTACACCACTCGACATGCTTTTGTTCAACTTTGCTCGATCCCTGAGGAATGGTTCAACGAATGACGCTTATAGTACGCACATCATGGTGCCGTGGTGTGCATTTCTCTTCAAGAAAACAGGTCTATGTGCTGTGCACTAACGTGGTGCCACATTACATCGCACCACTACAGTTAAGTCGCCACGGTGCTGTCAAGTTTCTTGGTTAGCCCATGGATGTTAAGCATATACCTACTCATGCACCACTTTGCAAGACGTTCATCCTGTTCCTAACACTTTGCTGAGTGCTGCTCGATCCCCCAGAGCCAATTTCCTCGCTGACTGCTTAATTCCCCCCCCACCCCCGCGCTTACTGGTTACACCACAGGTAACGCCCCACACCCCATAATCGAAATTCTGAATAAACCCCTGGCGTGGGATCTGCAGGATTTTTTGTTTTTGTTAAGTGGTGCTCCTGCAATAATTGTTTGCATAGGAGGCATTGCTATGGGGCTGGTTCACAAGGCCAGACGGCTCCACCGTCGATGGATGAATGGATAGATGGATATTAGGAGCATCCCCTTTACAACGGGTCCGTAGCCCGCGGGCCACCAAGCTCTAGCTTTTCTTTTTACTCTACAAATGTTTCTTTTCCCGAATCACACATATTTTCACAACTAATTTTTCTCCTTGCCTACCTGTTTTATCTATTATCGTTCGCTCTGATGTAACAGTTTTACCCAAACCGCCTTGCGCTTCTTTTTGCTCCATACCCTTGCGCCTCTAAGCGCTTTTTACTTATCCCTATTGCCGACATGTTCAGCTTTCCCGTGCTATTGCTGAAACCCTTGACCTCCTGCAGGGTAGCTTCCACAACTACACCTTGGTGGACATCTGTACATTCAATTAAAATATGATCTGTCGTTTCCCTAGCTTTTCCACAGCACGTACATGTATCCCCTTCTTTATTGAATTTCGCTCCGTAACTTCAGGTTCTCGGCAACCTGACAACAAACAGTAAACAGCAAGCAAACAGTAAAGCGCTTCCCTTTGAATTATCGTAAAGTTTTTCTCTCTTGATTTCCTCTTTCCCTTTTCTGTAGTTGCTCAATGCCACGGCTTCTTCTCCATTGCTGCTTTCCAATCCGACTTCTCCACCGCTCTGACCATGCTCTTTATGCTCTTTTTCGTCCCATTCGTTTCGTTACTCGCTGCATATTTACTGGTAAGCCTCCTAGTTCTCTTCCTCCATTGTGAGTCAACGTTTTTCCTATGCAAATATCTGAATACTTTTGCTGCCCATCTACTTTCTTTCACATTCCTTAATCTCTGTTCGTACCTAATTTTACTCTGAGCTTCCCTTCCCTCAAAGTCAGACCATCCCATATCCCCCTTAACAGCCTCATTTGTGGTCTTCCCATGACCGCCCAATATGAACGTCGCCCCCTACGTTCAGCGCCGCTGCCGACGGTCCCGCGTCATTGGGGTGATAACGCGCCCTCCCGCAAAGCACTAGCAGCTGCTTGTGTGGGGATGGCATCGCCTGCTTATGTTCCGCTGCAGAATTTTTATTGGTTTTAAGACCTTAGAAAGTTTGGAAATTTTCCTTCGTGGGGCTAGTATTGCTTAAAGAAAACTTTTAGACGAGGCAGGCCATGTGCATCAAGTTAAATAAGGTGTGATCTGCGGACGGAAGCGTGGTGACCGGCTGATGTGTCTCCCAAGCGCTGATGAATGCCCGTCGAAGACCGTCAACACTAAGTAAGCATCTTCATTCCGTAATCTTCTTGCGTTTAACTCCACGTTCTCGATTTGAAGCTCTCTTTAAGCAGATGCGGCGTTGACGCGACCTGCGATGCAGGGCAGGCATAGCCGGCAAATGCAAGCATGCTGTGGCAGCTGCCGTATTTCTGCAGCGTTGTGAAAGCGAGTCAGAAACTAGCAATCCAAGAGCCTGCGGTGTGTCAAAGGCAAGCGAAGAATACTCCAAACGTTCTAAGATTGCCAGGCTGGACAGCAATAAAGGTGATTTTAAATGCGAAGCATTTCTTAGCGAACTTCGGCGAGCTTGAGCGTATCTATCTAGCCGCCTACGATTTCGTGCTCTCCTGGCCGTTTCGCTAATCGGATGTTTACGAAAATTGGTATGCCACATCATGACTACATGACGAACATAAATGACAGGTCATAACATGAAAATCATCACATGCATGTCATGAGCGGCATGATTTACATGCCACGGTCTTGGTGCTCTCCTTTCCCTTTCGCTAATGGGATGTATGCAAAAATTGGTATGGCACAACATGACTGCCTGACGAACATAAATGGCAGGTCATAACATGAAAATCATGACGCGTCATGAACAGCATGATTTACATGTCACAGTCTTGGTGGTCTCCTGGTCGTCTCGTTAAGGGGATGTATACAAAAATTGGTATGCCACAATATGACTGCATGATGAACATAAATGACAGGTCATAACATGAAAATCATGACATGCGTATCATGGGCGGCATGATTTACATGTCACAGTCTTTGTGCTGTCCTGGTCGTCTCATTAATGGGATGTATACAAAAATTGGTATGCCACAATATGACTGCATGACGAACATAAATGACAGGTCATCACATCAGAACATGACATGCATGTCATGATCGACATGATTTACATGCCACGTGTTTCATTAATGGGATGTATACAGAAATTGGCATGCCACAACATCACTGCATGACAAACATAAATGACAGGTCATAACACGAAAATCATGACATGCATGTCATGAGTGACATGATTTACATGCGACGGTCTTGGTGCTCTCCTGGCTGTTTCGTTAATGGCATGTATACGAAAATTGACATGCCACAACAAGACTGCATGACGAACATAAATGACAGGTCATAACATGAAAAGCATAACATGCCAGTCATGAGCGGCATGATCTACATGCCACTCGTTTCCTTAATGGGATGTATGCCAAAATTGCTATGGCACAACACGGTCTCTCAAAATCTTGCCCAAAATGCCAGAAAAGGTAAGACTATAGTATTGGGTTTTTTGTGAAATTTTGACTCGATCAGAAGTCGCACAAAATGCGTTTTCCCGCATCGTAGAGCATTCCTCTACTTATTGCGCGCCTTCCTGAATAAAAATACGGTCTCTCAAAATCTTGCCCAAAATTCCAAGAAAGGTAAGACTATAGTCTTGGGTTTTTGTGAAATTTTGACTCGATCAGAAGTCGCTCTAAATACGTTTGGCCGCATCATAGAGCATTCCTCTACTTATTGCACGCCTTCCTGAATAAAAGTACGGTCTCTCAAAATCTTGCCCAAAATGCCAGAAAAGGTAAGACTATAGTATTGAGTTATTTGTGAAATTTTGACTCGATCAGAAGTCGCACAAAATGCGTTTTACCGCATCGTAGAGCATTCCTCTACTTATTGCGCCCCTTCCTGAATAAAAATACGGCCTCTCAAAATCTTGCCCAAAATGCCAAATAAGGTAAGACTATAGTCTTGGGTCTTTTGTGAAATTTTGACTCGTTCGGAAGTCGCTCTAAATACGTGTGGCCGCATCATAGAGCATTCCTCTACTTATTGCGCGCCTTCCTGAATAAAAATACGGTCTCTCAAAGTGTTGCCCAAAATGACAAAAAAGGTAAGACTATAGTATTGGGTTTTTTGTAAAATTTTGACTCGATCAGAAGTCGCACAAGATGCGTTTTACCGCATCGTAGAGCATTCCTCTACTTATTGCGCGCCTTCCTGAATAAAAATACGGTCTCTCAAAATCTTGCCCAAAATGCCAAAAAAGGTAAGACTATAGTCTTGGGTTTTTTGTGAAATTTTGACTCGATCAGAAGTCGCACAAAATGCGTTTTCCCGTATCGTAGAGCATTCCTCTACTTATTGCGCGCCTTCCTGAATAAAAATATGGTCTCTCAAAATTTTGCCCAAAATGCCAAAAAGGTAAGACTATAGTAATGGGTATTTTGTGAAATTTTGACTCGATCAGAAGTCGCACAAAATGCGTTTTCGCGCATCGTAGTGCATTCCTCTACTTATTGCGCGCCTTCCTGAATAAAAATACGGTCTCTCAAAATCTTCCCCAAAATGCCAAAAAAGGTAAGACTATAGTATTGGGTTTTTGTGAAATTTTGACTCGTTCAGAAGTCGCT
This sequence comes from Hyalomma asiaticum, assembly GCA_013339685.2. Taxonomy (NCBI): domain Eukaryota; kingdom Metazoa; phylum Arthropoda; class Arachnida; order Ixodida; family Ixodidae; genus Hyalomma; species Hyalomma asiaticum. The sequence continues at coordinate 14,600,963 of CM023484.1, forward strand.
CTAAATACGTTTGGCCGCATCATAGAGCATTCCTCTACTTATTGCGCGCCTTCCTGAATAAAAATACGGTCTCTCAAAATCTTGCCCAAAATGCCAAAAAAGTAAGACTATAGTATGGGTTTTTTGTGAAATTTTGACTCGATCAGAAGTCGCTCTAAATACGTTTGGCCGCATCGTAGAGCATTCCTCTACTTATTGCGCGCCTTCCTGAATAAAAATACGGTCTCTCAAAATTTGCCC